>JAWDGP010000029.1:870000-1030000 GCA_033675545.1 Elysia crispata | reverse complement strand
TCTCTCTCTCTCTCTCTCTCTCTCTCTCTCTCTCTCTCTCTCTCTCTCTCTCTCTCTCTCTCTCTCTTTTTCATTTATTCCCTCCGTTCCCCTCCTCCCCTCTATATTTGTCTTTATTTTCTTCAGCATTGCAGAAGACAAAGGAATTTTTTTACCAAGAATTCTCTTCTTGGGGAACCTGAAATGTAAGGCACCTATGTATCAATCGTATTAAAGATACCTTTGTCACATTACACCACAGAAATACAAAGATAAATAAATATTAACAACAAAAAGGTACGGTTTTCCGACACAAAAGAAGAAATAGAGAAGCTTCTATGTTTTACATACCTCAACTATAATTTAGATTTTTGAAATACCAGTTTTGTTTTTAGTTTTGTTTGTTGTTATTGTTTGTTTGTTTTTTGTATTTATTTGTTGTTGCATTTTTGTTTTAGCTCTAACTATTTGCAGTGAAAGAATTTCTTTAAGATGTTTTATGAATGATAAGTTCATGTGACCGATCCCACAAAATTGTCTTTTCCAGCCTTAGACTAACACTTTCCCTTGCTTCTTCATTAACAGGCCAGTGTATAATAATGAAAATTTCTAGCGCGATGTGTGTATGCGAAACAAATAAATCAGACGCATCTTTTTGTCGCCACAGATCGAAGTTTCAAAGTCTACCTAAAATCGAAAATCAAGAGGGATGAAAATAATATAGGCCTATTTGCTTTTCTCTTACCCTTCACCTAAAATAAGTTTGCCTAACTTAACTCTCCACTTCAGTTCAGGATGCTCTTAGCTTTTTCACAAGAGGGGTTTACTTCTGACAGAGGATCATTCATCAGCTTTCAGAGCCAACAGCTTTTGTGAATTATTGTTTACTTTAAGATCCAAGAGGACAGGCGTGCTTCTCGCTTGGCCCTAACCACCTGAAATGTTGAAAAGCCAACATTTTTATTTGTTCTTCAACGTCAATGAGAGCGGACAGTTAGGCGTAGCCTCTCCTTTTATTCTCTCAAGGGTTGAAACTTTAAAATAAAGTACCGGTAATCTAAATCTGTGCAGGTTCCTTCGTATGATGGGATTGTAAGCAAACAACATTGTGTTTATTATCTGTTAACAATAATTTTTTTTTTTTTTTTTGGTTTTTCTTTTTTTTTTTTAGACTTGGATTTGGATGAATGATTCTCTCTCTCTCTCTCTCTCTCTCTCTCTCTCTCTCTCTCTCTCTCTCTCTCTCTCTCTCTCTCTCTCTCTCTCTCTCTCTCTCTCTCCCTCTCCCTCTCTCTTCTATCTCTCTTTCTCTCTCTGTCTCTCTCCCTCTCTCTCTATTTATCTCTCTCTCTCTCGCTCTCTTCCTTCTCTTTTCTTAAATTTTTTTACCCTCACTTTTTTTTTACATTTGAGTTCCTGTATCTGATAGATCTTGCAACACTATTTCTCGATGCATTTTGTACCCAGCCATGTCTTACAATGAGCCGTAAAAAGCTCTTCAAAATGCTTTGTGGTGATCTAGTCTCTACTTTTCTGTCGAACTATCTACTTAGCTATCGAAAGACAATCTATTCTATTCATAAAGAAGTTCTATCTTTTAACATTATCGTTCCATAACTTATTAAGCTGTTTATTCATTTATCTATCCATCAATCAATCTACATATATATATATATATATATATATATATATATATATACAGAGAGAGAGAGAGAGAGAGAGAGAGAGAGACAGACAGACAGACAGACAGACAGAGGGGAGGAGAGAGAAAGAGAGAGAGAGAAAGAGAGAGAGGGGAGGAAAGAGAAAGAGAGAGAGAGAGAGAGAGAGAGAGAGAGAGAGAGAGAGAGAGAGAGCGCTTGAAACACAAGTGTCTCACGAAGAGACATTTACGGTAAGATCGTCTACAACTGTTGAAAAGCTCACTGAGCACTATAATTAATGGTATATTTATATAACAAACTAATCTAAGGTATTTTTTTTTTATTATTTTCTCAGTCTGTCTGTCTATCTAGCTCTATCAATTTCATTTATGGCGTCTCTTCGGTGTTTTTCGATATGGTTCAGCCTGTTGCACAAATTAACCGAGCGGGGCACGTAATCCACATCATCGTCAGATCGTAGATAACACACTGTGTTACTACCGGGCTAGATCTAGGCGTCAAAGACAAAGTAGCTGAAGCAGCATTGAGTTTTGATGCCCTTCTCTGTGACTGTGGGGGAGGGGGAGGGGGGGGGGGGGGCATGAAATAAACTAAGCATATCCATGGATTTTGATGCATGCATTTCTCAATGATGTGAATAGCTAAGCTATCTATTCAAATAGCTTAAGGTAGTGAAGTTCAACCTTGTGTAAATGGCACGTCTGCTCCAATCTGTCAGGACTATAATAATTATTTTAGAGACGCTGAGGGCATGAAAGGGAATTCATAATTCTAGAGAAAATAACAGGAGTAAGGCGCATAAGTTCATCTTCTAATAGGTAAAACGTAACTAGTGAAAAATGCCAGATAGAGATTTCTACTATTTAAGCCCGAGCAAAGTTTATGTAACGTGTATTAAATAGACTGAAAAGATCTTGTCTCAGATGTAGTTATTGTTATCGACAAGTGAACCATGGGATGAAAATAGAATGTCCTTTCATCAGCAAAAATTATTATTGAAAGATGCAGTTTTGGTTATGTTTAGATTAAGATACCAATAAAGACAGGATTAAGATAGCCATCTCAAGTTACAGTTGAAGTTACAGGTCTAAAATATAAATTATTCTGCGCGACCACCGATGGTTTTCTCGTTCATAAGACTTAATGGGAATTTTTTTTTTTTTTTTTTTTTTTTTTTTTTTTTGTATTTTGATTTTGATGGGTTTTTTTTTAATTATTGGTTTGTTGGTTTTTTTTGTGTTTTTTTTTTCGTTTTGTTTTTTCTTTTTGTTTTGTTTTGTTTTTGGTGTTTTTTTTGTTTTTTTTTTTTTTTTTTTTTTTTTTTTTTTTGCTTTTCTCTGCTTGTTGTTTTTGTATGAGTGTGGAGGAAGCCTTTAAAAACTACACAGAATGTCTTAAATGTAGAACAAGTATAAAACCCCCAAACCAAGAGATCTCAGAGACAGAATGGTTGACTTAGAGTTTGAAAAGAAAGTCTCTCACAACAAAATCTGTCTCTTCTATTACATTAGCGATTGCCAAAAAAGCTGAAACTTTTTAATGCTTGTTTATGGCTGTAAAGCTATTACATTGCTCCCCATATACCTATTTCGTTAATGTTACTTTTTTGTACCGTCTGTCATGTGGAAAATATCTGTATCAGACTCTTGGAGAGACTTGGCGGACGTTAATAATTTTGAACAGCTAGGCTTACTTCATTTAAAGCGCGTTGTTTCTTTAATTTTTTAACCTGGTTGACATCTGATCAGAAGCAGGTTCGTTTCAATTCTCATTCATTATTTTGAAGCTTCTGTTAGCAAAAAGAAAAAAAAATATTGCGGCTAATTCTAAGGAAATACATAAATTAGGACGGCAATTCATCCTCACCAACGCAATGGTCTCGGAAAAAAAAATATTTTAACTTTTCACAAGCACTGATATTATGTTTCATTTTGTTGACTTTGACTGTGCTTGGTAGTAGTGGTAGTAGTAGTAGTAGTAGTAGTAGTAGTAGTAGTAGTAGTAGTAGTAGTAGTAGTAGTAGTAGTAGTAGTAGCAGTAGCAGTAGCAGTAGCAGTAGCAGCAGCAGCAGCAGCAGCAGCAGCAGCAGCAGCAGCAGTAGTAGTAGTAGTAGTAGTAGTAGTAGTAGTAGTAGTAGTAGTAGTAGTAGTAGTAGTAGTAGTAGTAATTGTAGTAATGACAGTAGCAGTAGTAGTCGTAGTAACAGTTGTGGTAAAAGTAGCATCAACAGCAGCAGCTGTTGCCATATGAGCAGTAGTAGCGTACACTAACATCTTATTGTACATACAGACGTTGCGTTGTAGATAGTGATAAAAATGACTGAACACAATACCAGCAATAACACTTGTTACAATTACTTTGGTTCAAGAAATAAAAACTTATATTAAATGCACGATACGTTTTTTATTGTGTGATGCAAAAAACAACACAGCCAACTCTCAAGTCTGTACAATCGCACAATATTTTCTCATAATTATGCTGTGGTGATATGAGCGGCTTTTATATTTTATTTACTCTGTGTTGATATTCGGTGTGAAGATCTTTGGGTGTTTGTGGGATTAGTTTTGTATTAGTTTAGGTGACAAAAATAAAAGCTTTTACGTGTGTGTGCATGAGTAGGAAAGGAGCAAACGTAATCTGTTAATGCGACAATATTTAATTCACTGCAAATTGCATATATTTTTTAAAGAAAGATGCATGTCTCAAAAGAAATTGTTATTATTAAAAAAAAAAAACAATATTTAATTCACTGCAAATTGCATATATTTTTTAAAGAAAGATGCATGTCTCAAAAGAAATTGTTATTATTAAAAAAAAAAACAATATTTAATTCACTACAAATTGCATATATTTTTTTAAAGAAAGATGCACGCCTCAAAGAAATTGTTATTATTTAAAAAAAAAAAAAACTATTAGTGTAATGAAATCTAAGTAAGTAGCGAGGCAAGGACCTGTTCAATATAACTGTTTCTATCTTTGTCTGTGCTTTGAAGGGAAATTATTAGTGATATCTTTCCTTTTTATAAATTATGTTATAGTTTTAATATACATGATGAATAATTTTGTTATCTTAAAGTAGTTCACTGCCTTTGCTTGGATCTTTGATTCTGCTCGCCTTTTCAGAATTAAAATTTCGAAAAAGCATAAATGTTTAGATGATTGTAATCTATAATAAGATAGGAAATGTTCAATAAGGAAATGGCTATACTGTGAATGTTTTACATTTACTGGGATATGACAATGAGAGTGAGTCCTCGGTCCTTTCTTTGAGAGGATTGTTAAAAATTCACGGACAATTTCAGAAAATGTAAACCTAAATTTTAGGTTGTTTTTCTTTTCATCCGAATATTCGCCCAAAATAAAACATGATGATTTTAGGACATTTTAGCTGACGAGGTGATGTGCGAGGACGTCTGTAAATATTCTATGATTAAGATCGCTCGCTAGGTAGCAAGTCATTTTAAAATAATCTTTTGAACGTTAAAAATTCTTTCACTTATTTTCATCTCTTTTTCTTTTTTTTTTTTCATTTCCCTTATGATTATAATTATTACAAGCCTCTGCATTCTGTTTGTTTTATTACAAGTCAGATCACAGAATGTTAAAAAAAAAAAAAAAAAGAATCCAACAACAGAGGTCGCCTCTCTCCTTGGCGTAAACCACGCCCCACTCTCTACCAGTTGGTTTCAGTTACTGAGAAAGATCAGTGAAGCGCGCGTGAAGCAAGTCAACCGAGACCAGGACAAGTTTTTACTGAGATGGACAATTTGGTGTCCTTCCATATAAGTCACCATTTGTAGCTTTCAGTTTCGTTTTTTATCTGGAGCTTGGGAGTTTTTTATGAGATGAGAAAGATGAAGTAGCCTACAAAACTGGCTTGTAAACAAATACATAAAGAGACGCTGAAATATTTAATAGATTTCAAGTTTCTTCCTGAATTTTAAACTGAGATAAAATAAACATAAAAATAAAGTTCACGTGGAATCATTTTTAATATAAATAGAAATAAGCTAGATAAAACATGAAACATTTAGAAGCATTTCACCTAGACATGTTTGCAGGTAACTATTGATCAATCACACGAGATAGAAGTGTGGGGCCCGAGGCGATGTCATGACATCCATCTTCTCCAGCAGGGTTCCTTTTCCTATGTTACTTGTCTGTTCGTTTTATATTGTAAACTCTATATTTGTTCGCTCTCTCTCTCTCTCTCTCTCTCTCTCTCTCTCTCTCTCTCTCTCTCTCTCTCTCTCTCTCTCTCTCTCTCTCTGTCTATCTCTCTCTCTGTCTATCTCTCTCTTCTCTCTCTCTCTTTCTCTCTTTGTCTATCTCTCTCTTCTCTCTCTCTTTCTCTCTTTGTCTATCTCTCTCTTCTCTCTCTCTATTATCTATCTATCTCGCTTTTTTTGTCTCTCTCTTCCTCCAAACTGTACATATAAATATATATATATTTTTTTTTTCCTTTTGTCGTTGTTGCTTTTATATCAATCAACATTATACTTCAGGGATTATTGCTATACATCTGTTGCTCTTCTTATTTTCTATGTGCTTTTTTATTTCTTTCTCTTCATGTCTATTTCTGTATCTATCTATCCAAATATTTATCTGTCTCTTATTCTCCTCTTTCTCTGCTACATAGGGTATCTATTTTTCTCTTTTTTTATGTACATGTATCTTCTTTTTCAATCTTATCTACCCTTATGCCTACTTTTCTGTTAATTCATATAAGCTAAAAGTTTCAAGCTATTTGTTTATCTACTCTTCGGTTTTCTTTTCCATCTATATTTACATTTACATCAATTCATTTAACATTCTATCAATTTATTTCCATCTCTCACACATATTCTCTCCTTTTCTATCTCTCTTTCCTTCTCTCTGTCTCGCTGTCCCACTCCTTCCCTTTTACTTTAGACTCTATCATTCGCACTTCCCAACCAAAAAGGGAAAGAAAAATTTTAACATATTTCTCTTCTTTTAGTTTAAATCACACGGCTTCTCATCCCTTAGCTATGTCTCCATGTTTGAACCGGTATTTCCGGTTTAAGCTCCCTATCTCCAGGTCTTGAGAAGGAGTCATAAAGACAGGATTAAGATTATTTTATTTTGCCATAAGGTTCGGAAGATTTCGAGCTTTTTGTTCCATATTTCTTCAGCAAAGTACATGTAGGTTATTTAAAAGATCTAAAGCCTCTCCGTCATACGAAACTGTAAAATGGTATTGTTCTATTCCTCCTGCCATGCTCCAAGCTTCTGGTTGATAACAACTATAATCATAAAGAAATACTGGGCATTATAAGGTTTTCTAGTTTCTGTCTCTTAGTGTAAGGGGATTTCATTTATATTTATACGTGTTGAATATTTCGATAAATGTTGCAGAAGAGCCGAAAATTAATGAACAAATGGAAGTTAAAGACAAGGCATGATAGTTTTCTCATTGCACAATGATTGTTTAACAGAGATAAAACTCTCCAATCTATGGTCAATTTTGTTTTGTTTTTTTAAACATATTTTGAAGTAAGAGTAATAAAGTTTATTCTTGATGTTCGCAAAGTTAAATATCACTCCAACGTCATGCCGTCATGAAGTGAGAACAAATCTAAAAACTAGTCCTTAGTACACAGCAAGCTACCCATTTTTTATCTCGTTAATTGTAATCCAGAATGAATTCAGAAGATTCAGAAGATGATCTTCGTAAACTTCAAAAGAGTAAGAGGCAAGCAGGAAGAAGGGTTGCTTTAGAGATTGAATAGTCGAAAGTGCATGGTGAATATTGATGTGGTATAAAAAATGTCGATTAAAGTATAAAAGCAAATTGTAGTAGAAAAGGGGATGAGGGGAGAGAAGAGAGAGAGATAGATAGATAGAGAGAGTGTGTGGAGGAGAGAAAGGATGGGTTGGAGAGGGATCGAGAGGAGGGACCGTTGCGGGGGAGGAGTCGGGTTCTTTATTAATTGAAAGGAAACTGTTACTGTAGCTCTCATCAAAGTGAGGATAGGGCTCCTGGGGTGGGATTCAATCTCATCAACACGTGATCCACACAGGGATTGAACCCTCGACCTGTTGTCAGCCCAGTGCTCTAACTACTGAATTATCTTGAACATTACAAAGAGAAAGAGACGCATATACTCTGGGAAAGATTATTCTTTGTCTAGCTCGATTTTACTTTAATATTGCTTTGCTTCAAATATTGAGTTATTGAAATTGAATTTTTCCCCTCGATACATTATCGAAATTTACATAATTACAAAAACCACTGATAGGCTACAACAGTCGAGACTCAAAAATTCATTTTAAAAATTCCTACATTGCTGTAATGAATACTGCTGCATATTTCACTTTATTTTTATGTAATCAATGAACTTCATTTCAGCAGCTATGCTTTTGCCCTACGCTTTTAACCCTCTCAATTTTACTACATGAGAATGGAGAGAATGGAACAAAGCTTCACAAATATTTTGTTGCCCAAGAATAAAAATATTCGCACAACCTGACATCGTGGGGAGGCGAACAATGCGCTTGTTGTTACAGTAACAGCATAACAACAGTGTTAAACTGCTCAGGAAAGAATGGGAACAGCCAGCAATCTGGATATCAAACAGTAATGGTGCAGGGAAATTCAGATTGCACCGCATGTTAGCTCTCTGAACCCACCAGGCTCTGCTAAAATACAAAGATACCCTAAAAATAGGCTTGGTAATAGATAAGAATTTTTCCCTGCATACTGCACCTTACATTTAGTTAGATTTCCTAGCTTTAAGAGACAGTCGTGTACACAATCTCTGGCACAGTGTGACAATGTAACATAAATAACCAGCCGAGTAACTTTTCTAAGTGCATTGCTGGAACGAAAGAATGACACAATACGCTAGCAATTATTCATTCAATGCTTTGAAATTAGCACAAATGACTTTCGTTTACAATTAATGATAATTAGGCATGCAGCAAGCCTACTCACCAGTAAGAGTTCCCATTCTCTGCTGAAACAGGCAGCAAATTAAGCTGGGAAGGAAAAATGGAAAGAAAAAATTTGTTCCCGGCCAACTAGGGGTGGTGATGCGATGCTGAATGACTTTAGCTTGAGAGAATGATTGGATTCTGAGTGCTCAGCCAGTTTGCCTTACACTTGGTATGGATTGTTTTTCATGTTTCCCTTTTTCTGGTTTGGCTTGTCAACTTTATTTATCTAAGATTCAAAAAGATTTTAAGCTGATTTACAGATAACTAGTGATCAAATTTAGTTTCAATAGGTGGCTATCCATAATGTGGGACAGGAGTGAAACCTTAAACCATTTGTATGTCTTTTTGTTTTTATTCAGATACAATTGAATTCTTTTGGACGTGTGATGAAAGTCAGATCAGTTATTTTCACCAGTAGTATATCTTTGATGATGGCATGTTGTTGTTATTTTACTCTACAGGAGTATTTTGAGTTAGGAACGACAACATGGATGTGCGTCCTGAATCCAACAATCATCTGGAGCAGTTCAGCAAAGCAGTCAATGTGGTCAGGGACAGAGTGATACAGGTGAATCTGGTGCTGGAGATTAATCTACTTTGGGAAATTTTATGATGTTCAGAATGCATTGCATGCTCACGTTTAAAAAAATCAAATTAAAATTGTAAGGACCTCAAAAATCATTAATTTTTCAACATATTTTATTAAAGATTGTTATGAAGAAAAATAATCACTTCAGCCCTGCGCTTTATAGTACATGACTTCAGATTAAATTTATTCAAGGGTCATATTCTGTTCAAACCTGAATAAACATATGTGACACTTTTTTTTTTCTTTTCGACACCCCCCCCCCCCCCCCTGTAGATCTTTATCTTCATCTTGTTCCGCATTCTGCGCCGCCTGGTCCTCACCATCCAGAAGTTCACGTGGGCTGTGTCGGGGGTGGAGCGGATCCGCAGGGACGCAGCCAGAGGTCTGCAGTTCAAGCAAAGCGCGCATGTCCAGGAGATCTTTTGGAAGCGCAAATTCCTGGATCACTCTGTGGCCGACACGAGCAACTTTATCACGACGCACAAGGCTTTCAGACCTCCCAGCTGCATCTTCAAACCGAACGTTTCCCTGTATTGTATGACCCGGAGGGAGGCAGTGTTTGTTGAGACCAAGGAGTCTGAGAGCGTGTACCGGTCCAGACACAGTTGGTTCTTGTACCAGAATCAGTACCACCACGCAGTCAACGTGATCACCATGCCCCTTGCGTCGTTTCACAAGATCGCCAGTGACGTGGGCAACCCTCGCATACCGGTGACCTGGATGGGCTGCACGATGCGGAGCGGATCAACACTTATCTCTCAGGTAGCGTCATGATTAGGGGCTGGGTGAGTCAGATTGGTGCGATCAACACTTATCTCTCAGGTAGCGTCATGATTAGGGGCTCGGTGAGTCAGATTGGTGCGATCAACACTTATCTCTCAGGTAGCGTCATGATTAGGGGCTGGGTGAGTCAGATTGGTGCGATCAACACTTATCTCTCAGGTAGCGTCATGATTAGGGGCTCGGTGAGTCAGATTGGTGCGATCAACACTTATCTCTCAGGTAGCGTCATGATTAGGGGCTGGGTGAGTCAGATTGGTGCGATCAACACTTATCTCTCAGGTAGCGTCATGATTAGGGGCTGGGTGAGTCAGATTGGTGCGATCAACACTTATCTCTCAGGTAGCGTCATGATTAGGGGCTGGGTGAGTCAGATTGGTGCGATCAACACTTATCTCTCAGGTAGCGTCATGATTAGGGGCTGGGTGAGTCAGATTGGTGCGATCAACACTTATCTCTCAGGTAGCGTCATGATTAGGGGCTGGGTGAGTCAGATTGGTGCGATCAACACTTATCTCTCAGGTAGCGTCATGATTAGGGGCTGGGTGAGTCAGATTGGTGCGATCAACACTTATCTCTCAGGTAGCGTCATGATTAGGGGCTCGGTGAGTCAGATTGGTGCGATCAACACTTATCTCTCAGGTAGCGTCATGATTAGGGGCTGGGTGAGTCAGATTGTTGCGATCAACACTTATCTCTCAGGTAGCGTCATGATTAGGGGCTGGGTGAGTCAGATTGGTGCGATCAACACTTATCTCTCAGGTAGCGTCATGATTAGGGGCTCGGTGAGTCAGATTGGTGCGATCAACACTTATCTCTCAGGTAGCGTCATGATTAGGGGCTCGGTGAGTCAGATTGGTGCGATCAACAATTATCTCTCAGGTAGCGTCATGATTAGGGGCTCGGTGAGTCAGATTGGTGCGATCAACACTTATCTTTCAGGTAGCGTCATGATTAGGGGCTGGGTGAGTCAGATTGGTGCGATCAACACTTATCTCTCAGGTAGCGTCATGATTAGGGGCTGGGTGAGTCAGATTGGTGCGATCAACACTTATCTCTCAGGTAGCGTCATGATTAGGGGCTCGGTGAGTCAGATTGGTGCGATCAACACTTATCTCTCAGGTAGCGTCATGATTAGGGGCTCGGTGAGTCAGATTGGTGCGATCAACAATTATCTCTCAGGTAGCGTCATGATTAGGGGCTCGGTGAGTCAGATTGGTGCGATCAACACTTATCTTTCAGGTAGCGTCATGATTAGAGGCTGGGTGAGTCAGATTGGTGCGATCAACACTTATCTCTCAGGTAGCGTCATGATTAGGGGCTGGGTGAGTCAGATTGGTGCGATCAACACTTATCTCTCAGGTAGCGTCATGATTAGGGGCTCGGTGAGTCAGATTGGTGCGATCAACACTTATCTCTCAGGTAGCGTCATGATTAGGGGCTCGGTGAGTCAGATTGGTGCGATCAACACTTATCTCTCAGGTAGCGTCATGATTAGGGGCTGGGTGAGTCAGATTGGTGCGATCAACACTTATCTCTCAGGTAGCGTCATGATTAGGGGCTGGGTGAGTCAGATTGGTGCGATCAACACTTATCTCTCAGGTAGCGTCATGATTAGGGGCTGGGTGAGTCAGATTGGTGCGATCAACACTTATCTCTTAGGTAGCGTCATGATTAGGGGCTCGGTGAGTCAGATTGGTGCGATCAACACTTATCTCTCAGAAAGCGTCATGATTAGGGGCTCGGTGAGTCAGATTGGTGCGATCAACACTTATCTTTCAGGTAGCGTCGTGATTAGGGGCTGGGTGAGTCAGATTGGTGCGATCAACACTTATCTTTCAGGTAGCGTCATGATTAGGGGCTGGGTGAGTCAGATTGGTGCGATCAACACTTATCTTTCAGGTAGCGTCGTGA
Source organism: Elysia crispata (assembly GCA_033675545.1). NCBI lineage: Eukaryota > Metazoa > Mollusca > Gastropoda > Plakobranchidae > Elysia > Elysia crispata. The sequence continues at coordinate 1,018,117 of JAWDGP010000029.1, read as the reverse complement.
TTAGGGACTCGGTGAGTCAGATTGGTGCGATCAACACTTATCTCTCAGGTAGCGTCATGATTAGGGGCTGGGTGAGTCAGATTGGTGCGATCAACACTTATCTCTCAGGTAGCGTCATGATTAGGGGCTGGGTGAGTCAGATTGGTGCGATCAACACTTATCTCTCAGGTAGCGTCATGATTAGGGGCTCGGTGAGTCAGATTGGTGCGATCAACACTTATCTCTCAGGTAGCGTCATGATTAGGGGCTCGGTGAGTCAGATTGGTGCGATCAACACTTATCTCTCAGGTAGCGTCATGATTAGGGGCTCGGTGAGTCAGATTGGTGCGATCAACACTTATCTCTCAGGTAGCGTCATGATTAGAGGCTGGGTGAGTCAGATTGGTGCGATCAACACTTATCTCTCAGGTAGCGTCATGATTAGGGGCTCGGTGAGTCAGATTGGTGCGATCAACACTTATCTCTCAGGTAGCGTCATGATTAGGGGCTCGGTGAGTCAGATTGGTGCGATCAACACTTATCTCTTAGGTAGCGTCATGATTAGGGGCTGGGTGAGTCAGATTGGTGCGATCAACACTTATCTCTCAGGTAGCGTCATGATTAGGGGCTCGGTGAGTCAGATTGGTGCGACCAACACTTATCTCTTAGGTAGCGTCATGATTAGGGGCTGGGTGAGTCAGATTGGTGCGATCAACACTTATCTCTTAGGTAGCGTCATGATTAGGGGCTGGGTGAGTCAGATTGGTGCGATCAACACTTATCTCTCAGGTAGCGTCATGATTAGGGGCTCGGTGAGTCAGATTGGTGCGCTACTATACTCACACAGTGGCTCTAGGGGAACACTGAAAAATCTCATTCCCATTCCCTTTTCTTTATGATAAAAACAGAAGTAGGTGAAAAGGACAGAGCTAGAGAAAGAGGAAGAAGGGGGTTAAAAAATAGGTTGAAGGGGATCAACGCTTAAATTGATATTTTCACAGCGGCCATGTCCTAATTGAAAGCTGCATCAGAAAAGCGTTATTTGATATAGGATTTCAGCAACTCTTAATTGCGCTTTATAAATTATCTGTCCTCTTTCAATATATTAGAGTAGCAATCTGGAAGATTTTGTTTTTGCATTTTGTTGCAATTTAGGTGTAAGGTAGAAGAATTAAAAAAAAAACGGGAATGTTTCCGTAACTCAAATAGAGATGAGGTTTTTTAAAACCACGTTTCTAACGCCAGTTTTTATTTTTTAAACCCAGATGATGCACCGCATACCTGGCATGCTTGTTCTACCCGAGCCTGACGCTCTAACAACCCTCGGGTTTTTGTACAAAAACAAACAAATCCAGGCTAATGAGTACCAGCAACTTCTGGCGAGCTGCGTGCGTCTCCTGTGCAAGCCCGACGACCGTTACAGTGCCGTGTTCTTCAAAACTAGGCCCTGCGTCTCGAGTTTAATGGAGGACATCATGAAGACTTTCCCGAGATTCCGATACTTGTTTATGTACAGAAATAGCTCTAAATCTGTTATGTCCAGCTTAAGTTTGTTGCACCAAGACAAGGCTCCTATGGCATTGTGCTTTATAATGGACAGCAACATAATTTCTACCATCCTACCCTTTGTAAGGTCTTATTTTTACTATTACAATGTTTTCCTCAATGAAAAAAGTCACACCGGCATCAACGGCAAGAAACTATCAACCACAGGGATTCTCACGGCTGCGTGGGCTGCCAGCGTTGCTCAGATTGCGGAGTTAAGATACCGAGGCTATAACGTGGGATCCATCCTCTATGAAGACTTTATGAATAACCCTCGGCGCTCTTTATCGGTTCTTCTCAAGATTTTGGATATCAGGAGTGAACACCTTGCCGGTGCAGCGGAGGCTTTAAAAGTCGATTTCAACAAAGGTGTCTCCCATGAACTGTTTATGGACGGCAGGCGAGCAATGTCCACAGAGAGCAGGCTAGAAGCAGACAATATCCTGAAAGCCTATGGTCTGTCAAAGCTTGGAGAGCGATACGAAATTTCAGGTTTATTAAAACTTCAATAGTTCTCTATGGGCTTTACACTGTTTTCGTTGAAAATTGCCTAGTTCTGTAAACATGTGTTTCTGTGCCTGAAATATTGTTGTCAGGCATATTGTGCTATGGAAGAAAGGACAGGAGCATCAGAACAAAAACTTTTTGAGAGAATTACTTGTGATGCTTAACAAATTTGCAGCATGTTTTCCTTTACTTTAAAATGCATTGATGAAATAGCAGTATAGGGAAGATCTCATTGTATATGTAATGTAAGTGGTAGGTCAGAAAGAAGCCATTTTAATGTGGCACCTCTACATTGTATAGGGAAGATCTCATTGTATATGTAATGTAAGTGGCAGGTGAGAAAGAAGCCATTTTAATGTGGCACCTCTACATTGTATAGGGAAGATCTCATTGCACATGTACATGTAAGTGGCAGGTGAGAAAGGAGCCATTTTAATGTGGCACCTAGACATTGTATAGGGAAGATCTCATTGCATATGTACATGTAAGTGGCAGGTGAGAAAGGAGCCATTTTAATGTGGCACCTAGACATTGTATAGGGAAGATCTCATTGCATATGTACTTGTAAGTGGCAGGTGAGAAAGGAGCCATTTTAATGTGGCACCTCGACATTGTACCGTCGGTCAGCGAGACCGATCCTAAAAAACATACCGGCACCACCAACATCATTCTTTTTGAAAACATGGCAGGCATATATAACATTTTTCTTTGGACCAAAAAATAGATGTAAAAAAGACTTGGCGACATGGGCCTGCTCCGAGTGTCCTTTGTATCGGTATTCTCAGCATTTAGTTAATAGTTGTTGTTTGTCATTGTTAGAGCTGCATCAGTTCCTACTTCACATAAACCCCTGTATCGGTATTCTCGGCATTTAGTTAATAGTTGTTGTTTGTCATTGTTAGAGTTGCATCAGTTCCTACTTCACATAAACCCCTGTATCGGTATTCTCGGCATTTAGTTAATAGTTGTTGTTTGTCATTGTTAGAGTTGCATCAGTTCCTACTTCACATAAACCCTTGTATCGGTATTCTCGGCATTTAGTTAATAGTTGTTGTTTGTCATTGTTAGAGCTGCATCAGTTCCTACTTCACATAAACTCTTGTATCGGTATTCTCGGCATTTAGTTAATAGTTGTTGTTTGTCATTGTTAGAGCTGCATCAGTTCCTACTTCACATAAGCTTCATGAGACAAAGATAACTTGCCGTATAATTTTAAACTATGAGCTACATTATTTTATTGCGCTTTGTTAATGTCATGTAGTGTATTGTAGCTGCCTATCCCAAAACAATTCTTTCTGCTGTTAAATTTTCTTCACACATATATGTAAACCCACACATACCTAAAACATGGCATGGTTTCGTCACCTTGACTAAACTCTAAGAGCATGTAAAAAAGAAATTAGCAGCTTACTATCATGTCGCGTTTCCACTAAAGTTTGACACGATGGATTTAAAACTTTAGAATAAACCAAAAAGGGGAAATTTCAGGTCTGTAGAGCTGGATTTTTTTAAATATTCATAAGTATTTACATTATATGTAAATTGTAAAATTTATACAACCGTTTTTTTTATTGTTGATATTTTTGTTTCAGATGTTTTATTTTCATTCTTCTTTTTGGTTTTCTTAATACTAATTAGTCCTTTAGTAGACAAAATAAGATAGATTTTTTTAAATATATATATATCTGTGATTTTTTTAAAAACTTTTTTCTTAAAACTACCTTTTGTGTGTGATCAAGAGGTGTGTGTGTGTTGGTGTGAGATTTTTTTTTTTTGGTTGGGAGGAGGGGAGGGGGAGTAAGGGAGTATCTTGTTTCCATGCATTGTTAAGTTTCGTCTTATTTTGGAAATTCAACCTGACATTTTAATGCGAATTGGATCTAAAATCTCAATAAAGGTTTGGTTTCTTCCCAAACGACTTCCTGGTCTTTCTTCAGAAGTGTCTAGATATATCTTTACACTCTCTTCTGAGACAACAAATATTGAACAGATGTCTATATTTGCCAAGCCTACAATGAGATAGTCTCACGTAAAATTCCCTTAATAGTTCACTCATTGCAGTAAGAACGGTTTCTTTTCCTTGTTTTTTTTTTAACCGCATGGCTCTTGATACATGAATCATTGCCATTTTTTTCCTATTTCCTATAACGAACGCTTTGCCGGACATCGTATTTTACCCCAATGTCCCTTTTCTATGTCGCACTAGACTATGAAAACGGCACTGTTCGAGACACAAATAGCATCCATTAAAATTTGGAGATCGGATCGGTCAATTAAAGTAAGTATTTGTAGGGACAGCATGAATTAGAACAAGTTTGGTCAGATTTACTTATGCTGGGTGGAAGAGGCGATAGTATATTTCCATAAAGTTTAGTTATTACAAAAGGCATCTCAAATCCAGATAAAAAACATGGCGATAATTTGCTTCTAACTGATTCAATGATTGACAACCACTTTCGTGAAATACAATACCGGTAACTCCACTGTAAAATTCAGTTTCAGCTCCGGAAAAATGCAGCTTTGAAGGTTTTATTTAGAAAACAATACCGAAATTACAAATATAGGCTCAAGATTTTTTGTGGCATAACATTAGTGTAGCATTAAGTGAAATATATGATAAGATTTGTAAATTTTGCAGCTGTTTCTTTGCTTACTTTTAATTTTTTTTTTTTTTTTTTTTTTGAAACATGAAAAAACGCGACTACTTCAAATCAGCATTGGACTTTCTTTTTTTAGAAGTAGTTTTATCGTGGTCATTGTAAAAGCGAAGGCTGTAAATAAAGTAAAAGGTAGAGGAAGAAAATAGAATGTCGAATGAACTGCAAATTAAGAATAATACATGTAGTGACTTTACACTTCGTTTGAATAAATGAGCAACTTAATAAAAGATCAAAATCGATTTTCAAATTAGAGGTTAAAAAAAACTTTCCTTTGTGTGTGCGCGTGTGTGTGTATGTATCTGGGCCATCGGTATCAATCCCCGTTAATAGGAGCACACAAGTCTTGTAGTTTAATTTTGTAAAATCCAAATCTATTTACAGATTTCTTTTGTAAAACATTCATTACCATGTAGGTTTAAATAACTGAGAATTTAAGAATTTCCGCAAGGCATTGCACTTTTATGCACTTAATACGAAATTCGTTTCTTTCTAATAAGAATTTAAAAAGGACCAAAAAAAAAGGCTGATTGGGTCAGGACAGAATCGACCGATTTCCTTTATTGTCTCTTAGTAATACACACTGTAGTTACAATTTTACTCAAGCATTAGGTTGCAAAAATCAGATCAAAACATCAGTGGCATGTGAAAAAAACCATCTGGTAATACAGTTTCTTCAGCGATAAGACCGAAGGAGATATTATAAATGTGGTATTTTTTTTCCAACAGACCAGCCTTCTATTCTGCTCCGAGAATATACAGTCGAGTCCGGTTATTTCGAAGTCATTGAGATAAAAAAAGGACTTCGAATCATCCGAAATTTGAATTATCAGGATACATAGAGAAAAGAGGAACAAAAATGTGGGTTTGTGGGTGACAGATCAGTAATGTACTCGGGTGTGTAGGGATTCACACCGGTCCTGATCCCTGGGCCTAACCGCTTTCCCTTTCCTTCTCCTACTCCTAATCTTATTGCAGACTCTTGCCTGTAACATAAGTGGTCGGAACATACACAAACCAGAATTGCTTGGCACACGAGCATAGCACAACTTTCTTTGTTTAAAAAAGCTAAGAAAACTTCTTTCAGATAAGAAAAAAAAAACAAAAACAAAAAACAAAACAAAATTTTAAAAAAACGTCAAGATGGCTTCGAATTAACCGGATCCTTCTTTCCAACTTCGAACTAACCGATATTTTTTAATAAAGCTTAAATAGAGAAATATTTGGTAAAATTAATCGACTTCAAAATACATCCAAAAAATCGAACTATCCGGATTTGAATTATTAGCACTCGACTGTAGTTATCTGCCTGAGGTCAGAGACTTTAAATGCCTTCAAGACTAATTATTACGTTTACACATTCTAACAATTCTCCAGGCAATTATCGGCCAAAGATGTAAACTTGAAATGTTACGTTAGCATAGGTTAGGCGCGTTGGGAAAAGAAAACGAATCAATGTGCCTGTGTGTGTATTTATATACCCCAAAGATTTCAAAGCGCGCTTGTCTTGTGACCTCCACATATTAAAACTCGAAAACTTGAGATAGACGAAGAGAGAAACAGAGTGAGGCACATGCAGACAGAGATAGAGCGAGACAGACACCCAGATAGACAGATGCAAAAAAAGACATAAGAAATTGACAGACTAACAAAAACGCAGACATCCAGATATAGATATGCAAGTCAGTCACTATGAAATAAGAAATGAGATAAGGCGTTAAGCCTAATGCAGAGACAGAGATGGATCAGCCTTTCCTACACATCTTGTAACGCTGCAGGCGAGACTTGCGTGCTAAACGGCCGTTGAGATAAGGCATGTAAAGGGTGATCAGAGTAGGTTGGCGATTGGTAATACGGAGTGTAAAACATAATTGCACCACCGAAAACACTTTTCGCAAACTAAAAAATCTCATTTCTTCGACCTTAATGTGTCAATCTAGAACCAGTATAGTAAACGAAAACTTTTGATCCATCATTTCAAGGCTGAACAATATTTAAAAAAAAAAAACCCTATCGTTTATTGTCAGCAAATTAAGAAGTCTTAAAGAAAAATTCATTACAATCTCGTGATCATTTTTTTGACTAAACATCTTTTCAATGTTACATTAAAACGTACACATAACATGAGAGAGGCTTCATAAATTTGCAACATCTTAGTGATTGATTGATTGAAGCAAAGTACAGGAGGAAAGACACCATACTATATCGTTTTCAGGCAATTGCTCTGGTGATTTTCTCTGCAAGAACAGTACATATGACAAACCTCCTGATACCCACAAGTTTTTGCTTCAGATTTCAACCATGACTATGAAAAATGAACGTCAAAGGTAAAGTTGATCGACATTTTGATATAATGTAAATTGACGCTTTCTCACCTACCATTATGTTACTTCAACTAAACTTATAATGTGGAAAAATGTGGAATGCGCCCTGCCCTTTTACTCTCTAACTTCAATTTTCAACGTTAACTTGTAATACCAGAAATAATTATTTTTGCCACACAGTACAGGTTGAGATTTAGGTAGTTGACGCATCCCAGGACCAGAAATCAATAGTAAGATGTTCAGAATAATAAAAAAAAAAGATAAAAACTTTATTGATCTGATGTCCGAGTGATAATTACAATTACATGTACCAATAAATATTATTCGACGATTTCCTTTAAACATAGTAACTATTACCTTTAAAACATCGCCTCACTAATTATATCATCTAAACAGTTATGCTCCTTGACTCAAACGATTATCATGAGAAGGAACATAAGCCATAGGACATAATATTTCATTCACTATGTTCATTACGTGTCTTTTCATTTAATACATTGATTCGGCTTCATCGAACAATTACACGAGTTAAATTTCATTGCTGCCCTGAGATGTAATGTCAAATTAATGTCCATTCATCTTTCCACCCCCTGCTTCAAATAAGAAACAAGAGATCCACAAGTGACACACAAATCACTACAAAGTTATCATCACCAGCTTTTATTTTCTAGCATAACTTCACTGTTTTCTGTTCGCAAATAAACAATACTCCTTCGGTAAAATGGGATAAGAATACAATTATAAAATCTTTCATTCCTGGAACTTTAAAAGGGCGTCACTCAAGGCAGTGCTTGAATAATTCTAGGCTTTTGTGTTAATATGCACTGTTGGTTGCACAGAGAAGTTTTCTCTATAATGACAACAAGTTTCAGGAGCTATCGTAGGTTCTCAAATTAAACCTGCCAGGTTGGGGAAACTTATGCAGGTGAGATCTTAAAACTCACAGGTAGATTACACAATAAGGCAATGGTCAATAATATTGCAGCCTTTACTGTCGAGCTAAAGTTGCCGAGTATTCACGCCTGGCGATGGTGGCTTCGGGACAGAGTCAATACCAGTTGAGCCTCCGTCGGGCAAAACCGAACGAATGAACTCTCTTCGGATCAGACAGACCTGTCAGTTTAGGTTCCCTGAGTAGGGCTAAGTTAAGAACAATTGACATTAGTTTTCGAATATCAGCCTAGGTGCTGAAACATGATACAGTTATATACACAGTTGCTGTGCAAGTTTTGTCTAACACATCGGTTACTCCCCGCAACAGTACTAAGCTGTCTGACAGGCTCTATTCAAGTTAAACAACATAAAAAATGTCAACTCTTTTTGACCTGTCTCCAGTCTGGCAGGCAGGCAGACTGGCTGATGAAGGAGACGGCCCTAAAGTCATAGTCAAAAATGGCATTTTTTTTTCAAATTTAATATCAAATTTGCCCTCAACAGGCAAAAATAGCTTATAATGGAAATTATTATTGGCAAGCATTTTTAAGTCGACTTTGGGTCGCTTTAGGCTCAAATGTAAGTTGCTCATATTAAATAAAGCTTCAGGAGAAAAATATACCCATGTTGTTCAACAGATTCAGATTTACTTGCCAAGGAACCCACAGCTACTCCCAAGCTGGCAATAAACTTACAAAATATATTGACATACAATTTTCCAAATAAGTTTTTGTAAGTTACCAGCTTGACCTGTCGGTTCAGCCAGATCTCAGACGTTGCTCCATTCTGCAGAGTGATCGATGATGTGTTCGGGCGTGTGGTGAAAACATGACACAATCAACCGAACATCACCTGAGGGGAAAAAAGAAAAAAAGTTTTTAAGTTCTCGCATTCCTAATTGATCCATTAATAGCTTGACAGCTCATCCACTGTTTTCTTTAACAGTAATGTTGTCAGTTTTTTGCTTCCCCTAGCGTTTCACTGAGGTCAACAATTACAGCTGCCTCATAGGAAAACACATTTATTAGCGGTTGTTGTATCCAAAGCTTTTTAAGTAAATTGAAACCAAATTCTGTAAAGATGCATAGACCACATTGCTGGCAAGTAAGTTTATCGTGTATCAAAAACGGATAAATGAATTTGCAAGATATCTTTTTAGGATGAGGAACATAAAAGCTGTGAAGGATTCATGTGGTGACTTAAAATCATGCTATGACTATAGAAAATTATAGACGGGTTAAAGTTTTTCATACCTGCTTACTCTTTCAGTTTAAAAATCCAAAAGGAAATTTACATTTACGTTTCTGCAAAAAAACATATAAAATAAAATTACAGTACTTAAGTACAATTGAGCCTAAAAAGTATTGGAAAGAAGAAGAAAAAAAATGATTAAGTTTATTTGATTAGAAAAGACTGGCAGCTTTGCCTTTGTTATTGATCCAGAATGTACTTAATGTTTATATTGGACATAGACAGACGAAAACTGTAAGCCGTAGCTTTTGAGTCATGTTATAAATATCTTTATTGATGTCATCTTTCCTGCTCTCCTCTTTGGTTTTTAACACATAGGTATCTAAATCTAGCAAAGATTCAACTGAAACATGTCACGAGTTGACCTCAAGTGTCTTGAAATGCTTGGGTAGATCCCGGCATATCGCAGGAAGAGATTATTAAATCACAAGATGAGTTGTACCTAGCACTCGATTGATAACATATCGTAATGCTTAAAAGCAGGTTTATATATATTTATTTTAAAGAGAAAGAGGAGAGAGAGAGAGAGAGAGAGAGAGAGAGAGAGAGAGAGAGAGAGAGAGAGAGAGAGAGAGAGAGAGAGAGAGAGAGAGAAAGTCAGGGCGGGACAGCAATAAAAGTAAACTTCCTGTTGACAGAGCACCCTTCATGTGATAGTTTGAGATGTCATTCAGGTTCTGAAAAAATATGTAGGAAATTTGCCAAATTTGAAAGGAAGACCAAAAAAGGGCGATATTTACTAAAGTGGGCTTCATTTTAATGAAAGCACAGTTTGATTTTCATAAACATTTGCATGTTATACTAATAATATGTGAACCAAGTTATCGTGGATAAGGAATTAAGATGGCTATCTTTGTCCTGTCTCTATTGATATCTTAATCTAAACATTACAGAACCTTGGGGCGCAGCAAAATCAACAAAACAAATAGTACCATTGAGAATATAATTATTTCATTCAATAAACGACTTTTGAACTATCCTACTGCAGTAGCTCTCGCTCTCTACTGGAGCGTGCTTGTCTATTCTTTGTCATCGTTTTTGGTTAATATGTAGGTCTCCTTACTGGTGATCCAAGCTTTATTCAGCTCTCTTGTTTGGTGCTCAGAAGAGGATTAGGATCAAGTTCGTTAAAAATATGCAGTCAAGAGAAGATGGATAGAAAATACATCAAAATGAAATTAAGCGATCAGAAAGCTGGTGAAAGAACACTATAATTGATATACCAAAAGAATTGTTCTGAATTTTGGAAGAATGTGTCATATTATATTTTTATTGGATTCTGTGGCTTCAAGAATTTTGAATGTAGAAACTTGCCATCCAAATCTAACACAAATGAAGCTTACTTAGACATTAAGCAACGCCATCTATCCGCAGGTATCTTCAGGCCATCACTTTAGAGCTCGAGCTCCAGGCAGCTCTAGTGCTGGTGGGAATTGTCTCTTTCATAGCCAGTTGGATCAATAAACAGCCAAGATCTTTTGAAGGAAGGTAAACGTTGGGTAAAGAAAGGAGACAGAGAGAATAAACATCTAAAGAGAAAGAGAGAGGGGAGGGGATTTGAAGGAAGAGTAAAACCAATACTAGTATCAACTTAATGACAAAGCGTCTAACATATAAAATTTGAGATGCTATGGCTGCTTTTTCATGATATCTCTTTTCACCACTAAAGTCCACTTTGACGTTCCAGGAAATAAGCTGGGTTTGCTGATTCTTATATTCTTAGCTGTGCTTTATTTGAAAGTAACAGATAAAAAATAGAAATACAAACTTAATGGAGAATCAAAAAGCAATAAAGGTGAATTCGCTGAAGTGCTTTAAACTCCAAGGGGAATGAGGACACGAGGAAAATGAAAAAATAAAGTAAATGATCAGAAAACCAGTACAAGAACGATCTCGATGGGCTTAAACCTTTGCTCCGAATGTAGGATGGATGCTTTATGTAACCAAATTTTCATCGCTAGTAATAATTATTTCGTCATGAAATATTTTTTAAATATTTAAAACCAGCACTAGCATTTTAATCAACTGTCTTAAAATGAGTACTGAAGCTTCACAATTCGTTATTTATTGATTTTTTTTTAGGTCCAACTAAGCCATAACTTAGATTACCTTAGTTATCTATTCTTACACAAGTGAAACGTGAACATTACGCATTTCTGTCCTCTTGTACCTTGTACCTTCAGCTGGCCATTCTAGAACTTGAGCTCCAGACAGGCGTCTGTGTCATGTGTTTTTCAGGACAATCTATGGCAAGGCGCTTTAGATCAGCAATATTCAGTAATTTCAGAGAAATAGAGAAAGAGATGGAGATGGAGAGAAAAAGAAAGAGAAGGCTGGGACCAGAAACAGATTTAGTTAAAGAATAAAGATATTTAAAGTAACGCGATGAAAATTATTAAATTTTCATGTATAAAATTTCGAAAATTATAACACCATATAAACCCAATCGCCTTATGGAATTTACAACCTCATCATTTTTTTTCCTTAAATCACAACTACCCTGCGCCAGTAAAGCTTTAATTCCTACCTTTTCTTCTACCTATGAATTGTAGAGTTAAAGCTGATAAAGCCTCAATCAGCTCCATTTTTACTCATTTTATAGGAACCGCTAATTGGATTATTATCCATTAATAAACGTTTTGATATGAAGCCAAGTTAACAATAATGTACAAGTAATTTTATATTTATATAACCATCTCTTTTCGTATTTCGTCAGAACAAATAAGACAATTCTCCTCAGCTTGCATAGCCTGCACCGCCGGTAGAACTTTCCTCACTCCGAGAGCTAGGTCGACCTGCCACAGCTTGCATAGCCTGCACCGCCGGTAAACTTTCCTCACTCCGAGAGCTAGGTCGACCTGCCACAGCTTGCACAGCCTGCACCGCCGGTAGAACTTTCCTCACTCCGAGAGCTAGGTCGACCTGCCACAGCTTGCATAGCCTGCACCGCCGGTAGAACTTTCCTCACTCCGAGAGCTAGGTCGACCTGCCACAGCTCTGACATCCCTCATTGCCTGGAACCTTTCATGACGCCTGGTGGTTGATTCTCCAAGGGAAAATTTAACAGAATTTTTTTTATATTGATAAAATCTCTATGATAGTAGATCCTTAAAATAGTAACATAAAGATTTTGTTTCCGCCTATTTTACAAACAATTCATTCTTTCAAAATCATGTCTAGATTAAAAGTAAACAACCTGATTAAGTAGCCCACATAATACAATTGTACAAATCATCCAGGATCAACAGGTTAATTGTTTGAATGTTTTGATATGCCCAGTCCACTCTGAGTGATGATCTAAGGGCTTTTACTCCTGTTTAGGATTTATTCAGTCAATATCTAGAATCGCAAGTCTAGAAGCAAATCAGTGTGGTATAGAGAAAGCATGTCGGAATATCATATTTACTTGTTTTGTTATCTTAAACCTTGAGTGTCAAAGAAGAAAAGGCGTAAATTAAGTGGAATTTTTCACTATTATGATTGTATATTTTTTTTAATTGATTTTTTTTATTATTCGTATTCTTGATCTCCCTCCCTCCTCCTCCTCCTTCCCTCTCCTCCCCCCTCCTCTCCCCTCCTCAGCCCTATCTTGGGCTAACCGTAACGCCACAGTGTCCGTATAAAACCGCTCGGCAAACTCGGGTCACATTAAGCTATCCAGAACAAAATTTCTTTAACCTCAAAGGTGTCAGACGAAGAAATTATCTAAATTAGTAGTATATAGCTTGAAAAATGAAATGTCTCTGTTTCTCAGAACGTACCTGTACAGAAGATAGAAGATACGAGAGTAGCAGCCGTTTCCTCTAGACCAGAGCTCTTTAATCACAGCTGATCTAATCAAACTCAAATATAGAATTCTTTGTTTTAGTGGCTTTCAAATCGTACTTTGTTCTGGATCCACCAATTTAATAAAAGTCTATAATATTTTTATCAATTAGATATTATGTAAGCTATGTACAACCGCCTGACTCTATAATTATATTCCGCTTTTTCAGTTCAGTTTTACTTTCATTTAACCTTATAATTTCTCAGCTTATCTTAATTTATAAATATGAGAGTAAAAACAGGGGAAAAGATGCAAACAATTATCTTGTATAAGCCATACTATAAAAAAAAACAGGCTCATCTGCACATGAAGGAAAGTTGCCATCTCCATATAGCAATATTTGGACAATAACGTAAAGTTCTCTCGCCTAGCTAGACTGTCTAAAATTTGACAATGATTGGTTTGAAAAAAAATGTACTGTTATTGGACCAATTCTTTTACTGGACTTAAGCTTCACAAGAATACAACATTTATACGGTATAATAATTGTTTGAAAATCGATATCATCCTCATTTCTCTATGAATAAAAGTAGCGTGAGCAGTATTGCTTTTTCTTCCTGTGATGATATTTTTTATTGGTATTTTGATTAAAGACTAATGAATGGTTCGTTAGTGAAATTGAATTCAAAACCTTATTCGATTGATCGCTCCTTCCTAAACTGATTCAATGAAAAATTACCGTCACGTGTGAAACTCAAAGCACTGTATCTTCCTTCTAGCTCAAGACTAGCGATTGAAAATGCTCAAGTGAACCCACACTGCTCCGAAGTAAAGCAGACAAAAAATGTTTGGTTTGAAATGTGGAGATAAAAATTCATCCGCTTTTTCGGTACACATTAATTTCTTGGGTCTTTCTTCGATTTTCAAATAGCTATCCAGACTCATTTTGTTCTAATGTAATGCCCTCTGTCTGCAGACTTTCTTGATAAGTAAACATTTTTTTTTCATTCCTGTGAAATCTATTACACTAATCATTCATGAATGTGATAACATGAAGGCTGTCACATAATTGTTTTTAAGTGCATGACAGAATAATCCATCATTTTGTTTCATTAATAGCCAGGTGTACGCCAAGCGTTTGATCGGTAGGTTCAGCTCCTTGCTGTGTATTCAATGCTTTTTTTTTTTTTTGCATTTTTTGTTTTCAACTCTAAATCTGTTTCTCTTCAAAGCAACAAGGCACGGAAAACACTTTTAATTCTACACATATAGTTATCGGTGCTATATAATTAGTTATATGAGGTGTTACAATGATTTGGAAGAGAATGAGATTCACTAGAGAGACTTAGATAAAGTCATCCTGGATTTTTAAAAAAAAAATTCTTTGTTGACTTGAAGAGTTCAACATTTTTGCATGAATAAAAATAACGGCTCAAAAAAATAATAAAACCACCAATATTAACAACAATAGACAAAAAAGCTCCTTTAGAGAATATCATTAACTCGAAATAAAAAAGGTATACCCAAGTTATGTATTGAGGGCTGTTAGATCGCCATCTTCTCACAAAGTCTAATGTTGAGGAAACAATGAATTTTTGGTCTATAAGTAGAAAGAGGCAAACGAAAAAAAAAACACCGAACATAGAGTAAAAGATAGAATGACGAGTCACTCAAATGAATAGAGGTGGACTTTCAGAAGAAACAAAAACCTTTGTAAAGCAGATAGAGCACTTAAGTAGAAAAGCGTTGGATTAAAAACTCATTATCTCTCACATGAAAGATTACACCAAAAATGAATGACAGACTGAAGTATGTCAATTGAAAATCAGAGTTTGGAATCAATAAGTCAGATTCAAAACATAGAAGCTGAAACCCAATAATTAGGATGAGTGTGTAAAATTGGAATGGCGTCCTTTGTAAATATGTGACATAATTGAGACAGTGTAAAACATGGTAGTTAACTCATTAAGTCAAATGAATCAGACTTTAGAAGCAAAGTGTTCTCTCAATATAACTGTAGCTGTCTTGTCGAAGATATACATGTATTATATCCCTCTGCTCATTCTTTGCAGTGATGCTTTTTTTCTGATAAATAAGGTGGTTGGTTGTTTGTTCTTTATTTGAGCATATCGCTCTCTGATGATAGCGAGTATTCGAGATTTTGTCATTTGATCCTCGTCTCAGTTATTGAACAATATTAAATAGGCGAGCACTGACTTGCAATCCAGAGACAAGATTTTAGTTGCATCTGATTATGTTAAGTTTGATTCTTCTCTAGTCAGTTGCACATATTTTAGGAATAGTTCTTTACATACATCCCTCCAACTCTCTCAAATATCACGAAATGTTGATTAAAGGTAGTGGAAGACTGTTGCAGAATGACAGGGTGACGAGTTTGTTCAAAAAAGCTCCTGCCGATTAAAATGGCACATTGAAAAGAAGGAGCGTTCGAAAAAAAAAGCTTTTTAAAGAGATTTGTTGTACAAATTGCTTAACTGTTGATTAAAGACATTGGAAGACTGTGGCAGAATGACGAGTTTGCTTTTAAAAAAAAAAAAAGCTCCTAACCAAGTTAAAAGAAAACATTGAATAGAAGCAGTCTGTCCACACATTAAGATATAACCTCACTTACGTGTAACAAGAGGCAGGTTACATACCAAAGATACCTTACTGCCCCCGCCCGCGTGCATATCCTTTGATATAAAACCGTAAGACTTGAATTTTCATGTGATTGTTTTTTCTTGAAATTAGAACTTTTTTCTTCTAATCAAATGCTGCCTCAAGGGAAGATTTCTCTGGGCATCATAAAACCGACTGATTATATTTTGACTGTAGCATCAATTAACATCTGGAACGAAATCAGGTGAGCAGCAAATAACTCTCACACCAGGATAGACGAAATCAAAGTTCATTTCAAAACACTTGTGGGTAATCAAAACTTCGTTCATTCTGTGAAAATGAATAGTCATGGAGTTTGATGATAAGGATTGGAACCAAGTATTTATAATAAAAAGACTAAAACGTGTGAAAACCAGCGCTATAGATGCGTGAGATAATCTAAATCATAGAATTTCAAATTCAATGTTAAGGATGAATGTTAAGCTTGGGATATGGATGTTGAGATCCAGTGTTTAAGGTGAATGAAAGACTAAATCATGGCAATTGAAATCCGGCATTAAGTCTGGATAATAGACTGAAACGTAGCAGTTGAATTTCAGGGTTTAAAATGAATGACAGACTGAAACGTAGCTGTCGAAATCAAGTATCTGCCTTTTGGTAGATATATTTCAATCCCACTGCTCATTCTTTGCAGTGATGCTTTTTCTCACAAGTATGGTTTTATTTTGTTTGTTTTCGAGCATATTGCATTTTGATGATAGCGAGTATTCGAGGTTTTGTCATTTGATCCTCGTCTCAGTTTGTATTTTCAACAGTTTCATCTCGGGTACAATTTTTTTAAGATAAAATCAAACGCGTTATTGAACAATAATTAAAAGGCGAGCACTGACTTTCAATCCACAGAGACAAGATTTTGGTTGCATCTGATTATGTTAAACATACCTCCAACCCTCCTACATGTCAAACGATGCTTGATTGAAGACAGTGAAAGACTGTGGCAGGATGACGCAATGACGAGTTTGTTAAAAAAGGTCCTTGCCGAATTTAAAAAAAAAAAGATATTGAATAGAAATAATCTCACAGAAAAAAAGACAATCTTTGTCAAGCAGATAGAGCAAGTAAGTGGAAAATTGCTGGATTACAAATTCAAGATTATACCAACACTGTTCTTATATTAAGATATTACATCACATACATATGAACTACAAAGGCAGGTATACCAAAGATTTACTGCAGTCGTCCCTATGATTTTGAGTTGATGATATGATCGTGAGAGACTGGGACTTATCAAGTGATTAATCTTTCTTGAAACTAGAACTTTGTTGGACTAATCACAAGCTTCCTCTAAAGACGATTTTTCTTGGCATCTTTCACAAAACCGTCTGATTTACATTTTGACATTAAAATGAACGAGAATCTCAAATGAAATCAGGTGAGCAGCATACAACTCTCAAGCCAGGATAAATGAAATCAACGTTCATATCAAAACACATGAGTGTGATCAAAAGTTCGTTCACTCTGTGGGAGCTCGGACATAAATAGAACCCATCGCTTAGAATAGACTAAAACATGTGAAAATCATCGGTTCAGATGCGTGGGGCAGTCTAAACCATAGGGATTGAAATTCAATGTAAAAGATGAAAATCAGATTAAAACATGCCAGTTGAGATCCAGTGTTAAGCGTGAAAGATAGACTAAAACATAGCAACTGAAATCCAGCATTAAGTCTGAATAATAGGCTGAAACTTAGCAGTTAAAATCAATTATGTAGGATCAATGTCCGCATTAAAACAAAGGGGTGGAACCGAGAGTTAAGGAGGAGTTGGTGAATATTGGAGTGGGATCCGTTGTAAATGACATAGGTGAGACAATGTAAAACATGGGGGCGAACGCAATAATTAAGGTAAATGAGAATGACGATCTAATGAAAAGAAATGTGTCCTCTCATATAGCTGTGGCTGTCTTGTGACAGATATATCCAATTGCTTATTCTTTGCAGTGATGCGTTTTTCTGACTAACATGGTTTTATTTTTTTTTATTTTTTTTTATTTTTAATTTTTTTTTTTTTGTATTCGAGCATATTGTGTTTTGATATTAGGGAGGATTCCAAATTTTGTTATTTCATCCCCGGCCACAGTTGATCGTTCTTTCATCAGTTTTGTTTCGGGTCCAATTTTGTAAGTATCATCAAAGGCGTTCTTGAACAATATTAAAAAGGCAAGCACTGACTTGCAATCCACAGAGACAAGATTTTAGTTTTATCTCATCGTGCTGTTGCGTTGCTCATACTTTGGAAAAAGCTTTTTATACACATTCCTTGAACCCTCTCAAATCTCAACAGATTGTTGTTTAAAGACATGGAAGACTATGGCAGAATGACAGTCTGACAAGTTTGTTAAACAAAAGCTCTTTGCCGAGTTAAAAAAGCACATTGAATTGAAGTAGTCTCAGAGAGGAAAATTTGTAAAGCAGATGGAACAAGTGAGTAGAAAAGTGCTGGATTAAAAACTCAAGATTATGCCAACACTGTCCATACATTAAGATATTACAACAATAGGTATACCAAAGATACTTTACTGCCACCGCCCACATGAATATGCGTTGACATAAAACCGTAAGACTTGGGCTTATCATGTGATTACTTTCTTGAAACTAGAACTTCGTTTTACTTATTGCATGCTTCCTCTAGGGAAGATTTGACATCTGTTATAAAATCGCCTGATATTTTGACATTAGCATCATGGAGAATCTAGAATGAACTCAGGTGAGCAGCCAACAAATATCACGCCAGAATAGACGAAATCAAAGTTCATATCAAAACACATGAATGTAATCAAAAGTTCGTCCATTCCGTGAGAGAAAGACGAGTAAGGGAGTTTGATATATAGGAAACGGGACCCATTTCGAAGGATAGACTAAAACGTATGACAATCAGCACTTAAGATGCGTGATACAGTCTAAACAATAGGACTTCAAATTCAGTGAATAGGATGGCTGTCAAGACAAATATGGCAGTGTTGATCCTGTGTTTAGGGTGAAAGTTAGACTATAACATGGCAAAGTGAAGTTCAGCATTTAGTCTGAATTCTATACTGAAACATAGCAGTATGAATTTACTGTTTAAAATGAATAACAGATTGAAATATGTCAACTGAAAATCAGAGTTGGAATCAATAAGTCAGTTTTAAGATGTTAGAGTTGAAACCCAATAATTAGGATGAGTTGGTGAAAATTCGAATGGGATCCATTGTAAATATGTCACATAAATGAGACAGTGTAAAACTTGGGAGTTAACTCAATTATTGAGGCAAAAGATTCAGACTTTAGAGGCAAAGTGCTCTCTCAATATAACTGTAGCTGTCTTGTGGTAGATATATAATAGCCCATTGCTCATTTTTGCAGTGTTTTTTTTTCTGGTAAATAAGGTAGTGTTTTGTTTTGTTTTGTTTTTTGTTGTTTGTTTTTTTGTTTTGTTTTGTTTTGTTGTTTTGTTGTTTTTTGTTTTGTTTATTGTTTTTTTTAATTCGAGAAAATTGCTCTCTGGTGATAGCGAGTATTCCACATTGTGTCCTTTGATCCCCCGTCTCAGTTGATTATATTTTCAACAGTTTCATTTCGGGTACAATTTTTTTTTAAAATATAATCAAAGGCGTTATTGAAAAACATTAAATAGGCGAACATTGACTTGCAATCCAGAGAGACAATATTTTAGTTGCATCTGATTATGTTCAGTTTGATTCTTCTCTAGTCAGTTTATTATATTTTGGGAATAGTTCTTTACATACATCCCTCCAACTCTCTCAAATGTCAAGCGACTGTTGATTAAAGGTAGTGGAAGACTGTGGCAGAATGGCAGGGTGACGAGTTAGTTAAAAAAAAAAGCTCTTGTCGATTAAAATGGCACATTGAATAGAAGTAGTGTTCAGAAAATAAATAATTTTTCAAGAGATAGAGCT
Organism: Elysia crispata; assembly: GCA_033675545.1. NCBI lineage: Eukaryota > Metazoa > Mollusca > Gastropoda > Plakobranchidae > Elysia > Elysia crispata. The sequence continues at coordinate 998,579 of JAWDGP010000029.1, read as the reverse complement.
AGTAAATGAGAAAGCGCTGGATTGAAAACTCAAGATTATACCAACACTGTCCATGCAATAATATATCGGATCACATATGTGCAACCAGAGAGTTTATATAGTTACAGCAAAGGTAGGAGTATCGAAGATACCTTACTGGCCCCGCCCCCATGAGTATGTGTTGATTATATAGGAACGTGATGGGATTGGGTTTATCATGTGATTACTTTTTCTTGAAACTAGAACTTTCTTGTACATATTGCACGACTGCTGATTAAAGACATTGGAAGACAGTGGGAGAATGACGAGTTTGATTTTAAAAAAAAGCTCCTTACCGAGCTAAAAAAAAAACATTGAATAGAAGCAGTCTGTCCACACATTAAGATATTACCTCATTTAAGTGTAACAAGAGGCAGGTTACATACCAAAGATACATTACTGCCGTCGCCCGCATTAGTATGCGTTAATATCAAACCGTAAGACTTGGGTTATCATGTGATTACTCTTTCTTAAAATTAGAACTTCTTTGTTCTAATCACATGCTATCTCAAGGGGGGATTTATCTGGACATAGTCAAACCGCCTGATTATATTTTGACATTAGCATCAACGAGTATCTAGAATGAAATCAGGTGAGCAGCAAACAACTCTCACGCCAGAATAGATGAAATCAACGTTCATATCAAAACACTTAAATGTGATCAAAACTCGTTCATTCTGTGGGAATGACGAATGAGGGAATTTGATCATAAGAGTTGAAACCCATTGTTTAGGAGAAATAGACTAAAATATGTGAAAAACCAGCGCTTTTTGTTAGTGAGTCCGCACATAACAAATCATTTGAAATCCAATGTTTAGGATGAATGAGAAACTGAAACATGGCAGTACAAATCCAGCGTTTAGTCTGAATGAAAGATTGAAACACAGTTGAAATCCAGTGTTTAGAATGAATTAGTGACTTTAAAACAGAGGAGTTGGAACCCCTTATTCAGGATGAATTGGTGAATATCGGAGATGGACCCAATGTATATGACATAGATGAGGCAATCTGGAACATAGAAGTTCAGTCCCAATAATTAGATAAAAGAGCTAGACGGTCTGAATTATGACTCTCGTTCACCTGTGGCAGATTTATCTAAATTCCACAGTTGATTCTTTACACTGATGCTTTTTACTCACAATAATTTTTTTTCCTTCAAGCATTTGGTATTTCGATGATAACGCGAGAATTCGAGAATTCAAGATTTTTTATCATAGTTGATCATATTTTCAACATCGTCGTCTCGGGTGCAATTTTTTTTAAACATAATCAAACCCGTTAAAGCACAAGTATGAAATAGGAGATCACCGACTTGCAATTGACAAAGACCAGATTTTATTTTTAGCTTATTATGTTAAGTTTTCTCCCTTCATGGACTCGGGCTTATAACACCAAGGAGGCCCACATGGATTACACGAGCTGTACACACAAGATCTAATGTCATTTTATTAAGAAACATGCCACCTAGTTGGGTCATGAGCTCTGATAAGAAATCAGCTTTTGAAGGCCGCCGATAGTAATATTTTGACGTAAAATATTTCTCTATGTGCACTCTAAATAATTATAATCATTTTTATTTTCAAACATTATTTTATCTCAGAGAATTGGTATGACTAACTTGAGAGCTTGGATAAAATTTTTAAATTTCCTTGTAGATACTTTGCTCGATTTACTAGCCCAATCGAGCAGGGATTGTGGTTTCAAAAATGCGTTACAAATATTCGAAAAGTATGCAATCACACTAGAAAAATAATCTTCCATCATCCACCTCCCCCACACACACACACATATTTCAGGTTGTTTCTATCATAAAGTTAAATATTAAAGACGTTAATTCTTCGAGGCATGAGCGCTGGCTCAAGAATGCGCTCTTCACAAAAACATGAATTAAAGTTACACGTTAAAAAAAGAAAAGAGATAGTTCGAAGGTAGGACAGTGACAAGGACAAAGGTTAAGGACAAAGAAAAGAACAAGCAGTCAACCGTTAGGGGTTATGGAGGTTAAGAGAGGGTTAAAAAAAAGAAAGTCGTTTTACTTATTATTATTATTAAGGCCTTCCGCTGGGAGTGTCGTCCGACCTCGCAGCTTAGGCAGCCTTCTTTATGTCTGCGGTGAGGGTAGTCCATTCTTGTCTTCTTTCTGCAATCTTTCTTATTGTTTCCAGGTCTTTTTGTGATGTGAGAGATGCTCCGATTTTGCAGTATCTTGAGATCGTTATTGAGAGTCATTGGGAGTGTGGTGATCGGCCTACCCCTGGCTCGCTTGGCATTGTCGTGGAAATAGTCCAACATGGCTGATAGCTGTTGGTGTTGAGCCTCGGCTCAACAATATTTGTCTTAAGTCACCTCTATTCGTTTTACTAGACTTGATAATTAATGTCCCAGCTTTTTTTCTAACCTGCCACGCACGAAGGTAATAGGGAATAAATACATGGGTTGAAAAAAATTTACGCAGCTTAAGTTGCTCACAACGAAAGAAAAAAGGACCCAATCAAAACTAGAGTCTATGAAACCGATATTGTCAAGGAAGAGTGTTGGGCACAAATAGCGGTAAAATTGCAGATATCGGCCCACCTCATGTCCGACTTCACAATTAAATGTTTCCCGCCGAAATCGAAACTTGTTTAATGGGATTTTAGAGCAATACAAAAATGATTACATCTTGAAAAGTATTTATTTGTGACTAATAAAACCATCCTACTCGTGTTCAGCATATCAAATTCATTACGAAAAATACAATTTTAAAGCTTAGGGTGAGTTGGGCCGATAATTACAATAATATCCAAATAGCAAACTCATGCGCTATTGTACATACCACTCCCATTACAATTTTTTTTTTTTAAACATGATACTGATAGATCATTATCGCACAATATTATAGCAAGTGAATCGTTTGATAGAGAACCTCTATCTAACGTTTTGAGGGAATGAACAAGTGAGATGGTTGAAATAGACAAGTTTGCTAAGACGCATCAAGGTTCCCAACTCAACACCTGCGCTAGTTTTCTCATAATGAACCCATAGTATGTAAACAATCATATATTGCTGAATATCATTATTAACTTCATGCGGTGAGCGAAGGGGGTGGGGGGAGAGGAATAAAAGAAATACTGTTGAGTTTAAGCAATCAAATCTGCTTCTTTAAACAGAAAAAAAAATATGTAGATTTTTTAGATTTTTAAGAATATATCAAGTTACAATTGAAAAGAGTATAATTATTATTGAAAAAATCATGGGTAAAAACTCAGCTTCTTTCACGTAGTTGATCAGTTAAGGTGCTGTGGAGTCCCTCTGGTACGTCCTGAAAAATATTTTTGGGATGGATGTTTTTCCTTTCCAAGCTCAGGGTAGTTCACACCTCCAGATGCCTTTAGTACAGCATGAAATCTACAGATTAAAATAAACAACTTTTTTAAGTGCCCCATAAATATGATAACGGTGTGTGAGACGAGTGGCAAGAAGACTACTTCTAAGCCATTATTGGTGTGGTTACTTTTGGATGATGGTGCGGAGGTCAATAAGAGGAGCAAATAATTATAGCATCATCAACCTCAGCAGCAGCAGCAGCACCATCAGTAGTAGTAGTAGTAGTAGTAGTAGTAGTAGTAGTAGTAGTAGTAGTAGTAGTAGTAGTGGTAGTGGTAGTGGTAGTGGTAGTGGTAGTGGTAGTGGTAGTGGTAGTGGTAGTGGTAGTGGTAGTGGTAGTGGTAGTAGTAGTAGTAGTAGTAGTAGTAGCAGTAGCAGTAGCAGTAGCAGTAGCAATAGCAGTAGCAGCAGCAGCAGCAGCAGAAGTAGTAGTTGCTGTTGCTGTTGTTGCAGCTGATAATGATAATGATAATAATGATGATGATGATGATGGTGCTGGTGGTGGTGGTAATATTAATATAGTAATAAAGAGGATGAAGACAAAGATGAAAATAATCATCACGAAAGTTAATGAATAGAAAATGAAGAAAATTATCATATAACGGCCGTATTATTATGTCATAACAGTGCCTGACTTACCCAGCTGTCTCTGGGCGTGTTGTCTCTCCGCTTGAAGGAGACTGTTCATCCGCTCGGTGTCAGCGTCGAAGACAGAATGAATCGTTGCTAATAAAAATCTCAGTCCCTCTTCGTTTATTGTTATTATAAGTAAATCCTAGCTTCTTGTGTTTGAAGGGGTCGTTTAATTGTATGGACACACCAAAGTGTACATACAAAGATTTAACTCAAAACAGAATCAACGAGGGCAGCTGACCTAAGTGAAAGAATTCTTCATAACAAGGACGATCTTGAATTTTTCGAACATTAGTTTTTCGGGCAATAGAGTAGGCGACCTATTCGCCTGTTCTTTGCGTGTGTATGTGTGTGGGTCTTTTCATGTAACACGAATTCTTTAAACTAAATTAGTGTGATTGGTCTATGCATAGCATATTTTTTCAAAGTGATCGCTAGTCAGATTTTGAAATATCTGACAAACCGTTTAATCCAACACGTGAAATCTGTTCAGAAAGGATGTGTGTTGTAAAGTGTAAGATCATTATTTTCCTTTCTCTCCGCCACGCCTCCTTAACACTGTCTTGACCATCTCACCTCTATAGGACATTAGGTTTAAAAAAAAAAAAAGAAAGAAAAAAGAAACTTCGACTCCCAACTATGACAACTAGAGCTCAGAAAAATAATTTCGTTCGATCCCTCAGTTACGAAGATAACGTAATGACGTTGTAAAATGCTAAAAAAAAATTATCCGGCACCTCACATTGATCGAGAAAACGGTGTAAAGCAAATATGCTCCAAAGCTACAAATATTTATCTCGAGTATTGCATGTTTTGTCCTTTAATGTTTTATTTATTTTGTAGGTATGGCGTAATATTTTAAATGTAATGCTCAAACTAAAATGAGGCCTTAAAGCGACAAGAAGGTATAAAAAGAGGGTATACAGTAAGGATGAGAGAAATTAAGAGGGAGAGAGGGGGGGGGAGAGAAAGAGAGAAAGAGAGAGATAGATAAATAGATAGATAGATAGAGAGAGAGAGAGAGAGAGAGAGAGAGAGAGAGAGAGAGAGAGAGAGAGAGAGAGAGAGAGAGAGATCACTTCAAAAAGTTTAAATGATTAGAGCTACTTATACTGAAATTTAATTAAATTCGGATCAGAATTAGTATGGGGCTTTAATGCCATCAATTGCACTGCCACTGCTATGTATTCTAACGTTCAATCAGTAATCAAAAAAGAAAATCATTTTAGCGCCTTATGCCACTGTGATTTGCACTATAAGCTCATTAAAGAATAGAAATGTTCATTGTCATCCTAACTATAAAAATAACAGCAACAACAAAAACAACAACAACAACAACAACAGCAACAACAGCAACAACAATAACAACAACAACAACAACAACAACAACAACAACAACAACAACAATAATAATAATAATAATAATAATAATAAAAATAATAATAATAATAATAATGATGATGATGATGATGATGATGATGATGATGATGATGATGATGATGATGATGATGATGATGATGATGATGATGATGATGATGATGATGATGATGATGATAATAATAATAATAATAATAATAATAATAATAATAATAATAATAATAATAATAATAATAATAATAATAATAATTGTCATATTAATAATAACAGCCAAGACAGTTAGAAATTTTTGTTATATGAAGATATTACATTCCATGTTAATCTCCTTTTTCTTTACATGAACAATATACTTTTTACTATTCTTAAAATAAAGCTTAACAATGTTTTTTTTTTCTAAAAGTGATATACGTTACTTTGTGTATTTTTGTGATGTCGTGTTCTATGATTCTTCGTAAGTATACGTCTTTTTTGTGTGTGTCTATCTGTGCAAAAAGTTAATAAAAGCTTAACGTCAACAGCATCAGAAGTGATTAATGCTTCAAGCGTAACATGGATGCTCTTGATCATCCCATTTACATCATCTTTCCAGATACATCTGTATACACATACAGATATGTATATAAATTGTTTCAAGTTTTGGGCGTTGTGGATACGAGGACATTTTTTGTGTGAAATGATACATAGGTAAGTTTCAAGCCAACTTTCCAACATTTTTTTGTATATTTGCTTCTTAGGGTACAGAGAACCTTAATATATGAAAGGCCTATAATCAGAGGAAATGTGTGTTCACAGAAAACTGGGTTATCAATGTTTCATTTTTGTATAATTATGTTTTGTGTGTTTGCGTGTATGCGTGTGTGAGTGTGTATAATTATGTGTGTGTGTGTGTGTAGGCCTATATTTAAAAAAAAAAATTGTAAAAGAAATATCGAAACAAACTTGAAATGAAAAAGAATTGAGAGAAACGACGCGTTTATATCTAAAAAAGTAATGCAATTAATATTTCTTTTAGTATTGAATATTACATGACTAAAACTGCAAACATAGTGGATTCGTCTATTTCACGTGAACTTCATGTCCCGTCAATTGACCTTTGTGACCTGACATCATGTTGACGGAAGGTACCGGCATACCCATTGGAGGCACAGTGATTATTCCACTGCACTTTCTCGTCTCCCGACTCCTCACGTTAGAAAAGGTTCACGTGAGCATTTTCTGGTTGCACTAAAAAGCTCCCGTTTTCCATTCGGCAAGTCAGTGTCTTTCAGTGTACAAGCTTTATTTTCCGCTACTTTATCATGGATTTTTCCCGTGTTTTCTATACTGGATCCAACTTTGTTCAGTAGCAGAAAAAAAATATTGCTGGTTTCATTTAGGATAAATATTTTCTATTCATCTTTAAGAACTTCATCGATGAGGTGATGAAATTCTCGAAAATAATGTATCCCGTCGTTGAAATATTTGGTGAAACTAATATCGGCTTCTTTTTAGTCAGTAAAATAACATCAGTTTCAACACTTCCATGTTAGCGGCCATAGCGTCGATTGGTAAAAGTGCGATTATCGCGGTGAGCCCAGGTTCAAACCGGTGGCATTAACGCGAGCCACCATGTTTGGTACCTCACATGACGTTTTTGAGACAACAACCTCTCGTTAGTTTGACGGATCCACTATGTTTGGTACCTCACATGACGTTATTGAGACAACAACCTCTCGTTAGTTTGACGGATCCACTGTGTTTGGTACCTCATCTCACGTTATTGAGACAACAACCTCTCGTTAGTTTGACGGATCCACTATGTTTGGTACCTCCCATGACGTAATTGAGACAACAACCTCTCGTTAGTTTGACGGATCCACTATGTTTGGTACCTCACCTCACGTTATTGAGACAACAACCTCTCGTTAGTTTGACGGATCCACTGTGTTTGGTACCTCACATGACGTTATTGAGACAACAACCTCTCGTTAGTTTGACGGATCCACTGTGTTTGCAGTCATATCGTACTCGTACATAATTATATTAGTATACTTTATTTGCTCCTTAAGATTATTTATCAGATACTCAGTAAAAGTCACAGTCCTACTTCATTCTTTTACATAATTATTATGTAAGATTCTTATATTAAAAAATTGCCGAAAATTGTGATAATCTCTGTGTCAGATTTTTTTCTACAGCTTTCATTAAGTATACTTATAGGTTTTGTTTGTCATTGCTTCATTAATATAAGAAAAATACACTGTATGCCCAATTAAAGTCTATATGTTCATCATTCTTGCAAACAATCAATTCATGTTCAAAATTTTCGTGAAGCTGACATAGTAGATGACCGCATGTGTAGGCTAAATGCCTCAATTCATGCCTTTAGTGTAATCGGCCTGTCAGATCAGGTTTTCAGAAGTGATTGAAAGTTGCGGCTTCAGTAGAGTTTTACCCGCAGGTGATAATATTCACTTCCTAAGAAAATTTTTTTTCAAGAAAATTTAATGTGATCTAAAAATGCAGTAAGCTTAAAGGTCAGAAGATTTTACCAAAGCTAAAGCTAGATTGTTAGATCTAGGCGCCAACTAGGGCTGGCTGGTTTTTAAAGTAAGCTTAATGACTGACTTCTTGCATTCTTAAACCCACTTCTCTACGAATTAAACTCGTATAAATATAACGCTTCATTGACTTAAAAATCTACTAGAATCTAGACTCTAGATCTAGATTTTAGACCTAGATCTAGATCAATGTTAGAAACTTTCGAAAGTAAAATTGCATTTGTTCCAGGTAATTGCTTCATTTTTGTGAAACGCCAAGACCATCACGCTCCAACATCAACCCGGTCATCATAAAAACTTTTTTTTCATTCCATGTCAAGTCAGCTTTTTCCCCTGAAACCAATATACAAAAGAAAGTAATCAGTTTATATAAATCTTCTCTTTGTTATAAATTCAAATATATTTATGATATTACATTATTAGCTCATTAATTTCATTATAAAAAAAAAACAAAAAAAACTTAAAGACAGACTCAGTGATCATGCAGACAATCCAATGATCTTGATCTAGATCTAGATCTAGATTCTACTCTCTAGGTTTTAAACAGGAATGGAGAGTGTATATATATATATATATATATATATATATATATATATATGTATATTTATATTGAAAAATTGTCCCACCTTTGATTTTTCAAAATAAACCATGCTCCTTAATTGTTGAGCACTGTTTTTATTATATTATTTGACACACAACTATATTTATATATATATATATATATATATATATATATATATATATATATATACTTTACAAATCAAGCAATAGCTGAAAAACTGAATTTATGAAAAGGCTGACTTTGTTTAAATCTGCAAATTTTTTTGTTTAAAATCTCTATGTCTACACATTACTATCATGATCCCCTTCAATCATGGAAGCATCATTGTTTCACCACAATTGTAGATTTGTAGTTCTTAGCCAGTTCTAGGAAGATCTCATCTGGCCTTTAACAAATGTCCTAGAGCTTCAAACACGGCCTGAATCACAGAATAAAACTAGAAGACACCTCAAACAAAGAAAGGGATATTTCAAATGACTGTGTGGAAATATAAATATTGATGCCAGATATATTTATCTAGCCCTGGATCTACACTTTTGTGACAATAATTTTTATAAAAACTTTATTTTGGATTACGTAACTTTTACTTTATGATTTTATTTACAGGGCATTTTTAGAAGAGCAGTTATCATGCCACCTAAAAGATCTCAAGTTAAAAGAAGATTACATGCCAAGACTATATCTTCAAGTGATTCAGACTCACAGTTAGATGAACCTGAAGCAAAGGTCAGACTTCCAAGAGATTAAATGAATCTCAATTTGCAAATTTACATTTACTGTTATGCTATGCCATATCTTAGAAAGTTCTCATTTATACAGAATTACTTTAAGAAGTCAGAGTTGTGGTGATGTGATATCACCAGAACTAAAGAAATAGACTCCAAAATAAGAACACTCAAGTAGATAAATGTTTTTAGGGCTATGTATGAAGGATTCCATGTAGCACTCATCACAGAAACCATCCTACCAAAATAATTGCTATTTCAGGTAATTAAAAACTTGCATGTCCATGAATAAATAAAACATGGATAATGTGTCAGGGCATTGCGAACTGGTCAGGAATAGTGAAATTGAACAGACTGAAAACTCACCACAAATGATATTGATTGGCAAAAAAGAAACAATGACAAGCTTGAAACCTAATTTCACCTTCCATAGATGTGTGTGTGTATATATGTATATATATATATATATATATATATATATATATATATATACACACACATATATATGTAAGAGAGAGCCAAGTGGAGCCTCTTCAAAAAAGATGTTGGCACTGGGAAAATTGACCAAAGCCAGTTTGTGGAATAACTGCAAGCCTCAGTATGTGATAACATATGCACAGATGCAAAGAAATTATTTCCAAAATACCACGCCAGGAAATTTAAGCCCTTCTGGGCATTTTAGCTAAGTGATGCTGCAAAGCAATGTTAAAAAGCAAGAAAGATGGCTTATAAACACCCTTGCTTATCTTACAATACAATAAATTTTCAGCCAAAGAAAACTACCTTATGAAATCAGAGGAAAAGAAAAATAAAATTGAGAAAATTTAGCTATGAACAGAGTTGGTCTCAAACCATGGAAGCAGCTCAATAATTTGGAAGGGAAGTGCACAAAAACTAACCCTAAACTTTCCCGTGGAATGAAAATGGCGAAGAAATAATGAGCAATTTTAAAAAATGGCACAAATATTCTGCAAGTACTTTCTAAAACTTAAGCCAACACATCAAAAAGGAATCAGCATGGACCATGCTTTTTTCAAAAGCATCTTAAACAATTAGCTTTCTAAAGAGTTAAAAGGACCTTCGATCAGACAAAGTAATAAGCTTTTGTAAAATCTTGGAAGATAAGCAAAAATGCTTATATAGAACCTGGACAGAAGGCTTTGGAAAACAGCCCCCATCCCAACCATCATGTAAAAAGATAAATCACCATCCAATATTCTTTACATTCTCTGTCTTTAGGTAACCTTTCCAAATACATGGTCAATAACCAACATTATTAGTGGCTAGAGATCTAGAGCAAATCAAGTTTATCAGCAATGATGAATTGAGATTTTGGCATGGCTGGTGCACAGAAGCCCTGAACACCCTCCAAGGATTTGAAGAAGGTTAACAAACATTTGGGATGTTTATAGATCTTCAACAAGCCTATGATAAAAAGTGGAGAAAAGGTCTCACAGTCACAGTCAAAACCATGTTGCATGTCCAATTGAACCTTTTTTATTTAAAGGGCAATTGCCGCCAATGTAATGGAGAGTGAAAGAGCTCTGGACCAAGGCCTCCCACAAGGATCCTCTTTTCCTAGTCTGCATCAATGGTCTCAAAAGCTATATTTGCATACGAAATCATAATCTGGACACCAAACAAGTAGACCTATCTGATTCTAGCTAAAGCTAAGCCTAAGAGGTCTCTCCTTACATTCCAAGCTTTTTATCAGTTTTGGAAATTAAATATAAGCCCCAATAAAACAATCTGCTCCATATTTACACTGAGTTACAGTCGAGTCCGCTTATTTCGAAGTCATTTGGATAAAAAAAAAAGGACTTCGAATTATCCGAAATTCGAATTATCAGAATACATAGAGAAAGAGAGTTTTAAAAAAATGTGGATGACACATCAGGAATGTCGTAAAAGTGTGCAGGGGGGGAGTGGAGGTGGGCCAAACCCCTTTCTCTCTTGTAGCCTTATTGCAGACTCTAGCCTGTTACGTAGGTGGGCCCACACACACCAGAATCACTCGCAGCGCGGAGCATAACACTGCATGTACTTTGTTTTACAAGCCTGGAAAAGTGCTTTCACTGTGTCAGAATAAAAAAATCACTTCGAATGAACCGGATCCTTATTTCAAAATTCGAACTAACCAATATTTTTTAATAGAGAAATATTCGTTAAAATTAAACGACTTCAAAATATCCAAAAATTCGAACTATCCGGATTCGAATTGTTTGGACTCAACTGTATTAAAAAAAAGGGAAGACCTTACAATTGAATCAAAATGAATATCATCTGAAAAAGAAAGCCTTATATATTATGCAGTGAAACTAGTCTAGACAGCAGAATGACTTTAGCAGAGCAGCCTTGAGGATTTGAAAATGTAAAACGCCGAACCTCTTAAAACGCCTAGCAAGCCCTTCAAGGAGAGAGCAGTGCTAGACTACAACCAGCCTGTTGCCAATAAAATATAGACGACTAACTTAGAAACAACACGCAGCTATAAATATAGACGACTAACTTAGAAACAACACGCAGCTATAAATATAGACGACTAACTTAGAAACAACACGCAGCTATAAATATAGACGACTAACTTAGAAACAACACGCAGCTATAAATATAGACGACTAACTTAGAAACAACACGCAGCTATAAATATAGACGACTAACTTAGAAACAACACGCAGCTATAAATATAGACGACTAACTTAGAAACAACACTCAGCTATAAATATAGACGACTAACTTAGAAACAACACGCAGCTATAAATATAGACGACTAACTTAGAAACAACACGCAGCTATAAAACAGCATCATATACTGTGTTAGCTGCATTTAAGGTAACAGCAAATGCTGGATATGGAATTCTCAAATACGTGACCTTATCTGAGCGCTGTGACATTTGTGGAACAAATTACTCAAACTATGAAATAAAAAAGTTACATCAAAATTATCAATTACTGTCGATGGAAAAACTATGGAATTCTCTACTCATTGCATATTTGATAAATATGCACTGTTGCCTCTTTTTTTTTTAAGGATGAGACTTTCAACAGTCCAAAAAGGCAATCTTATCGGCTAATCTCCAAGAGAAGCAGACCCGATTTCAAGCTTCCAACAAGGGATGCCATTTGGAAAGACATACCATCAATGAAGTCACCTGAAAAGTTAGGTCGCATAACGCCAAGAAAAAATATCTCCAACTTCACTAAAGTGTAAGGTTCTTCTCTTTCTTTTCCTCATGATTGTTAAAAGGTTTGTTTTCATCAGCAGCAGTGGATTAACTTCAGTATAAGTGATAAGGTCTGATGCCTTGAAAGATTTCTGGTTTGTACATCTATAGATTATTTTTTGACAGTGATTCAGAGAATGTTTGAGTTTTAATCAATCAGTTTAAGAATTTCCACTATCAGCGGGGTCAAGATCCTCTAACCCAACATTTTTTTGCATCAATCTAGCAATATCCTCAAAAGACTGCTTACAGTATATTTTAGTTGGGCTGGAGATTTGGATAAAATTGACTTGTTCTGTTAGCAAAGCTACTTTTAGACTTAGAAACATGTATAAAGTCTTTCAAATAAGTTGTTGGGTACCTTCCTAGCTTGCACTTTTGCATATGATTCATATCTTTTGTCATTGATATTTCTTTTTTTATTATTCTTTATCATTCTCAGTAAATTTTTTTTCAAGCTCTCAGATGATATTTTAATTATAGCTGGAGTCTGTCTATTATATATCTCACAATTCTGAGTTTATTTTCAGTGATTTCATTTTTAAGCTTCCATTCAAATCCACCTTTGATTTGTGCAAGCTTATTTCATCCTCTCTGCACACCACATCATCTTTTTACTTTCTAAATCAAGAACTTACTTCACTTTCTTTTTTTGCTTTCATTTTTATTGTCATTGCATGAAGGTCTTATTAAGTATCTTGCTCAGTAATGACATAACCTTCAGAATAATCAATTTTTATATATGTTTATATTTTAGATACAATTCATACAACTTTGATGATTATGATGAAGACTCACAGGATGAGGATAGTATGTCGGATTCAAATTCAAGCTCCAGCTCAAAGGATCAGGTTAGTCTATATTATAATCTGCTTAGGTTATTGTTCAATGGAAAATCTGAAATAGACATATTTTGATTTAATTACACAAAAACAACATTTAATGTTGGCAATAAAGTCACGGCACTCGCGCAATGTGGCATAGGCTTAAATATCAATATTGGCAACAACTCACGAGATGGCAATTGGAGGTCTGTATCCAACTTCTACTCTTGCAGTGATTTTGGAACAGCAATTCACATCCAATTTTCTCAGTTTCATCAGGAAAAGATTTTCAATAGCTGGTGATAAAATTTTTATTATAAGTGCCTGAAAGGCAACAGATATGGAATGCATATTGGATAGTGCATGGCATTTATACTTTTAAGGTCTTTGATAAGAAATATATCAATTTTAAACCTGCAATCTGCTGATTATGACGATAACCATTAATTTCAACATAAATCATAATCTCAAATTTTATTGAGAATTATTGATAACTTTAAATGATCCTTTTGAAGATTTTAATGTTCTATGGCTAGTAAATATGGTGTTTCTATCATGTTAAAAATATCTTTTAAGTACGATAAAAAAAATTTACTCCAGATGAAACAGAGAGAAGAAAAATGATAAAACAGTGTATCAACTCTGGCTATGTTGTCTTTTAGTTCTAGTTTGCTGTTTGCAAAATTTGGGATTATCAGATGTTAGAAGCTTTATTTTTTTTATTATTTTTTTTTTCTTTTTGCAATGTTTTATGTAATCTTTTCCTCTGAGTTGAATTTTAGAATCTTTTAGTTGGTATCAGAGCTTTTGATCAGATTAGGTTCACAAGTGTCGTTCTGTGCTATACTTAACCTTTCTAACACATCATACGGAAAAAAAAACCACATTATATTTAATTCCAATAATCAACTTGTTTCAAATCTTTTCTTGCTGCTGTTAGCTTAGAACAAAGGGCTCAATGTTAGGTATTTTGAGAAACTGTGTGCAAGATTAGTGTTGCCAAAGTATTTTTTTTCAAGCTTTACAAAACTAATTTTAAGGCTGAAAACAGCACCAACTTTGCAAATTAAATTATAGTAGCAAAATACATGGTAGTTTAAAAGCTCTTTGAATCTTTGGCCAAAGTGGTTTTGAGACACTTCCAGTGAAGGGGAAATACTACTGTTATTCTGCTATTAAAAATAGTTGACTGAAATGTCAATCTTTTTAAGATCAAAATGATTATATTTATATTGCAAACGTTTTAAATTGAAACATCAGAGAAGATTAAAATTGCTCAAGTTAAATTAAAATTTGATGTGACTATTTTATTAAATTAAACAAAATAACCATGCATTGCAACTGGCATGATTTTCAAGGAGTAAATATTTTAAACCCAGATTGTTAGGAATTACATTTTTCATTCAGTGTTTAGAGGAAAGCTCTTCAATAATAAGTGAGAATTCAGGTTACAAAAATAATGGATTTATTTATGATATACCCCCACCTCCTCTACCCTTCCCTCACAAAAAGAAAAGAAAGTTCTTACTGATGGGTCTGATGTTTAAACAAGTTCTCACTTTTATACCCCAGACACCAAGTAGAGTGAAGAACTACCACAAAAGAATCAGGATCGCATCTAGCTCCAGTGATGAGGACAAGAGCATTTTAGACCCAGATGCCAAGATTCAACAACCAGACCATCAGGCTGTACTAAAAGCTGGGAGTTTCAAAAAAGATTCAGGTGACCCAACAGTACCGGAAGCACTTGATCACTGTCATGGTGAAAGTGATGTTCAGTCACATCCTCACAAAAACACCTCTTCTCAAGAATCAACCGACAGTGATGACATTGAAGAAAAGGTTACACCAAGTCAAAAACGGCATAATAGAAGGTCCATATTTGATAGTGATGATAATAGTGAGGGTGACAATGATAACTCAACGCAGGAAACTGAAAGAGCTAAGAGATCAAACAACTTAAAGCAAAAGCAAGAAACTTTGTTTTCAAATTTTAAGGATACAATTGCAAAAAGAAAATCAAGATTGGGAAACTCAGAATTAAAGAACACATGAAGGAAGTTATGAATTTTTTTTTCTGATAACTTTATATATTTGACAAAAACAAGTTTGGGGTCTAATTATGTATCCTTATCATGTGGGGGTGTGATAATGTAACAAAGAATATCCTGATAAACTTTGTAGTACTGCATCCACCATTGACAAAATTCTGTCTTCCAAAGCCTTGCAATTCATACAAGATCTTTGTATGGGTTAACAAACACTGTGTTTGATCAACTCTTTTAACCCCTTCGTTACATAGGTGATATGTGTCTATGCAGTGATGCATGGTTTGAGTTTGAAAATTTGTAAGGAGCAAACGCTATATGTGAGGTGTGGTTAGAAATAGTATCATGTATCATTGGGGCTCAGTATTTGACCTATAAAAGTACATATATTTATGCTAAGGAATAAAAGCTCTACCTAATGCAACCAAAGTATGTCAAGGTCAAGGTCATCAGAAAACAATATGGCCGACAAAAGGTAGAAATAGAGGAAGAAAAGAAAGATTTCTGGAGGAGAAGAGGTAAGCACAGATACATAACAAGTAATAATCCCTATAAAAATGTAATATCTTTAGTGCACTAACCTTTATCAATATCCAGGCAAGGTCTACGAAGGTGCAGCAGGAATCTAATCCAATGTTTACTGTCAGAGGGACTCCTTGGTGTGGTACTTCTCAAAGCACTCACCAAGGCAAAGTCCTGGTTTACTGGGACAGCTTGGGCAATAAAACCGTGTGTCTCTGCGCCTCCCTGTTTTGTAACAAACTTTACAGCGCTTTTGTGGTCGTAGTTTACCCTGCGTTGGAGGAATCTCGTATATAAAATGACGTGCTGTCAGTCTTGTGAGGTCTTCGTTTTCAAGTGTTGGGATAACACCATCTCTGAAAACAAAGGCTGCAACCACGTTTCTTGAAAATGTGTAGAAATCCTTTTGCCCTCCTCGTTTTCTGAACAGTGTCGATCCATTCAGAATAGCTATTTGGATCAAATGAATCGCAAGCTTTACGTACCAACGCACTGTTTTGCATGTAGCGTCATAAGGTTCTAACATCTGATCGATTTGATCAACTCCCCCCATATTTTTGTTGTATGTATCAATACTTTTGGGGATTGTGCGTTCTTGGCCGCCATGCCTGAGTTTGCTAACAGTTTCTGTGCCATGGGAAGTTGTCATCATGTAAACTGTTTTTTTGTCCTCGAATTTTTGTGCGAGGAGTGGCCCTTTTGTCATAGACTTGATCTGTCCTTTTGGTACTTTGCTGTTTTTTAGTTCCCTTGGAACACGGTTGGCCCTTGCTGTGCCAGTACACATAGTTTGCATACCATGTAGAAATTCTAACAAGGGAACTGAAGTGTACCAGTTATCAATGAATAAATGGTATCCTTTGTTGAGGAATTTCTTCATAAGAGCTAGCGTGGTTTTTGCCGTGACAGACATGTCTCTACACTCTTGCGGGATGTCATTGTCGAGATTGGTGACAGGGTCATCCTTCCCGCTATAGATCCGGAACGAATGAAGATAGCCGTTGCTATCTGTCAAGCAAAATATCTTGATGCCGAATCTAGCCCTTTTTAGAGGGATATATTGCTTGAAAATGATTCTTCCTTTGTATAGAAGGAGTGACTCATCTATACATATGTCCTGCAAGGGGGTGAAAGCCTGACTGAATACTGCAGAAAAATGCTGCACGAGAGGCCGTATTTTGTAGAGTCTGTCCCGATTTGGACCATCTCGAGGAGGCTCGTTTTCATTATTGCTGAAATGAAAAAACTTCATAATCATTTCATATCTGTTCCTGTCCATGATAGCTTGGAAAGTGGGCATATAAATTAGAGGATCTTTTGACCAATATTGGCGCCATCGTGGTTTTTTTACCAGTCCCATCAACAGAATCAGTCCTATGAATTTTCGCATTTCTTCAGGATTGGTTTCATACCAGGAGCGGAAAATGGACCGTGGTCCAAGTGTCGGCTCACCTTCAAAAAACTGATAAGCTTTTCTGTTTTTCTCTGTAGCAACAAGGCTCCAAAACTCATCATCTAGAAACTGACTTACGTAGTCGATTTCCTTGAAATCAGTGTCATCAAAGTTGATTCCACCTCCTCCTGAGAAGTCATGTCTTTGTGGTGTAAAATCAGGACTAACATCCATCCACTCTGTGTCGGCAACTTCTATATCAATGGCACTAACATCGGGCATATCATTGTTGTCTGCATCTAAGAGATGTCGATCAGTTTCCTCATCTAGATCTAGATCTAGATCTTGGTTTTCATTTTCGATATCATCGTCAGAGGGATTATGCCTAGATCTAGACTGATTATCATTGCCCTCTCTACAGTTTTTTGTTTTTCCTGATGTTTTCAGTTTCTTAGAGCTAGATCTAGATCTAGATTTAGAACTAACTCTATTGGCAGGTATTTGTCGTTTCTTTCCAGCTTTCAAAGTTTCATTGATAGATCTAGATCTAGATCCACCTGTCTCACTTTCTGAACTAGAATTAGATCTTGTTCTAGACTCTTCATAGTCACTGCCTGAATCTTCATATAAAGCCTCATCTTCGCTTGAATCACCAAGTAATAGGTCTTATACCTGTTTCTTATTGTACAAAACTCTTCGAGAGCGCTTACTACCATCGTTAGAGCTTGTTGAAGGTTCCATCATGGCCGAGAGAAGGAAAGCAATGGATAGAATGTAAACAGAGGAAGGAAGGCTAAAAGCCTGCCCTTACTGAAGGTTGTTTTCTTATAAGAAGAGTTGATTTATAAGGAAAAAATATCGATAAATTCAAATTTCTAAGTAACTTTAGCATAGGCTTTGACGATTTTTCACTATTCTATCGATATATCATGACGTACGCTGTACGTCATGTATGGCATCTTGGCACAAAAAGCATGACGTACGTCGTACGTCATGTAGGGCATCTTGTCACTGTACGTCGTACGTCGTACGTCATGTATAGCACGAAGGGGTTAACATAAAAATATAGATTTTCCAAGTTCAACAATCTCAATGTGAGATACGATTTTAGATGCCCTCACAAACTCAAGGTTATCTTAGATTTCTCATTAACTTAGGACTTAAAAAAGAAAAAGATACTGCAATTTTTCTTTTTTAAACTTATGGAATAAGTTTGGCCTTTTCTTACTTTTAGTGCAAGCAACTGGCCAATACATGGACGTTTCAGCAGCAGTATCAGTGTATGATAATCATATATTTGTGATGGACAATATCATATTTATAATTTTTTGCTCTCAATTCTGTCAGTTGTGGTCAATTATTTCACAGTAGGAGGAATCATCTAAGTTTGACGCTATCATTCTAAGATACCAATTTATAGTTTTGAGCTAGAGCTAAAAAAAGTCTGAAAAGCTTGATTTTTATAGTATTGCTATGAAACTAATATTATCAACCCAACTTTCCCTACAGAATCCATATCTTAAAAAAAAAATGTTTTCTAAATTTGGACTTGCCCCATTTTAGATCTTCTGTACCTGCAAATGGGTATGGCAGATTCCCTTACCTGAATAAAGCTAAAGAGGCATGACTATGTTCAATAAGGAACTGAAACATTTTTAGTGCTTTTATGGTCAAAATGTTATGAAATTTACATATCATGAAGAGGCTATGTTACTGTTTTCGAGCAGTAAATGATAATGCATCAAAAAGAATATTGAGTTGGTTATGTAGAAAAGAATCACTTTACATTAAATCTAATTTCGTGTTTTGGTTGCAAATTACAAGATTTAGATGTAGATTGGAAGCTTCGTATGCAGACCTCCATCTCTACAACATTGAATCAAATGAATTTTATAGGTTTTAAGATTCTGTGCATATGATGAAATGATCTTGTTTGTCTCTTAATAAGGGTAGAAACTAGATAATAGAGTGACTCTCATAACCAGTGTTTCAACTCTTTACTTTTGAAACTCTAAGGGGGCCGGACCACACCCAGGTCATGACTCGCAGGCACCTCTGTTCTAAGGTGCTTTCTTTTTTTTTATGCACAGCACTCGTTTTGAACCCACAACCTCATCCTGGCTGGATTGCTAATCCAAGCACTATCCCACATTGCCAACTGAGCTCATGATAGTTGGAGCATTTTTAATTCTCATGAAGCAACCTCTCATTTCTCTTAGTATAGGTCCTTAGATTCTGTGCTTATGACTAATTGATCTTATTCTTCTCTTAATATTTAGCTACAAATAAGTGAAATTTCATGTTTGGCTTAAATGAAAATGGATAACTAATAAGCCTTTTATTTTTCATTATATATACAGTGGACCTCGACTATGACAAAATCGGCCATAACAAAGGGATTAGAAAGGATGTTTTTTTTTTCTTTCTCATAACAAGGTATGAGAACTTCTGTCTTAATGCAAAAGACATGATGAGAACCTCAACCATAACGAAGTTGTGGAGGTTAAAGTGTAGTGAAAATGCCATTGCCAGACCAGCGCCTATAAGTCTGGTCTGTGTTTGCATGTCCCCTAGATCTAGACACAATACCTAGTAGGTGTGAACTTGAGTGAAGGCTAGAATTAGCGACCACCTGTGGGCTTGGATGAGGAGTAGGGTGCGAGTCTACGATTAGTCACTCACTGACTTTGTTAACTGAAGATATCAACTGTCGTAAGGCTGCATGCATCCTTTGTGCCTACAAGCAGAGAGGAGTGTGTATGAAGAAAAGGGGCTGGGTGTGCAGGAGGGTTGTGCAAGTGGGGGTCCAGAAGTAATAAACTAAGACACTCACATTGTGTGTGTGTGAATGAGTGTCATAAGTTGCTTGTCAAGTGCACAAAATATGCAATATGTTGAAAGTTTGTGTCGGGGTAAGACTATGTTAAGAAACAAAAGGACAGAAAAAGATATAGGGATTGGGTAGAGGCAGACAAAATGAGGAGTTTTAGTTTACTTTGTCTGTGAGGAAACCTTGGTTATAACGAAGTTTAAGCCCTGCCCCTTTAATTTTGGTATAATCCGAATCTACTGTATATTTATTTGTTCATGTGGTATTTTTTAGGTTTTGATATGATGCAATCTCACAGCAAATAATAAATTTGAATTTAGCCTTTCAAAAGTTACGAAGTTAGAAGGAGCATCCAAAAGAAAAACCAATGTCAGTGGAAGTCTTATTAATGTCGTTAATAATTGTCTTTGATTACTGTTGCTGCAGATAATTTCCTGATTGCCAAAAGTCAAATTCATTCTAAAATTACTTTAGGGCGAAATAATTAAAATCCTATTTATTCTACATCCCTTAAAAATATTAGATCATAGATGCTCTATTGGACTCTCACTTATGTGACATTTTAGCATTTTTTTACCATAGCTTTATCATATTTCTAATTATGGTATCTCAAAAATGACTTAAATTTTTTTTTCTGCAGAATGCAATAAATGACAGTGATTTATTTTTTTTATTTTTGCATTTCTATTTTTTAAAGCTCGTGAATTTCTTGGGTATTTAAACAATATATCTGACAAGATATTAAATGAATGTTACTTGAAGTATGATAAAAGTTAATATGTTATGTAATTGTAAAAACAAGTTGTATTTTTTTTATCTATTCTGCTAAATGATTTAAAAAATTTTTTTTTGTGATCTGATTTGTAAAAACTTTTCTTAACATCCTTGAACTCTGCATTATGATCTTATTCCTCTATAACTATATTTCTTTATATCTTTATTCATTTATTATCTTTCCTCATATCGCTGTGAATATACACTTGTTCTATTTTATCTTGATCGGGGGCATCAAATATAAAATCCCAGTCTATAGAAATGCAATTTGCACAAATATATTTTCATCAACAAAATTTCACACTGCCAAATCTCACTGTCTCACAATCATCATCTGTTCATCAAGATTGAAAGAAATGGAAAAAAAACTTTTATCTAATTTTTTTTATCTTTGAACCATGATTAGAAGTGATTAACAGCTATTGCATTCCACTTTTAGACATCATATCTGCATCACATCTTATCTTTGCCTTTATTTAAGCACTTCCTAATTTGTACTCTAAATTGACGTTATTTCAAAATTCGATGCATTATTGATCACTTGAAAATAAGTAGATGAACAGTAAAAGTGGGTTTTGAAAAAAAAAAAAAAAGGAAAAATATTTTTAGGTTTATTGGTTCAAAAGTTGGCCTAAAGAGTAAGTTTGAATTTAAAACTAACTAATTAACTTTAAAAAGACAATGTTTGATATGATAAATTTTAATAAAATTTATATTAAAATGTTCGTCAGAATTTCATTTTAAAAGGAATTTATATTGGAACTGGGAAAGTTATTAAACTAAAAAAAACTTTGGAATGTTAAGGTCTGGTAATAGAAAAATTCTTATTATAAATGACATTATGGCACAAGTACTGCTACAGCTTCTGTCGCTGCATCTGCAGCTAAATTACTTTAAAAAAAAAAACTTTATTTTTTTCACCTAAAAAATAAGTTCCCCATTAAGTGGCAACTTTAGAGGAACTTATTGTAGTAGATAACAAAGATTTAGTTAAAGATAGGTCTGCCCTAGATAACAAAGATTTAGTTAAAGATAGGTTTGCCTTTGTGTACTTAACTTGCCATAAAATTCTGCTTAAAAATTAAGAAATACATGTAATATAAACAATCTTGTGAATGCAATAAACTCACAGATGGGACATTGTAAAATTTTAAGAAAAAAAAAAAGGGACAGAGAGCGAGAGAGAGAGATAGTCATCAAACACACCTTCATTTGAAGTCTGCCTCTTGAAATAACAATGTTAGTAGTAATAGTACATATATAAACAGTTTAACTTTAATAAAGAGAAGTTTCATTTGACAATTTGTATAGTTTAACTTTATTAAAGAGAAGTTTCATTTGACAATTTGTTTATATGAATTATTTTTCCACACTTGTCTTTTACCCTCACATTTTACCTTTTAATTGCACAGGAAAAACTTTTCCCTGCATCTTTCAACAGAACAAAATGTAAATGGAAAAAAAGGGCAAAAAGATGTTTACAACATATTAAAAATTTAATTCAAATGCTTGCAAATCTGATAATTTGCATTGGCTTGCACACAGTACCAAGAGCAGATTACACTGTTTAAGCCAAGGTGAATAAGGCCCATTATCAGAAATGAATGCAATAGAAATATAGGTAGTGATTACACTGAAGGCAATTTGCCTTGAAGTCGTGTCAAGGTTAATGACATATAGGTGTATAGCCTACATAAATTTTTATGCAAAAAGGTGTCTTGAGAGACAATGGGCATTTCCCAATCTCAAGCTTTCTCTGCTCTTGCAATAATAACAGTACCCGTTCCTGCATTTTGTCTACTATTTAAGAATTATTTTATTGTGTTATATAATGAAACTTAAGAAAGATGATAAGAAACAACAAACATAAATCGATAATTCACTCAAATTTTGAAGGATCAAAAGAATAACATTCAATTTGAACTCAAATTAGACTAGTGAGGGAGAAAGAATTTTTTACAAAAAATAAATAAATTATAACTATAAGTCTATTTAAACGATTCTGAGAATGCTTCTAGAACAATGCATAGGGCATTTTGCATAATTGAAGAATTTCCATCACCATTTTTTTTTGCAATAAAAAAAGTTATTCTTGCAAAGGTTTACACCTTATCTAAGTCAATTTTAGAAGTAAAGCTATCCAAGATAAATTTAAGGCTTGAAGATAACCACTGCAAATGTAGAAAAAATGATCAAACGCTTACTCCATTTATCACCTTGACACCCAATAAAAAATACTGAATTTAAAAAAGGCATCTTTCAATGGAAACTATTACAAATACATGAAATTATGAAGATACTCGGTAATGATAGAATGAGTATCGTAGTCTGTCATTCCTTTCATGCGTCCAGAAAGTAGATTTGTGCTTCATACTACCACTTCAATGTTACTCAGGTTCTTGCTGAGGTTTAAGGTCACCAAAATTACATTTCATATTCATGACTGACAACAGATAAAGTGCTTTTTAAGGCTGGTATGTTAACTAGCCAATAGGGCTTCACACCCAAAAACCGTTTTGCCAGTCACTTAATCATTTATATAAACTATATGTAGACATTGAGTTCAGCTATTCAGATTTCTGAATTTCACTTGTCTCCCCTGCCCATCGACAGCCTTTATGTTCAAAGTTGTCAGAAAACTTTTTGAAGTTCTCCATCCTATAAATAATGATATTAAGCTGAGAAAGAGCTGCATGGTTTAATTTGTCATAACACAAAGCAAACTTTCACATCTACATCTTTATGCAAAGAGAGCATAAAGAATGCCTTTACTTGTAATTTCAAGATAACCAGACACAGGTTTTTGTTGTAGCTCTAATAAATACTGACTCTAATAATTCATATTTAATAAGGGCAACAGAAAAACATGAACAAAAGAAATTAAACTTTCATGTCATTTAAAGTGTTATATTTATTTTTATCCAGTGAGACTGAGCTTTGAATTAGGTTGTCTGTTATCTCCAATACTTTCAAGCATAGGCCTTGTACCTCTGTTCATAATGTTGTAACGATCAATAAAGGCTTGCCGTGTTTCTTGATCAATCATCACTGAGGCTGCCTGAAAGGTAATCAAAATTCATTTTGATTTGTGCTCATGATAAACACAAAAACAGAGTAATAACAAACATCTTTTTAATAGATTTACCAGATACATGTATTAAAAACATACCCATCAGTATCCAGCCAATTTAATCATTTTAATATGAGATTTAATTCTTAATTACAATAATAATAAGAATAAGAATAAAAATAAAAAGAAGAAGAAGAAATCAAAAAAATATTCTAAATTTAGGGCGAAAAGTAAAACTTACAAAACTGTGCTTCGAGATGTTTTTTGATGGTCACAGGAATTTGTTATCCAGTGAAAATTTTATCCATAATAGCTAAAAAAAAAAAATATACCAGAGAAGCCTAAATAAAATTCTGAGTTAATTTCTTTTTGTTTCATTTTGATATAAATCTGACAATACTGAAGTTTGAAAGTTAACAAACCTATATTTTTTCTTTTCCAAATGGACTAACAAGTTCTATGAATTTATTTTAAAAAGAAAGTAATTATAAGAAATATTTCAAAACTCTTTCAATTGCTTCGAAACCTAAAATGCACTTCTCTTTCAAAGCATCAGTTATGAGATTTGTGAAGCTGGATTAAATTTGAGGACTTCGAGGGACACTTAGATCTGATTGTGAAGGACCTGATGACTTACAAAAGCGTGAATGGCCGGCTAATTCTGCTCAGAAGTCAATGTTATGCCTATGAAGAAAAGTATAAAACTGAAAAGGAAAAAAAATAATTCTAATAGCATTTGGCTAAAAAGATCAGTGCTTACAAGGAGCAGACAATGGTGCATACTCAGGTTGGCCTATAACTTTAAGCTTAAGGGTTGTATTCATCGATAATAATTTCAATTTGTTTTAAAAAATTGTTCTGCTTCCTGTGACTCAAGAGCATGAGTTGTGCATTAAACCAAAGAGTAGTAAACAGGAAATAGCTACTGGTTGAGATTCATTATACTAGGTCAACAATGGGATCTATGACCTTTTTTTTCTCTCATTTTCATAAACTCTAAATTGGCTAATTAAGCACATGAGCGCCCTATTAGTTGCATGTCAAACATTATCTCCAGGGCATTTTTACACACACCAGCCAATACCAAATATCATGATCTAATTAACAATACTCATTGGAGTATTAATTATATGGTCTAGTAATGTAAGATTACTTTCTGCCAAGCTTGGTGATGACTTTGCAAAGTTTTCATAGAATTTTCCAATTTCTGGTCAGTCCTGGAAACATGTGAATTCAGAAGTTTGTTCTGACTCTCTAAGGCGGCAAGGATCTTTTCAAGCTGCTGCACCTCTTCTGAAGTTGACTTTTCAAGGTGGGCTTTTACATCTTCTTCAGGGTTCCCACTTGGCCGCCTGATGAAAATAATAAATAGATTATATATTGATAAATACCAATTTCATGAGTTACACAATAAATTGATTTTTTTTTATCATTTCAATATCCATTCTCAGTGCTCCTAGATGGTTGTCATATCAGTAATATCAGTCAGATTTAGGTCCACTATGTCACATTTGCGATACTTTAGTTTGCCCTGGCTCGCACCGCCTGACTGAGGTCACCAGAGGTCAACCACTGATGAACGTGGGTTGGCAGTACAGCTGTGAGCGAGGATGCGAAATTTCCATTACACTTGTTTCTCTTTTTTATCTCACAAGAACAAAAATAAAAATGACTTTTACTTGTTAAGAGTAAAATAAAATAGAAAAGTCAATTGAATTTTTAACTAAAAAATGAAAGCCCTAATTACAGTAGTCTTTTCCCTATTGGATCGCAAATCAAGTTGCTTTTTAAAGTTTATACAGGAACTTGTAGACCTAAAGATTTAAAACTAAAAAATTGGCCTGATGAATATTTTTGAAACATAAACATAAGAATTATAATATGATATATTTTACACTTACAAAAATTCAAAGCATGGGCCTGGCAAGTGAATTTGTAGTCCGATGTTTTTGAGAGGGATTTCATCGTTAGGGTTAAAGTTTTTTGGGAAATAACTTTGTTATACATGTATTATAATTAAAAATATATACTTATATAAATGTCACAGACAGAACAAAATTTACACTTGTGTGCATGTGTGTGTGTGTTTTGGTATGCATCTATCTCGATATAATAAATTAAAGATTACAGCTTAGTTAAGGAGACCGGATGCGACTTAAAATTTAATGTGAGATGAATTTTTTCTTTTTAATCATTTGAGAATCTGTGCACTTTGTGCTATTCTACTGATGAAATCATTTGGTGACTGTTTTCTGTGCCCTGTTTTTCTAACAGGCCTAGTATCAAGTATTTTGTATATGTGCATTGCAGTGTTTCTACAGAGGGTAATGCTTTGGAATGAAGAAAATTGACAAATTCTGTACTTTCCCAATCAGTTTTGAGATACTTTTAAACATCTGTTAGAAAGCTTTGAATTTTGCATTAAGTGCATAAAGTGCACTGCCTTGCAGGAATTCCTAGCCGCTTGGCTATTTAAACCTGTATGATGATGAATGTTGTAAAGATTCGGATTTTACAAAATTAGTTAATGATTCCTATAACTTTGAGTGGGAACATTTTTTTTCTTTGTACTGAAAAGTAGTTGTCTATTACTGCTTGAATTTCTGGTATTGAGCTTGGGTGCATTGGTTTTGTGTATAAAGTAAGGAGCAATTGTGCCTGTTTTCGGCAAGAGGGGTTTATGAGAACTGAAATCAAGAAAGGTTTCTGTCATGTTATATTTTGTGCATGTTTATAATGTCACTTTAAGATCAAGTTATTATTATAGACTCCTTTACTGAAGTTTTTTTTTCCTTTAGGTTACACAAATATTTTGCCATAATGGCACATTTCATTTCAGCAACGCATATGACTTTCAATAGAATAAATGTTACTGAGTAATTCTAACACATGGAGTGGGAGCAAAGTGGATTGAAATTTTTTATTAAAACTTTTTTACAACATTGTAAAAATTATATCGTGTTAAAGTAAATCCAAACAGTGATTTTTTAAAAAATCATCACACAAGAGGTTTTGTTTTTTTAAACAGCCAACACTGACATACAAATTATGGTAGAAAGCTGTACATTAAAGGTAAAGGTCTTCACTTTTACATAAAACTCACAAAAAATAATGATAGAAAGTAAGAACACCAAATTTTCTCCGTCTTTTTGATCTAGTTCTGAAGATAAAAAAAAAAAAACAGAGTGATATAAAGCAACTTGAATTTTAGTTTTGTTACCGATTTCTCACCTAGCAAGGGCCAGCATGCACAGTGCAGCTGTATCGCATTATAGCTGCCTGTCAAGGCAGTGATTTATGGCTGTGGTGGAACCTGCCGTAATTTGTTTTAAGTCTCCTAAGTTTGTAATGTGACTGAGCCGTCCGAGCTCGTTGCTGAGAACTAAAATGCAGGAATTTGTGCGAAATTCTACGCCGTGAGTCAAACATGATCACAAGCCCCTTACATCAATGGATCATTCATTTTGTAAAAATCCCATATCAGAAATCTGAAAAGGCAGAGTTTCATTGTAAAATTTACTCTTCATAAATAAAATAAGGATTATTAAAACACAGATGTACATTAATTTAACTAAGCTTGAGGGAATATTTTGACCTGCTAGATGCTTGATGGTAATTTTTATACCTCTTAAGTGCAGTGCAGTGAAATTTATATTATCAAACCTCTGGTCTGCATTAATTTTCTAGAGTCCTTTCCAAGCATTTAAACGTATTTGGAATAGAAAAGATTTTCAATTAGCCAAATTTCCAAAGTGCAAGCAGAGGAAACCAAAACTTTTATTTTTTTCTTGTATAAGGGCTTTAACCGGATTTCTCCCCTGCCCATACTCACTGCTCAGTGATTGGTGCAAGTACTGTATTTAAGTTTATTGCAATTCACATCTGAGCCCTACCAGTCTCTTCTTTTACTAGTGGTCATAAACTAGAGGGCACAACACACACTCACCACTCACTACAACAATCACTTCAAGAGTAGCATAGCCTTCTTTGATCCTTCTTCAGAATCAATGTAAGAATAGTTCAAACTAACATGATGTTATTTAATATACTTAGGATCTAGATTGAAGTCTTGCCTATGTTAGTTCAAGATGGATAAGTTGTGCCGCCAAATGTAACAATGAAACAAAAAATATTAGATCTGGGTAAAGTTTGATGCGATATGTCAGGAGCTTAAAAATGGTAATCATTTGGATCTTGAATGTTTTATAGATACGTTTTCACTGCTAGTTAAACTTTTAATTGATTTTTTCTAAGCTCCAGTAGCTTTCTAATTATTTTCACTATGAAAACGCTGCAAATGGTATTGAGAGACAGTACTGCACTCACTCACAAATTCTCAGCCGAGTGCAAATGGCTATCATCTTGGTGGGAAGAAGAAGAAAATAGTCAAGGTTGGAATGAGGAATAGAATTGCATAAGAAGCTACTTATAAGTGAAATCACATACTTATTCTACTAACCATTTTCTATCAGTTGCTGGACTTTCTTCAATTGTCCTCTCGAGGTCTGCTAGGAGTTGCTTCACATCATTTGCTTCTAATTGTAAATTCACTTCATCCTTGGCAAATCAGAAGAAAAAGGAAACAGTCATAACAAAAAAAGCATTGCATGAAAAGGTACAGAATTAAAGTGTTTATGGGTTTTTATTGGTGAACAACTATTAGCTCAAAAAGTATAATTTTGTCTTCATTTATGATGAAAAGAAAGAGAGTCAGAAAGTGAAGGATAGGAAGAAAAAGATAAAAACAAACCATTAAATTATATGAGAGAAAGAATGAACATGACGAGGGAGGGAAAGAGAGTTGGGATCAAGTTTCTAAAACTCAGAGTTCAAATTTCCATCACAGAGCAGTAAAATATAAAATAGGCCAATGAAACTGATAATAAATCTTGAAAAATGACGATGTTCAAGGAGAGACTTTTTTCATATGTTTGACTGTTCCTTTCTTTTTAAAAAGTTCTGTAATCTTTCTTGCAGACTCAAGTCTCAAGTCTTAATGGCTTGGTGAACAGTTTCATTATGTTTTAGATTCAATGCAGAGCACATGACCCCAGTTCTGAGAAGTCAAACAGTTTTTCACTTAGGATTGGTCTTTTTCTAAATGTAATATTACATAGTTACCCATAAGTCAAATTTCTTTTGATACAGATTGTATTGACTGTTTCTAAGTTGCACAAATTCACAGACTACACCATGTCAAAAATACATTTGAGAAAGGTTGAGAGACATTTATGGTTCTTCCATTTAAAATCTTTGAGCTATATTGATGAAGAAAGGAATTCCAATTGTTACCTTAATCATCATTTCCAATTGATCCATCATTGACTTGTAAACTTCAAGAAAATACTTTTTATCAGCTTCATAATGTGTTCTGAAATGTTCCTTGATGTATGGCATTACTCTGTATGAAACAAGAGATATAAATTAATATCTTTGAAATTTTGACAAGATTACAATTTTAATTTGTGATGATTGACAAATGCGTTCTACAGACAAAATCGTTAAAGGGCATTATTACTTAGATTGACAAGTGAAAAAATTAAGTTCAAAAGAGAAAGGAGGAGGTAGGGTGAGACTCAGAGAGAGGAGAGATTAAAGAAAAGATGTAGAGGGGGAACGGGTATTCATCAGCAGTTAATTATGCTTTCCCCTTCAGGTCTGTAGACAGGAAGGCAGGAATTATGTTTAACAAAAATTTTGTTAAATTACGCACTGTTCTAGCTGAAAAAAATCAGCTTACCTAAAAATTTAATACACCAGATCAAATCGAAATCTAATAAATTCCTTTTTTTGCTCCTACTCATTACTCAATGAAAAATCTTGGATGGACAAGAGCTAAATTTAGCAACCTCAGGTTTAGCAAGGATAAACAATAATACTATGCTTAGTTGGAAAAATAAAATCACATCATATGATGATGGAGATTCTCCATTGTTACTCAAACATGTACTCGAAATTTAGAGCTATGTGTATGCTGCTATATGATTCTCAAAAATGTTAAGGTGTGTCTTTAAAAATGGGATTAAGAGGGAGGCAAAAAGCAAGGCGCATCAGCAGTGAAAAATGAAAATGAAAAGTGGATGCAGCTGGCTGAGATAAGACAGAGAAGGGGAGGGGTGAAAGGCTCAAGACTGGCTGTTAAGTTTAGAGCTATTTACTTATAAAATATAAAGGAAAAAACACTGTGCATTTATATTCAATGGCACAACAAGAGAAGTTTTAAAGCTTAATATCTGATTGTACATGATAACCAAGGTTTATTGCAGTGTGCAAATCTTACTTTACCAACTGAAGTGAAGTACACTCGAAAATAGAAGTAATGTTTTTAATTATGAGATCTATGTATAAAATGCTTGACATTTTTTTTTATTATCATTTCCAAACTTTGATTTCCTTACTTTGTTTTTGATGTCAGTCTCTTTATTGCCTTTTCAGTTGCATTTTGAAGTTTTTCATACGCTTTAGGCAATTTTGTTGCATGTAAATCAGACAGCTGCTCACAGTCTTTGGTGGAGACAGAATTCTTTTCATCACCTAGTCTCTCAGCATCTGTTTTCATTTCCTCTGAGCTCATAATTTCGCTGGTGGACTGGTATTATTTCAAGTACAACATAAATATATATATATGTACATTCCAAGTATTATTTAAAAAATTTTTGAAATCAATAAACAAGATGAACTTTTAAAAAAAGTACATATAATAACGTATCAAAACACTTTGCCTTCACAAATACTGGGTAAAAGGACTGTTCAAGGAAAGCAAATTAAATTATAATCCTAGAGAGCTTCAACAGAATTCAAAACCGCTGCAAAGTAAATTAATGGGGTTTCTTTTTTGTCTTGTCTTTGCTTAGTTCACTTTTTACAGTAAATCTGTAAATATCAAAGTTGTTAAAAAATACATCAAACTTCCATAATATTATGAAGGTTGCAGTACTGGTTCAACAGATACATGGGTATGATTAGATATATATGGAGACATGGATTGTTGTATTCTTAAAACTTACTCTTATTGTTTTTGGCATGCTAAGAACAACACTGTTTGACTAAGTTAAATAGATACAAGCTTTTAAAGTTAGTTTTACTTCATGTGAACTTGCCTTCAACAAACCTGGAAAAATCCCTGATTCTTGGTTTTAAAATTTAATTTTACTGCAGATAAAAAAAGTTTCCATTGATAAGTCTGTCTTGGAAGGAACCTAAGGTTTGACAAATCCAGACTCTAATAACTCACTTGAGACTGGAGTTGTTCAGACTGAACAACTCTTAAACTTTAAGTTAAAGGCAGGATTTTGCGCCTTTTTTAAAAAATCACACAAAAACTTAACCAATACACAAATTTTCATGTAATTTGCACACGATTTTGCTTAGTAATAGTATGTAACAAAGACACAACAGCAAACAGAATTTGATGACCTTGAAAAGTGTATTTTTCACAAATAATTGGCTAGGAACTGTTTTTTTTTTTAATTTTTTTTGCACCAATAAAGTCTAATAAAGTTTGATTAAATAACTATACTGTTAGGTCTAGATTTTACAACACTAGTAGGCTTACTAGATCGTACTGTTAGTTACTTTTCTTTTTCTTTTTCTTTTTTTTGTTTCTGGAACAAGTTTGGGATCTTTATCTAAATTGTAGAGATCTAGATCTAGATCGAGATAGAGATGATCAAAAGATTCGTCAGCCATCGTGAGTTACAATCTATCAGAACAGATGTTTTGACTTGACCAAGAGATTCGATGCTACACAAAAAGTATGTCCTGTAGCAAAAGAAAACAAAGAGTAATGCAGAAAGGTTTTGCTACGAATAGAGACTAGTCGCGCAATCTTTGTTATTTATAGAGCTAGGAAAAACTACAAAGTGCACCACGCAGGAGTTGCATGATCCATCGTTAATGTAGTGACTTCAATAATGCAACATTAGTGCGATCCGTCTCAAGCAAAAACCATTTAGTTTCATCATTTCTGGTGTTTATTTTTTGAACTTTTAATGATTTTAAAGACTGCTTTTAAAACACTTCTTTATTATTATAATATTGTTTGCATCATGGTTCTTAGCTTCATAAATAAATATAAAATTAAAAACCCAAAATCAAAATTCTTCGTAGCAATCTTTGCATTTCAATTAAAATAAATTTGACTCGTTTGCTACAGAAATTGATCTCTTACAGTTTACCCTCACATCTTTACAAACTGGATGCTAGCAACAAAGTTTCCATCCTCTATCAAAGGAAGAGCAATTACTACTATACGGCTAACAACTCTTCAAATACCAATATAAATTGCAAAGTTCTTGAAGAGAGACAAAAGGCTATTTTTCTTTAAGTTGTGATTTTGCCCTCTTAAAATTATTAGTGCTTAGTAATTTTCGTTCCTAGTTTGTCTTGCTGTTCCAATGGAAAGCCCATAAAAGAAGCATTTATAAAAAGTGTATATCAGAGTCATATCTAGGGAAAAAGCCATAAAAGATATCCACAGTATACGGCAAATCAAGCATTGCCACAATGCTCCGAATTGATACTTCTGTACAATTCGGAGCATTATTTTTTAGCTCAGAAAACATGAAGCCTTTATATTTTGTTATTTAGTACTTCAAAATATTTACAACAGTTGTCCCAAACGCAAATACAGGGGCTCAAGTAATATGTAACATGGCTTTCTCGAACAGTTCTCAATGAATTTGAGGAATCTCTGCCCAACGTGTACAATCTCTTTGCAGTTGCAAATGTAAAAGATAGCTAAATAAAAACATTAAGCAGAGTAAGGGCAGTTGTATATTTTATTATTGTGGGCCGGTGGGCTGAGATAAAGTGCATTCTGATCATAATTGTGTCCTTGTTAGGTAAGAAATCAATCACTATCTATAGAGTACTTTTTAAACCCTTATCATGCAAAAGTCTGTTCACTTCGATGAGCAGTATTTAAAGAGACCTCGAAAAATATCTAGTGATCTAGATCTAGTATCAAATTTGTATATATATATATGTAATCATGAAGGCATTAAAATTTAGATTTAGATCTGAGATTTTACTTTCATGCTAGATCTAGCCCTAAATTTGATCTAGAGAGACAAGGTTTACGTTATAACTAAAATGTACTGCTTTTATTGATTTACCTTTTATGATTATAATTATAGAGATCTAGATTTCGATTTTCTATAATCTAGAAAAACAAAATAATTTGGAATCTCCCGGTACAAATAAAAAATTTTAAGCGAAACGAAAAGTAAAACTGCAATCGATGAGTAGAACTAGAAGAGTAGAAATTAGATCTTCCACTCTTCCAGTATGCCAGATAAGCAGGGCACTCTGGTGCAGGGTTGCCAACTCTTTTTTTACCCTTGACGGCCACATCACCAGCCCTAAAAGGCCAAATGGCGGCCAAATATTTTTCGAAAAGGCCAAACTTAAAGGCCAAAATTTATCATGTCATTTTCAAACATTGGTTACATTTTACTCATATGTACTTGGCTTTATAATGTCAAAGGACGTTATCAAAACAATTTACTACTGTAAATTAAAATGATCTTACCTTGGAATGATTTTTTTTTTATTGCTCCAGCTCTATGTCCATGCATTTCTCGTCCTTCCAACTAGGCTAGACAGCTGCAGTTGTGTGTGACACAGGTTTCAAAGATAAACTAAAACTGATTCCAAATAAGCTGATTGGCTCCAACTAGAATTAAATTGATTCAATGTTCTGCTGCTTGCAGAATTTTAATTTGAACACTATATACATGTAGATTAGGTTGCCTCACATTATCTAGTCCAATTCAAACAGCATCAGCAATTCATCGCTGTTTGTCTGGTGGTCATCCAGTTCAGCAGGTGCAGGTGCTGGTATTGTTTCCTTTGAACTGGAGGCTACGTGTGCTGGTGCAGAAGAATACATAGATGTGCTGTGAAGCTCAATCATGCTCTGCGAAGCTGAAAAATGGTGACAACACTTTCCACTCAGAATTTGTGTGGCTCTTATTCTGATAATGGCCTCAAGCAAGCTGACCTGCATTCTGTTCCTGGGCTTGGTCTTAACTGCAGTCATCAGTCGACTAGAATCTACGAACCTTTCCACTTAGGCATTGTTGTAGAATTTGGTAGATCTTGGCAACATGAGTTGATTTAATGATTTTGGCGCTAAAAAGAATTTCTTTAAATTTGCCAGGTGCATACTATATATATATATATATATATATATATATATATATATATATATATATATATATATATATATATGCCATTTGGCGCTTTGCCGAGTATGCACCTGGCAAATTTAAATAAATTCTTTTTAGCGCCAAAATCATTAAATCAACTCATGTTGCCAAGATCTACCAAAATATATATATATATATATATATATATATATATATATATATATACTATTGGAGTATTTGATTTATAAAAAATTAATTTGGTGGAAAATAGTGCATATCTGAAGAAATTGAACCGAAATGGCCAAAAGGCCAAGTAAAGGCCAGACGGCCAACTGCATTACTTCACTGCCAAATGGTTTTTCAAAAGGCCAAATTTCTCGAATTTGGCCTTCAAAAGGCCAAATTGGCAACCCTGCTCTGGTGAGTATAAAACTGAGCTTTATACTTACACTTTTTACAGCGTATGTCTAACTGATCAATCAGAGCAATCATCTAGATTTTTATTTGCTCAGGCAGCGAAGCTTTAGAGCGGACTATTTGTAATAATAATTATTCTCATAAAATATTAAAAGAATTTCATAACTTGCATATCTTTTCATTGTAACAAGGAAGCTACGAATGGCATTAGTATGATGCTCTGTGTCTTACCTTTTGCAATTATAAATATCATATAGTTTGAAAATATTTTGCTCATTTAATTCTGCCACTGGCTTCAGGAAAAAGAAAAAAGAAAAAGGAGAAGGAGAAGGACGCAAGAAACTCTTGTAAAGAAAAACAGAAAGAGCACAAAAAAAAATTAATTTCATTATTATAAAAGACAGGATATTAATTTTTTATCCAACTCATTGAGTGTCATAGGTAGAAAGAATGTCTTCGATTAAGCAATGAATGCTTAAAGAAAGGAGAAAGCATAAAGTGTTGACAACTTTTCAAACTAGTAAAAACTTCTTCCCAGTTTATAATTTTCATACTTTGATGTCCTTTTTTCAAAAAGATAAATGATAAATGTGTACTGATAACTTATAAATATACAGATTATCACATTTGTGTTGTCTGACTCATTTTAAAAGCATAAGCGATGTTAATATAATAATGAACATCCTTAGCAAGCACCCCATATTTTAGGGGCCAAACTCTTTGCAAGCTGATATGTGATGGAGCCTGACTGTGTGAAAAATATGAATTAGGAAAAAAATCTAGTTTTTCTATAGCAAACCCATAACAGAATACAGACAACTACAATCAGTTTGACCTTATTTTATATGCAAAATTTACTGACGCTACCTTTGCTCCTAGTGCTTACATCTTATGGCATGAGGTCCAGATGTTTGGGGTGAACTACAAAAATTTTAAAGTGACCGTAGGGGAGTGCCCAGTGATTGTAGAAAAAAAACAAATACAGTAATATTTCTCAAATAAGCAGAATCTAATTTGGGCAGGATCCAAGTAGAATTTGATATTTCTGTATAACTTACAAAATGATGCAGGTATTTCCCTTTAGCATAATAAGAAAAAGAACGCTGAATACATTTCACAGGTTTGCTGTGGATGATTGAAACTTTCCCAGCCAACACATCTATATTGTCGTTTTCCTCCACATGAACACACAGTAGCTTGGAAATAAGCAAACCTGAGAAGTAACTTTTTTAACATAGGCCACCTATTTAAAGTTACTTATTATGAGATCGTCTATGTTTTCCTCTCAAGATTAGTGAGGCACCTTCCAATGAAACACCTTTGTGAACGTCAGACTTCAAATAATGATGCTAGCATAAGGATTTGTTTGTGCTTTGTGCAGAACAAATGTTTCTCTAGTTTATTTCAGGCCAAGGACCAATAATTGTATTTTAGCTTTGTTCTAAAGCATACCACTGTTACCAGTAGAGATCACTTCATAAAATAAAGCAGAGCATCAGCTTCCCCCGCCCCTTTAAAAAAAGATTATTCAACAAAAGTTATATACATGAACTTACATGTATTAAACCGTCCCTGCCATCTTCAAAGTCAAGGCTATTACATGTACTGCTATTGCTACTGCTACTACTACTGGTGAGTACCACTTATGCCACTACCATACTTAATTACTATGACTGTTGTTGCTGCTGCTGCTCATATGACTACTACTACTAGATCTAGTAACATAACCAGCTACAAATACCACATTGGAACCTCCCTATAAACTTCTTGCAATTGGATTGTGTGGTTATTGATTGAGTGCTTGACTGAAAAAAGAAATTCTACAAGCTCAGATCAACTCATGAGCAATGAAAAAAGGTCAATCAAAGAGGTGGTCTTTATTTGTGGGTTTTTTTTTTTTTCAAGACAAGTGTATCTATAAAAGTCTTCAAAATTATATACATAAAAGGGTTGATCTCATTGAGGTGTCTTATTAGATTGTGAAATCTATTTTACCATCAATCACTACCATATCATAACAAAAGAACATAAACATTTTATTCAATGATACACATCCTCATCTTTAAAATCATCCCCTTGAAGTTATATCTAATGAAGAGGCAGCATTAACTTATTTAAATGTATTAAGATCAAAGAGAATTTGTTTAGATAATTTTTGACTTGTTCATAAAAACAACCAGTGATATGTTCTTAATTTTTCTGTAAGGGTTGGCATCAGATTGTGATAAGTTAAAATCTGATAAATCATTAGAAAAGATTAAATTATGTCGGTTTTTTGTTTTTGTTGAGTGCTTAAAAAATCAAATTCCTCAGATTTATTTTTGCAAAAGTAAAACAGATTCCACAGATTGATAAACCTGATAAAGGATATAGGCAAACTAACACAAATTAAAGCCACAGAAACTTCCAAATTGTGATAATATATGTTTTATTATACATGAATATATATACACTGGTTTTGGGTTGGTTTTTTTTGTGCGTAGAATTCAGATCAAAAATATTATAAAAACAATACTTAAATATTACATTTCAACTTATACATTTGCACTGCGGCCTGATGTGGTGGAGATTTCAGTGGAGCAGAAGAATTCAACAGAGGAAGGTGAGAAGATTTATGTAGACTGCCATCAAAACTTTGCCGAAAACACATGTATGCGAAAGCCACACCAATAAGTGATCCAACCAAAACATCTGGATAGGGGGAAAAAAAGGAGCTCAAAACAAATTGATTTATATATATGTTGAGTAATTTGACATTAAATTATGCCTAAAATTGATGAATTTATAGGAAGAGTCTGTCAACTGGCATATAGGCCTGTGATTTGTGAAGGCAAATTAGGCTGACCCTAAGAATATCACAAAAATCACTTTTTAAAGATCAATGGTCCAATTATCTTCAGAAAATGAGCTCAATTGAACAATTGTAAAAGCATTTTCAGTACTTTAAATTAATTTTTTTTTTCTTTGAATGTTACAGATTCCCAATAATTTAGACCTACAATATCTTAAAAAGAATCTAGAGTGCATTACAGAGAATTTAGATGTAGTTCTAGATTTCAGATTAAAATTATACACACCAAGCAGAGACCTGTAAAATTACAAGGCAATTAAGTATCTTAAGCCTTCTTACATGCAGGTCAAACCTGTATGAGATGATCAATATCTGGCTACCTTTGAAACGACAATTGAACTTGACTAGCTGTTTTCCCTCTTTTGTAAAGTTTCCAGATTAATTGAGATACTCTTTTTTTAATCAAAATGATGTAATACAAACATTTTGCACAAAAAAGCTATTCTTGTTTTTATAGTAACACCATTCCTTTCCCTCTCACCATGCCATTACCTGATTACATGTATCTATAATCAGACAGCCAGATCTGAAAAAAAATCTAATCTTATATTCAGATCCTCAACCTCTCACTTTTCCTATGATCTTCTAATATGCTTAATGCTTAACTTATCAAATTTATGCTTTATTGTACATTTGAGAGATTTGACAAAGCCATAGGTACTGAACTATTTGTTTAGTAGACTGTTAAGGTATGCTCATTATGCTGACCAATTACATGATTATGGTTAATTTGAAAATGCCAATAAGGATTAATTGCATCTGTCCACTTAGATCGGAATGCATTCAATTAATGACAAAATATGCTTTCACTTAGCTCGAATCAACTAGCTGTGACATTTCATTGCTAGAAATGTTACAGGTTTCTGTATTTGTATGTATATATATTTTTTTTTTGATTATGAACCCATAGATGACAAACCCCTGACAATTTATCTGCATTTATCATTGCATTTCTCTAAAAGATCTTTTGAGAAAATTAAGAGGCTTAGATCAGAAAGGGATCTCTAATAAGGTTCTAATTGTGTAAAAGTTAAAACTTAAAAAATAACAAAAACATCAGACTTTTTGTAAATCAATACATAAATTGACTCATTTTACTTTTTAATTTTAAAGGTCTCGAAAAAAAAATGTTATTTCATGAGCTCACACAACAGCTTAACTCAATGGGAATGCACCGGACACCGTTGTCCGATGGCCTGCCCAGCCTAAACAACGCTTCAGATGCCGGTGTCCGAAAATGTTTATAAAGTTTTTTTTGTGTTGCACATGCTGTAAGCAAGCATTAGAAATTACTTTCAACCATACTTTAACTATTCATTTACAATTCTAGCCCCCCTTTGACCACAAATTGGTGGTTTTGAGCCTTTTTTGTTTACTTTTATATATGGCCCGAGCGAGGGCAAATTTTACTGGATCAACAGCTCATTATATTAGATAGAGAGAAATTGATACAACGACAGGAGGTGTTAGATTTACTTTTGCAAGATGGATCAGATGATTAAAATGATGTTATAAATGCCTATGAAGTGCACAATGAAGATGAAGAAAGTGTTGAAGATAAAGAAGAACAGGGAGAAGGATTTTTATTTCGGCCTGGCTTTCTAGATGACGTCGAGCTAAGTGAGAGTGATGGTGAGGAAAAAAGAGATTGGAAGTTCTTCCAACTGTATGGCTTTTATATTTTGGGGGGAGGAAAATAATTCATGTAAACCTGTTTTAAGATTGACCTTGGTAGCTGAGATAGTGTAATGTTTATGTTTTTGGACAATAAGATGAGTTTTTCTTATTGTTTGTTTGCTTTGTGGGTGCTTACACTGGTTGAAATTGTTTTTTTTGCTTGTAATTATGTAATTTAAAAAATCAAGAAAAATACACCACTGACTGTATGTTGCGTTATTTTGTACGAGTGAAAGGATAAAAAATTGAATTTTACAAATAAAAAAAAAAACTAGAAAACTTTAAAATCAAATTAGTTACAATTTTTTTAGAATGGTAAAAAAAGCATGCATCTCCTGGGCTGGACAGAGCTCAAAGTAAGCGTCTCCATTGTTAAAGTTGAATTCAAACAAAAGTTTCCCCCCACATTTTTTACGTTAATCTTCATACACCTGACCCTGGTTCAAATGGGCTGAGGACAAAAAGGAGAACAAGCAAAAAAATATTTAAAAAAAAAATAAATATATAATTAATTCATATTATTTTTTTGAAAATTTAATTTACCTTGCCAGTGATGATGATAATCTGCTGTTCTGGAAGCTGCAACTAATACAGCAAACACCACAGGTGCTATGGTAACACACAGTCGTATACTGGGATAACGAGAATGCCTTTGTGTAAAGATCTTTAAACTGCGGGCAATATATAATGATATGTAAAACATCCCTGAAAAAGCCACTGAAAAAAAGGAAAAAAAAATATGATAAATATGCAAAATAGCATTTGCATGTGTACCACAAAGACTCACATTTATATAAAAAGCTTAACCAAAATATAATTGTAATTGATTTTTAAAATTGCTGAGTTCATGTAAAAGCCAATTAACTCTCAGGTTGTGGGAAAAAATCTAAGTTTAATTTAATTTAAACAAAAAAAAAATGTGTTACTCAAAGGTTTACATCACTGGCAGATTCATCAAGGGCATAATGAAAAAATAGTTAAGCTTTGGCAACTTCAATAGAAAGTATTCTCATTGAATGATCTTACACTGAAACCTCAAATATAAAACCAGATCAATCTTGATTCTGCAGAACATTCTCTTAAATTTGAGGCCGATCATATAAGACTTTGAATTTGAATAATCAGAATACAGTATTTAGTGATTTGGCAACGGTTTCCTTTTTTTTCATCCAAAACTCCTCTTAAAAATACAAAAGTTTTCACTGCTCCCTTAAGTAACTCCAAAATAATCTTCTCAATAGTTTCAAATACTAAATGTTATGACTCAAACAATAGGATATCACTGAAGGCACCATATAGTTGACTGAATGTTTCTTCTCCCATTCTCTCGTCCATGTATGGGATGGCAATTTAATATCTTCCAGTTTGGTTGTTAGAATTCAAAGTAAAAGAAATCACAATTTTTTTTGCAAACCCAATGAAATTTATGAGATGTTGAGCATGAGAGAAATTTTAAGTCATTGTATGCCCAGTAATGATGCAATCTGCTCCACTTTACATATAAAATATTAATTCTCCCATTTTCCCTGTTTGTGCCACTCAATCTGGACAGATATAAGTGCATGTAGGACTATCATGAGAAAAATCCATCATATGCATTTGTTGACTTAAAAAGTCTTATTGCCATGGAAACTCCAAGAATTTCAACTATTGCAAAAATTTGAGAGAGTACAGATTTGTAACCTGAGGGAGCTACTATCAAAGTAAAAAAAGCTGTGAAACCATAATTCATAAAATAATTAAAAGTGACATTTTGAGCAGTAATTTGGCACTTAATGTTTTATGACGGCAATGATCAAGTAAAAACGTCTGTATGGTATTTTTGTTCAAACAACATAATTTTAAAAGAATATATTTTAACTTTTTGCCAATGCAATTGAACAAAGAAATAAACTAAAAAAATTACTTGTTGCATGGCCACTTGGAAAGCTCTTGTACCCTTGGTTTACTGTTTCAGTATCTTTGTCACACTTAGCCTCTGCTAAGTCATCTACATCTTCAGGGGGATTTACAAAGCACCTCTCAAAGAAGTCAGGACGTGGTCTTGAAATAAAATAAATGACATATGAGGCCTTATTGTAACTATTTCTAAAAGAATCATGTGAACTGACTGTAAGCATTACTGTTTAAAAATATTCTCCTAAATTAAGCTACCTCAGAAAAGTTTTTGAAAATAAAATTCCGTTCTGAGCAGTGCTCAACCTATCCTCTACCAAGGTATTTCCAATAGGATTTACAAAAAAAAACTGTAAAAAAAAAATCCACATAAATCTCTGTATTCATTTTTTCCTTTGTACAAAGAATCATGCTTCAAATTCATTTAAAATTTTCTTTACAATATAAAAATTTGACCTGAAGATGAAACATATTTATTTTCTTTCATGTATATTACCTTCCAACAACGAGCTTGATAAAGTTTGTGACTGTTGCAGACAAATACATGGATAGAGTTAGACCTGTATGATAAACAGAAGACTTGATATTCTATCATATTATATACACAATGTTTCTTGTATGAAACAAAAAAAATTTACAATATCATGGTGAATTAAAATTGGATATTCCCATCTTTTTTGAAATGTTATTTTAAGTTTCAACCATCAAAATAATTTGTAACTAAAAGCTATTACTAATTACATATTATCCTCATTTTACATAGTTTTTTTCCCAAATACAAATGAACAAAACAGTAGTTTTCTCTATCCATATCCTTATGAAAGGGACTTTAAAAATCGTAACTGTTGGAATTATAAGGACATAACAGTATAACTATGATAACAATCACTGGAACAAGATGTGTTAAAGTCACACGGCCACACATACCAATCAGGGAAAAAATATTCTGTAATATTTTCTCTGTGGTTTTTTTTTTCAATGTATTTTTCTGAAAGTTGGATGGTTGATTACATTAATTTGTATCTTCACTTCACAGTTGTTTTTTTAAACCTCCTAAATCAATTTTTTGCCTTACTTTCTACAAAGCAAATTTTAACCCCTAATGCTCTGTCTCTATAACAAATCTTTGATGTAGGAAACACAAATTTACTCAAGCAATAAATCAGTCGCTCCAAACACAAAAATTTTAAAATTCATGTCTTCAGATATAATTTGCAAAATCTCTCCTTGTTGCTTCAAAGCTTTTCCTTAGGAGAAATTGATAAAATGTTGAGAAATAAATTATCTAAATGAATAGAGTGAATCACGTATATTTTATAAAACTCAGGCCAAATCAAACCAGATTGCTTTAAAGAAAGTTCTAAAAGGTATTATAAAATGGCACTTATAAGAAATAAAAATGAGAATTTTTTTCATTATCTTTGTTGAAACCTCTAGTGAACATCAGAATCTGTCCATGACAAAAACAAATAACATAAGCTATATAGAGATGCTAGACAAGGTTTCATCCTGGATGGTAGATTTATGCAAATTCAACAAGTGCATGTGTACTGATATCCAATTCCAAATTTAAAATAAAACATGAAAAGCCCAATCTCATTCCTTTGTTCACTTTGTCCAGCATTTGTCACAGAAAAGAAAATGGATAATGAATTATGAACAAAAGAAAATTGCTGTTTAGGTTAATAACCCCAAGAC
Organism: Elysia crispata; assembly: GCA_033675545.1. Lineage (NCBI taxonomy): Eukaryota > Metazoa > Mollusca > Gastropoda > Plakobranchidae > Elysia > Elysia crispata. The sequence goes on along the minus strand of JAWDGP010000029.1, from coordinate 955,983 downwards.
AACCCTCTCCATACTCTCCCAAACAGGACAACAATATCATGACACTCACTCACTTTTCCCGCCTCCTGCAAAGGCCGCATGCCATTTGTCCTCATTGTAAAATTTGTCTCGAAGGCTACCCTCATCTACTTCCTCTCTCTCTTCTATTCTCTTCCATCAGTGCAGCTTTAACTCCTCTGATAAATAGTCAAACAGTCTTGTCACCTCAATCTCACAACAGTTCAATTGATATTGTTAGGATTTTATTGGCTGTCGAACCATAAGTTATTGACCAAACAAACAATTGGCACAGATAATGAAAGCGTATGTAGGCTCTTTATCCACCTATTAAATTGCTCATTTAACTGTTTAAACTTGGTCATTCAAGCTAGTTTTTATATGATTTTTAAAGCAAATTAGCTGTCTATCATCCAGGTGGACGAATGACCATGCTGAGAGGTATCAAAAATAAAAAAAAAAAGAGGACAAATGCAAGGGAGCCAAATAAAACTAGTCTATATCACAGGTGGTGGGCATGAAAAGGTGGTTGGGTTGACAGGTTGGAGTGATTTAAAGATTCTAACCTCCTTTCATAAGTTTGCACTTGAGTGACCATTATTCCCAGACACACACTATGATGAGCAATATTTAAACATAAGTTACCAAGGATGGCACTGACAGCATCATCTGTATTTCTGTTGTATTGATGAACTGCCCAAATAACCACTACAGAGAAGACAATGATAAACATCTGAAAAGAAAGTAAATAAACCATGTTCATAAACAAGAGATGTTGTGCTTGTAACTAGCACAAAACTTGATTTATGCTATTATCATTATTATTATTATTATTATTATTATTATTATTATTATTATTATTATTATTATTATTATTATTATTATTATTATTATTATTTTTAAATAAAGATGACAATGTCTTCCATAAAAAATACTTGACCTTGAAAAATATTCAGCAGTGATAAGAGGATAGGTACAAATATTATGCTTTACATCTAATTTAATACCTGAAGGGTCTTGAAGGGCACAAAATCTTCGGATTGTGAGAATCCATACAGCCAAACTTCCTCAGGTTTAATCTTTCTCTTGAAAGGTACTGCATAATCTGTGATACTGAATGTTAAAGAATACAATATGATCTAACACGCTGACTTTTTACTAGATAGTTTTCTTATGAGCAATCACAAGCTTGTAACATCACTCTTTTTCCAAAAACATATACATATAGTCAATAAAAGTTTGATATTGAACACAAATCTATATTGATAAAGAGAGTCCCAAAAACCCACCAGGCAGCATGTCTCCTTACCCCTCAAGAAAATCATGCCTTCTTCATCCCAGCTGAGTGTATGATTCACTCATAAGCTCAGAATTTTGTTTTTGTAAATAGTGGCCATCCCTGGCATTTATTACAAGTCTAAATATTTTGAAGAGCTGGAATTAAGATAAAAAACCTATATAGATATAGATAGATACAATAATACAGTGTAGAAGATGTTAATTGATAGAGCTTGTCCTCAGAAAAGGCAACTCCATCACAAGAATGTCTCCTAAGAGGACGCTGGGAGGGAAATGTGAGCGATGTTGCCCTAAAATTATGTAGACGAGAGATGCAAAACCTAAGTCAGAAGCTATGAACTACTTGTGGACAATTTGAGGGCAACAGGACAAGATTAACAAAGATGGAAGAGCTTTCTTATTGCAACAATTGCCAGCAACTAAGTTATGTGGTCAGTATGAATGTAGATTAAATCTACCAGTACCAATTCAGAAAAGCCTAAGAGCATAAAAAACCCAAAAAAGCTTACATCTTCAGCACTCATACTAAATTGTCTGATGGTCTAAAAGCAGAATCGGTTTAGAAGAGCCTCTGAGTGAGTCTAATACATATTTTATATATATAACTCAAGTTCTTCTCTTTCTGCTTTATTAGGAGCCAACAAGCTACACAGACCTTGCATCCATAGACACATAAACTCTACAGCCAAATATTTATCAGAGGTATCAAATGTGTGATTTGATGCACTGTGCCTTTAAATGAAGTGCATTTAGATAGCAGTTACTATTGGGACTTTCAAACTTGAGAATTTCAGATTTGGAAGTTTACACTATCTATTTACAGTTTAAATTTTAGCATCTAGTACTCACATAAATATGATAATAATTACAATCCTTGCACAAACTTCCACCACAATATCATTTCGAACTGCCATACTCTCAGCAAACCTAAGCTTCACCCACCTAGGCATTTTTCTGCGGAAAAAAAAATTTACATCTATTCATTCTACCGGTACTGATATTTCCTTCATGAATGCAGTTATATTATTTTATTTTGACATTACTTTGAAATGCAATATTTATTTAATAAACTAATAAATAAAATATGGCACTTTTTAAATTTCAAGATCCATAAATGGAAGTCATGTAGACCGTAAAGGACAGCATGGAGCCTTCATTTTTTAACAAAAAAGAAAATGCAAAAAGACAAAAAAAATTGACTATATATTTCTTTTTTTTACATGCAACTTATTGAAGTTTAAATTATAATTTGAATATTATTGTGTACCTTTTCCAGCCATCATTTTATAAATCATTATTTGGAAAATAAAATGGTTTTCTTCCACAGCCCTCAAAGATTTTTGAAGAGAAACGAATTGTAAAGCCGTTATAATATTGCTTAAAATTAAATTATTTAAACTAAATTAATCTGCAAGTGAAATTAACTGGTCAAAAATATGTTACTAAAATATAAGACTTGGTAGCCTAGTAATTTGAAAAAGGAAAACTTGTAGTAAATCTAGTTTTATTAATTAATGGTAGTTTTCATGATGGTAGGCTAGTTAGATAGAAGTGGCAGTAGTGGTAGTAACATTAATTGATGGAGTTTTAGGCGCCATCTGTTGCTCGATTGCGCAGCACTTTTCATATATCAAGAAAGTCTAGATCTATATCATTTTCATTTTCATTTCCTTTTGAAAAGATAAGATTCCACAATATCATGTCTGGTTTTACTTCAAATATAGATCTAGATCAGAATTTATCCCTAAAAATAAAACTAGTGAGGCCAGTTCTAAGATAGATCTATCTGGACTCTCTCTCTCTCTCTCTCTCTCTCTCTCTCTCTCTCTCTCTCTCTCTCTCTCTCTCTCTATATATATATATATATATATATATATATATATATATATATATATATATATATATATTAGTTTTAGTGATTGCGGTGGTGTTAATATTTTTTTTTTTTTTTTTTGGGGGGGGGGGGTAACTATAAGATTAATCAAAGATTTTAAAAGTTTAAAAGGCTTAAAATCGACAGTTCAACTCTCATTGGGTTCTTATTTGACGTGGCCAAATTGACTTGACTGCAGAGCTTTCTCTAACTCTTCCAAAGAAGTTTGGTTTTTCTTCTTGTTCTGCTACATATATGTATATATATATATATATTAATCTAGATCTAATAAGTTATAAACAGATATCTTACAATTATGAGCTTATAATCTAAGCAGACAGGAACTGCACAGGTACTATGTTACTAATAAAACCGTAGCCAGCCATGTGTTGTTTACATTCTACATTAAGCTGTCGGTATCTAACTTCTTCGCGAGAGAGTGGGTCATTTTGTGAACATTTACTACAAGAATAAACTATGGGTATTAGAGAATTAATTTTGTTTTAGATGTGTGATAATTGAGAAGTTAGCTTTGGAATGGGAGGGGGGGGGGAGAGTATATTTAGTAATTAAAAGATGCAACAAAGTAAAAAATCTGTAAAGTGCTTATAGGACAGGTTCTAATCATACGAAAAAAAAAAAAATGCTGAAAACGAATCAGAGCACCGGTATGCCAATAATCGCAACAAATTCACTGAGAGTATGAACATAACAAGCGTATAGAGCTGAGCCTGGTCTTACAGGCGAGCTCTCTGGAAAAGTTGATCTCAAAAGATTCAGAATGAGAAAACCTCCTCCTCCTCCTCCTCCTCCTCCTCCTCCTCCTTCTTCTTCTTCTTCTTCTTCTTCTTCTTCTTATTATTATTATTATTATTATTATTAGTAGTAGTAGTAGTAGTAGTAGTAGTAGTAGTAGTAGTAGTAGTAGTAGTAGTAGTAGTAGTAGTAGTAGTAGTAGATGTAGTAGCAGCAGCAGCAGCAACAGTAGCAGCAACAGCAGCAGCAGTAGTAGTAGTAGTAGTAGTAGTAGTAGTAGTAGTAGTAGTAGTAGTAGTAGTAGTAGTAGTAGTAGTAGTAGTAGTAGCAGTATTGCGTTTACCTTCATCATACCTTTTGAAACTAGTTGTTCGTTGATAGACACGATTCGCGTTTTCTATTTATCAGTTTTACGACTTTCTTGATATTGTATTGCCTGAGACCGCTTTGTTATACCATGTAACAAGTTCGAGATTTGGGGGGGGGGGGGGGGGGGTCAAAGAAAAACTACAGTCACTCTATTTACCGACTTTTTGCAAAGGCAATTCCTAGAGCCTCCTGCTTTTTGAAAGATACCGTTAGACAAGACACGGGCGTGAATGTTACGCATTGTTCCAGATCATTTTAACCGACAAACAATCTTGCTGCAACTCCCTTGTGGGGAGCAAGGGATTTGTTTAGACATGAATGTCTCAAGCTCTAGAGTTGAGGGTGCAACCAGAATCTACACCCGATCCGCTTATGAACATCTGTATCATGAAATACAGGTCACAGTTGGCGTTTACATTTTCTTTTCTATTTATTGTGAAACTATACCTGTCAGGTCTTCGTCTTTCAATTTGTGGTTTTCAAACTTGGTAAAATGACTTACGTTGTCTACATGAACTTCAGATATGACATCACAACCATCTTGGTAATTTTTTTTCGAGATTTCTTTAGCTTGCACACGGGGAGCATCGTATTCCTCGTGAAATTCTTCATCTTCAGCACCCTCTCTGGGCGAAAAAAAAAAATCAATTGATAATCGTTTTCTCTATTAGATCCTGGATATCAGATTCCTTCGCATCTCGGCATGAGCACATCCTGTATCACAAAGCAATGAACAGGGATGGTCACTGACGGTACCTATGAAATATTGCATTGGTGAACCATGACAGTTCCAATATTAAATAAAATTACTGGACTAAGTAAAATGGGGAAATCAAAATTAGCAAAATTTTGTATTATTTTCTTATTTCATGTCTGACTATTATACAACTATCGGTAGTATAACCCTGTGAGGTCTGCTTCTAAAGAAACATATACATCGATATTGGAGAACATACACTGTATTTCCACCAGATCTTCCCCTCTGAAAAGTTGAATCATTTGCCGTTTTGTTTATGTTTATCATAATTCAGTCTCCTTCATTCTGGTCCGCGTTTGAAATATTTGCTCAGCGAAAAGTCTTTTTGAATCCTACTCTCTTTGTAAACTTCTCTCTTTGCTGATGCTTCCCCTCTCTCGCTTTTGACTTTGACAAAGTATACAGACCAACGTTAGCCGACAAGGCTTGGTCCTTGCTCCAAGATTGTGAAGCTCAGTCTCTAACAATTCAATCACTTAACGAGCAAAGTTTCTAATCTCATAATAAGTATATATACTCTAATAGAGATTGATGTATTAATACACTCCAGTGATGCGGGCACTGCTTTTCTGAATTTAAAATTATAAGCGAAATGTTTATGAAACAGAGCCTCCATGTTTTAAGAAAGCTGCGTATCCATAGTGACAAAGCTGAGGGCTGTTAGTGTTAGTTTCATCTATGAGTAAATATGACATAACTTTAAATTTAAATTCAATCCAGATAAAAATTTTAATCTAAATATGAAAAAGAAAGCATTGATAGTATCCCTCTCGTTTTCCTTAATTGAGACGTCTTACGTATTTTGGATAGAGGTGCACATGGATTGTCAGCTTGATTAGAGTGGTTTCTAACAAGTGTGATCAACCCTAAGTATGCAAAATTACTGTTATTAATTATTTTATTGTGTGTATTATGGCCAACTTTTCCTCTTAATCGATATAAGATTTGAACTATTGAAGTTAGCAGGTTTTTTTTTTGTTGTGTAATATTTAGACTTTTGACTATAGTTACCAAGGTATCTAACATTATTATTATTATTATTATTATTATTATTATTATTATTATTATTATTATTATTATTATTATTATTATTATTATTATTATTATTATTATTAGTATTATTATTTTTATTATTATCATTATCATTATTATATTTACTGTTGTTGTCATAATAGTCATCATCATCATCATCATCATCATCATCACTGCTACTACTACTACTACTACTACTACTACTACTACTACTACTACTACTACTACTACTACTACTACTACTACTACTACTACTACTACTACTACTGTTATTCCAAGTCTAAAAGGAAATAGGCACACAACTTCATAATTACGGGACAAAAAGATACACACACACACACACACATATATATATATATATAAAAATATATGTGTGTGTGTGTTTATAAGACATGCCCACGTCCTTCGGCTAATTTATAATTACCAAATAATTCTCCGAGTGTGTGTTTTTGCTTTCTATTTGGATTTATTACTATTATTCTTATTGTTGTTGTCATCAAAATCATTATCACTACTACTACTACTACTACTACTACTACTACTACTACTACTACTACTACTACTACTACTACTACTACTACTACTACTACTACTACTACTACTACTACTACTACTACTACTACTACTACTACTACTACTACTACTACTACTACTACTACTACTACTACTATTATTAAATGTTTTTATTTATTTGTTTGCTTATTTATTTATTTATTTATTATATTATTATTATAATTATTATTATTATTATTATTATTATTATTATTATTATTATTATTATTATTATTATTATTATTATTATTATTATTATTATTATTATTATTATTATTATTATTATTTAGTTTGGCTTCCAAATGCAGACATCCCTGCCAATATGTCTAGATGCTAATGGTAAAATTGGTAAACAAAATATCGCACGTGTGAAGGAATGGCGAACCGAAACTAGACGTAGATCTAAATCAAGACTAAAGACCTTATTTATTTTAAGTAAGTAAAAACACGAACATTGAAGCTAAAAAAAAAATATAGTTCGATTTCATTTGAAGGTCTATCAATTTCTCATTTATTATCCATTTGAAAAGAAATCAAAATATAGAGCTAGATCTAGGCCTATCGAAATTTATATGGGGTAGTATAAGGAAAAAAAAACCCAACTAGATCTAGATCTAGATCTAGATCTAAATCTAGGCTCCATAATTTTATATCTAGCTATTATAATTGAAATATGTTATTCCTTTATTTAACAAGAGTATTGGCATGATATCTTGAAAAGCTAATCGGTACCTTCAATTAATTTATGCCTAGACTTCGGATACTTACAAGTAATTAGCCTAAGTCTTATGAGGCTAAGTATCCAGGGCTTGTCTTCTAGCTCTAATATTAGAATTTTATTAATACATTGAAGAAAGAAACTAATTTAGCAAACAATGCACCGATATTCTAAGAATTGTCATATGGGCATAAATTTTGACAGACACTGACAATTTTGTGAATATAATTTTAAAATAATAATTAACACTGGACAAGACTTCTTTTTGGTGTGTTCATAATGTAACAAAATCGAAAATGAATGTAGATCTATTCAGCTCTAGCCTATTACTGAACGTTAAATATTAAAGCTTTAATCAGTAAAAGCCCACCCATTTTAGCCATTAAATAGCCTCTATTGTATAGATTAATGGATGAACTGTTGCTGCAAAACAATCATTTTGAATTATTTATTGTGAAGGAACCGAAAAATGCATCACTTCATATATAAAGTTCATTTCATTACCAAATGGCTTTTAATTAGAAAGAAAAACTGTGTGTAACTAGATAAATTTTACATGGTTAACTGGGAAAATACACAGAACAGTTTTTGAGCTGAGATTCATTGCCCAAGCAAAGTCATTAAAAAATTAAAATTGTTTATTTATGATTCATTTTTTTTTCATTCAAACTGCAAGGCAACTTTTGTTAGGAAGTTTGCTTTTCTTCAATGTAAATGTTTTTTCCAACCTATTCTTTTGAAGGGAAAATCATGCAATAGCAGTTTATAAATTTACATATTAAGCCTTGGTTTAGCGGTTTCATAAAGTTCTCTTGTTAATATTACTTTAATGAGAGGTTCTTACTTGCACCAGACTTCGTCACTCATTTTTACTGAATTACCTGCGATTGGCCTGTACACCTTCTTAGGCTGCCATGCAGTGGCACACCTAATCTTCCCAATTATTGGGGAGTTATAAACCGTTTAACTAATTTGATTGAAAAAATATAAATTTAAGAAAATTTATTCATAAAAATATATTTGGAAAATGTAATATGAACCCTATTACAAATTCAGGCATAGCCGAGCACTATATTAGTTATTACCAACAAAATATTAGTTTATCTGACATGAGTGAAATATGAGAGCTAATATCCCTTTTTTTCCTTTTCAGACTAAAATGTTGGGAAAAATTTTTTGCTACATGTTATTTAAATGCCATTCGTGTATATTTTGTTTGTACTAAATAAATATGGAAGTATAACTTATTTTCTGTTTCAGGACTGTGTGAAAGGTAAAGCGGATCAAAATGAAAGTGTCAGGAAAGAATAGTTTCCGAAAACCGCAGAAACCAGCCCCAAAAAAGAAGAAAAAAATAAAAATGCCAAAGAGCTCATGCAGCAACCCAACAACAAATAAATTCAGAGAGGCTGCTAGGAGAATGCACATAAATGGGACTTTGCCAAAACACAAACCTGCTGTTTTAGCACCTAATCAAGGTATTTGTTATCAGTTTCTTTTATAAAAAAAAATGAGTTATGCTTTTATCCAAGATAGGATGTTCTCTAATTTTTGCTCTCTTTTTACTTCCTTGCCACCATTTCAAAGACCGATCATATTTGTGATAATATCACATTCCAGTAACTTTGTTTTATCAGTCTGTAACATTTGACATAATTCAAGGTATCTGATATCTATTAATATTGCACAGCCTGCAATTCCTCTGTATGTCCCTCTGCTTTAGTGTGAAACTCTAGAACCTTTGCTCTACCTGAATTAAATTATATTATGTTATTTTGTGTTACTTTGCCCCTTAGGTGTTTGGATCTGATTCTCTATGTAACAATGAAATTGTCAGGTGCATTTTTTTGTCTCCTTTTTGATCATTTGTTTGAGAACTAATGTGCGCAATGCTTATTTTGCTGTCAAATATATCATTCATTTTTGGTTTAGAAAAAGAGAAGTAAGTTATATACTGATTGCAATCACTTTTTTTAAATTGATTCTGAAAAGGTCATTTGAATGTGGTCTTCAGCAGCATGATTATAAAAATCATATAACTGTCATAAAATAAGCTTCATGTTTTTTTTTCTAAATTTCAGGAACCCTTACTCTAAAGGCTTTAGAGAAGCATAATGAAATCACTGGCGGCTTCACAGAAGCATCATTACAAGATGATGCAACATCCTTTGGTGGAACTACTTTTAATACTTGGGCAACTAATATGACAGGTTGTACCAATGCAACATTCAGCAGGGTTCATCGCTATATAAACTCAAATTCAGCAGTGCAAAAAGAGGTCATTATGTTTTTATTTGCTGGTCTAAAATCTAAAATTTTTTGTTCTTGAACTTATCATCTACCATATTTTCTATATATCTATAGTATCAACTCTAAAATAAATGACTTTCAAGTCAATATTAGAAGCAGAAACATGACAAATATAAGCACTTATGATACTATACTACAATAAAAGAACTGACATGGACAAGCATTTAAAAGGTCATGAAAAGAGTGGATGCAGCAGGAAAGCAATAAGAACTTAATTTGATGGGATAAAAAAAGAATCAAAATGAATTTATCATGTGTTGTCGCTCTTAAATATTTGAAGTACATAAGATACATCAAAATTTCTGATGCAGTTAAAAGACATGAACAAGATAAATTTGGCAAAAGTTTTATTCAGCTGAATATTGATCTATTTTTTGCACTTTTGTCCAGATACTTGCAGTCCTGGCAGCTATCACAGAAGTGATTAAAGAAAAAGGAGGGGAGGGAAAAGATCTTCAATACTTTGCTGTACTTGTGAGTCTTTATTCAAAATAATATTCTGTGGAAAACACTATCCCTTAGAAGAAACTTCTAGAGTGCCCAAAAGTCAGTAAGATCAAAATTTCATTTTAATTGTGAGTCATCGTTGATCAAGTATTTTTCAGTTTTTGAGTGATAAATATAATGTTATTTGATAGAATTAGACATTAAATGATTCTAAAAATTTGTGTAACACTGAAAGGACTGTAGCAGAGGGGTTTTATATCTCTCTGCTGTTAATCCCTGCAATTTTCTATTGGAACTTCAAGGATTATATATTATTATTCATTTTACCAATAAAAGTCTGAGACCTAGCATTAAGAACTTGAATTTAGGATTGATGGACAATACGTTTGAATCAAGGTGCACGCTAGATCTGTTGTTGTGCCTTTAGAAAAGAATTTGCTTTATTTTCCCCACTCTGGTTGGGTATGAATAGGTACTAGCCTAATTCAGAGGTAAAAATCTGGGACAAACCAATGTGCAGTATATGGCAAGATAAGCATGTCATCCATTTACATTATGATACTTTAAATCCAGCTTAGCTGTCCCAGTGAGTTTTTAAGCCTCAGATGGATCTTAACTTAAGTTTTACTGTTATTATCAAGTCGATATGTTGGCGCCATGGCACTGGAAAAGTGAAAATAAAACATCTCGAAATATCAGACTAGGAAAGTAATGAAACATATTATGAAAATGCAGAATAGTTTTCAGAGAAAAGAGAGGGAATTGATATTTTCAATGGCTGTAATTGAAAAAAGGAGTAAGGGACGGTTGATACCAGGACAATCCACTTTCGTATCAAAATTTAGGGGCTTTTATCTCGTTTTCCCATATTTTTGTTATAAATTGATTTTAGACATTCAAATTTCAAATGATATTTTCTAGGTATTTTTTTCTTCCTCTGATAATTATATATTTAGGTTTCAAGTCTCCAAGAAGCTGATAAAGCAGAGACAAAAATGGCAATGGCTCATTTACTGAGTATTGTCATTAAGAGGTAAATTGATTTTTATGTTTAAAAAATTCAAGACAAACCAAAAAATTTTTTTTCAGTAACTGAAACAAAGATGAATTACCAATGGATCAATATTTAACCCTATAATTTTTTTTTGTTTTCCCTGTGCCACTTCTCTAAAAGATATTTTATGATACAACAAATTTTTTTTTTATTTCATTCCCAGATTTTGTTTTTGAGAAATAAGTGCATATCAATGAAGATTCTAAACTTGTGTTTCAGGGTCAGTGTTGCTGTTTTACAAAACAGATTTGCACAGGTTGTGAAGACTTTGCTGGATGTTATCACAGTCAGTGCAAAGGAAGGTACTTTGTCACCAATAAAACCAGTGAGTCGCAACAAAATTAATTCTCTTTTTTTTTCTATTTTGTTAAATGTAATGTTGAGCTGTTTGTCTTCAAGCTAAAGTAGTGTTTAAACATAAAATTAAAAGAAACTCAATAAACTCCTGAGGCTCAGAAGTTCTAAGCTTGTCTGTAGATTATGTTAAGTGGGAGATTAAAGAGAGGTAAATATAAACAACTCTAAATAACTCAACAATTGAGACATTTATTGATAATCTCCTGAAGATTGAATATTTTGTGTCTGTTTCAATGTTGTTCCAGGCACTATCTTGCATGGCAAGTCTTCTGCGAGTGCAGCAAATAAGCACCTGGACAGAGTCTTCAACGGAGCATGCCTTTAGGGCTCTACTTGCGTTCATTGTGCATAAAAAACCCAAGGTGGCATTTGATTTTGATGCATTGTGCAAATCTTAAAATGAAATTGTAAATTTTTAAAACTCTTTGTACAACTGAAGTATTGATTTACCAAACATAATTAAAGAGAAGTTATTATAGTTATATCTTAGATGCATAGAAATAAGAACTTTTTTAATAATCGCAATGGCAGAAGTACATTTTTTAGATTCATCTAATACATGCGTACCTTTACTTTTATCAGCTTCGGAAAGCGGCACAAATTGCTGTGAGGGTGGTTTTAAAAGGCAGCCTCTTGATGCAAGAAACACCTGCTCCACCATTCCACCCAGCAGCCCCTGTAACTGCACAATTTTGCCTGAGGCACATAGAAACTAGTGGAGGTAATGTATTTTCTATTTATTCAATATCTTTTTATGATTGGTATGATGTTTTTACAACTCTTTTTTTTTTAAATTAATGCTCCAAGCAGGTACATTTATTTTATCTCTTGCTTTGCAAATGGCTTAAACAATGATATGAAAAAGCAAAATTTGTAAAATGAAAAAATAAAAATTTTAGATTTCATCTCTTTGTTTTTTTTCTTTTTTGTATTGTGTTGGAAAAAAAATCTCTTTCATCTCAGAGTGTGAAGTTAATATTAATTTTTAAAAAAGTCTTATTTTATGATACACAAATACACAGCAGCTAGGGTACGTTTGACCCATCTCAGAATTTCAAACCATTCAGCCCATTAAAGAGCCCAATTTTTTTCCTCAAAAGAAAATAGAAATTATTTTTTTAATACACAGAGATATTTTTTTTTTATTTAGGACAGAGCTCTAACTCAAAATGAATCTGGGATACACCTACTTCAACCATTATGGCTGTGTCACAAAAAGCTTTGTGGTATTGATGAAAAGAAATGTTACTATATATTATTTATGTTTTTATCTGAAGGTCTGTCAAACAAAGTGGAAGTGCTTCACATTCTCTCTTTACTGAAAGACACTCTGAGTGTATTTCCCTCCAAGAATGTTAAGTCACTTTGTGAGGTGGTTCTGAGGCTAATGACTCTGACAGATCTTGTAAGTGTATGGTACATAAGTGTGAAGAAATTTTCTGTAAGGCTTACTTAGAGATTTATATGGGATTTGTAAAAAATTTATTCATTGAAAACAAAATTAATTTGGATTTTGTCAATTATTTTGTTTTAAATGTTGATGTATTTAAATGTTATAATATAAGAACAATCAAAAGTTTAAATGTTTAAAACTTGAAAATCTCTTATCTGTCTTTTTAAAATTTATTATTTCAGGATGTTAACTGAAACTAGGACACTTTGAGAATTTTTTGGTAAATTAAATTATGACAGGGTATATTTGATATACCTCTACAAAATTAAATTGGACTAAAATTCATTTGAGGCTTTTTATTTTGAAAGCTAGTAGTGACATGGGTCTTGAAAGTCTTGAAAAATACTCATCTTCATTTTCACCAGATTGTCCGATCATCTTGTATGGAGGTTCTGCAAAAATTGTTTGCAGCTAAACCAAGTGATAAAACAATGTCAGCTGAGATGAATGCTCAGATAATAACTGTAAGTTGACCGATGTTTAAGTGCATGCAATAATAAACAAAAGCTAGAGTTTTAAAAATGGTCAAGGGCTGTTTAGAGTCTGAATGGACCTTATGGAATATTTTATTAAAATCTCTGTTTCTGTCTTCCTCTTTCTTTCTCTCATCCCCTTTCCTATATCGTTGCCCATATGTTTTATAATAATGATGTTGGATTATTACAAATCAGTCAAGGATAATTTAAGAGAAAAGTGATAATAGAAATGATAATTGCTTGTAATCTGGATTTGTATTAAATGTTGTTGAATCACTACAAATCAATGGAGGATAGTTTAAGTTAAAAGTGATGATAGAAATGATAATCTGCATTTGTAGTAAATGAACCTAATAATTTTTGACTTTTAAGTCTTCATTACAAATAAATTTCAGCCAAAGATGTTGTAAAATGTATATATAAATCTGTATCCTTGTCCTATTGAAAGAAAATTTGATAATATCTCAACTCTGAAAGAAGGCTTTTGAAGACAAAGTGTAAGGCTTGAAGATTGTTGAGTCACATTTTTGCTTTTTTTTAGAAATGTATTCAAATTGACAGGGAGAATTACTGGGTCAAACACAACTAGCTAAGAACAATCGGTGATTCCTTTCTCAGGCCCTGTATGACTATCAGCCCTCGGAAAAGGACAGTCAGCCTATGAATGCTTGGCTAAGAGTAATGGAAAGTGCAGCCATCAATTTGGCTAGGTGAGATAAAAATTTTGGGTTATAAGGTTAAAATTTTGTAATCTTACTCTGTTTTTGTTATTTTACGTCAGGAACAGTGGAATTGAAAAACCATCATATTAGACCAAATTTCTCAAAAAAAAACTGACCTTAAATTTTTAAGATGAAGTTTACCCTGAGATCTGTCATATATGAAAATATTTGTGTATTTCAGTTCTATACAATTTGGGAAATTTGGTTTTATATCTATATTTCTTATATTGCTTTTTTAGTTGTTAAACCAAAATTATAAATTTATATAAGTTATATATATTTGTCAAAATGAAAATAGTTAAAAGAATGTGCACTGAAGTTTTTACTCATGCAGCCTTCTTAAAACACTTGTACATGATTATGTGAAACAGCCCAGGCAAAGAAGGTTGAAAAAGATTTTCCCTTTGTGGTAGGGAGGGGTGGGGTTTCTGTTTCCATATCTCTGCGTGCAAACATAATTAAATGCTTTATGATGTGGAAGGATGGGTGGAGGTCTTATTTTTCTTAAATGGTCATTTTTCAAGTTGGTGCAGAATAATTATGTGATAATTAATTTTTTCCATTTTACCCTTATGAATAATTCAAGATGGTTGTAAAGATGACACACATTTAAATACATTATCGTTATTAGTCAAAAATGGTATTCTTCTCACATGAATTTCACATTGATTTAGTAAGAGGTCCTTAATTTTTTTTTTCTTAACATTTCACAGAAATGATATTGATCTCTGCACTGGCCACTTGCCTCGTCTCTTTTCTACCTGTATGGCTTGCCTTCTTTCAGACAGGCCTGAAGTTGCTAAAGCAGCCATCTCAACAATGAAGGTATATTAGCAACCATGGTGTAAATAGACATTGCTTATTTTTATTTAATGTTCTTATGTGAAACTATTAAACTTTGAGTATTAATGTATTAATATAGCTTCAAAATTTTGAAGTGACATAATATATCCCTCATGTAAAATTTACTCTGTCAGATTCTAAAAAAAAGATCATTATGAGCAATGGTTAATACAAAGCGTGAAAGCAAAGTCTCAGTTGAAAATATTTTCAGATGTGATAGCGGTTCTCCAAGATATGACTAATGCAAAAGCTCATGTGTATAATTTTATTGGAAATATGCAATTATTATGATTGTTTAAATCTAGGGTTTTTAAAATTAATTTTGTAGGCAGGCACCTATTTTGTATCAGTCATTTTAAATGGTTTCAGCTGGTTTATCTTCTATAAAAGTATCATGTTATTTTGTCCGTTAATCTTTGCAGACAATATTAGAAGACTGTATTGAACCCAATAAAGAAAAGATAACCCAAAGTTCCAATAGCAACCAATCACTGACATCCATTCAAAAAGTTCTAAAGTCTTTGGAGGCTGGACTGAGCTATCAGTTTCATGCTGTTTGGGCTCTTGTGCTGCAACTCTGGTCCACAGCTTTCTTGGTACGTACATCCCTTCCTGGTTATTAGAGAGGCTTTAGTGATCTGTCATTCTTGTCAAGAACATCACAGTAATACGGAACTTGTGTTTATTCCAATATAAATTGGCATTCAGGTTGTACACCTAACCCCCAGAGCCTTGCATTCATCTCATTCTCAGATAATATACAGCTAAAATGTCCATTTTTAAACAACAGCATACAATATACATTCATTCTTTCTAAATGCTTTATTGTGATAGAGGGAGGGCGTTGGCATGGAGAAAAAGACTGTATCTATGATTTTCTTTTGGTTTGTTCGAGAGAAAAATACTTGAAAAACAAATATAGGGCCTAGCCTGTAGTGTTCAATGTAAATCTAGATTCAAGCAGATCTAAAGGTCTAAATAAAAATTTTGGGAAAATGCTAATTACTCACTTTAAACTTAAACTAACATATTCATTCAAGAAATGTTAGAATCAAGCCCTCTCTCTTGCCATTTGTCTTTTTTATCTGTTCCTCATAAAATTCATCTTTTACAAACAAAGTATACAAGCTCAAAAAAAAAAAAAAAGAAAATCATATTAATTTCAAAATATATTTTACAAGGGTTTTCGTGTTAAAACCTTGTCAAAGTGCTATTTACAACACACAGCAGATATGCAGCCCAATCACTCTGCAATGAGCATTGCTTAGAGCTCAAATTTATTTTCCCAAGACATTGGAACTCATTACTTGTGGGATAAATCTTTTCATAGACAACTGCCAAGGTCAAGAAAAATAAACATGTTTGCTTTGCCATTGCTAGTCAGGAAATTTGGGCTAGATTTTGTAGGCCATTTGTTCTCTAACCATTTAGCAGCCATTGATATTAACATATTGTTATACATATTTAAATACTATCTACTTTATTATTTCTCCTTCAGTGATAATTATTTTAAGCTAGTTTTTATAGGATGAATTAGATAGAGAAAAATTTATTAGAATTGAAGAGTTTAAAAACTTTTGCCACTTTACATTTTATTTTACAAATAATTGAAAGCTCTTTTTTCTTCTCTCAGGTCTTTGGTGAACTTGTCCCAAAGATGTTGATGAAGGTAAGTTAAATCGCACTTTTCTGAATTATTGGACTTGTCCTCCGTGGCTTAACAGGTTAAGCCTCTTTTTTGTTTCTTCCCCTACAACCTCTCCAAGGAACTTAATTTCTTTATTGTTAGATGTTAAAATTTATGTGCAGACCTTATTCAGAAAGGAGGTCTAACCCACACTAGTTCTATGAATGGTAACTCATGCTATAAAGAGGGCAAGAAGTAAGTAAATTTTTGGATTCATGGGTTGATATTTTTATGTTGTGAAATTGGTTACTTTGCATAAATTCTCTAATTGGTGCGCAGCTCTCAGAGTTTATGTGGTGTACTCTAACTTTGACAGGTTTATTATTCTGTTCCTTTTCATAGAGAACTAAATCAACTAAAACACTTAATAGCCATTTGTTGAAGTTATAACAGGCAATTCCAGAATATATGAAAAGCTGAAACATCAATTCGACAGCCACCCCTTTCACAGCAAATTAAGGCTAGTAAAACAATTAATTAGGCCTAGCTCGAATATGAGCAGGGTTTGTTTGCTTCTATACGAATGTGAAAATTCCAGATTCCAGTGCTGCTTTCTATGAGGCACTTGATAAATCTAGTATAACAACAAGTTTTTATCATCTAAAGGCCATAATTTCTAAGACCTAGATCTAGATTAGGCCTGCTATTTAGCATCAAGATAAAGACAATTACCTGAATTGTTAACAACTAATTTAGATGGCAAGTAGTAGTGAGAAACTATTGGACAAAAGCAAAAAAAAATCACTTTGAAAAAAAAAAGCAAAATCTACTACAGCAGCATCTCTTGCTCAGAAAATTAATAAAGCAGTAATGTTTTAAAAATCATTTTTATTAATGTGAGATTATTTTGCAGGTACTGCATATCTACCATGGATACTAAAGTATAGTCTAAATTTATATATATATATATATATAGGCCTGTATACTGACACCTTTTCTCTTTGTGATTGAACCCTTTATGGAACAATATTACACTTTTTTGACTGATTGAGTAGGCACTTCTGTGTTAGCTTAGCATGTTACAGATATTGGCATAGAAATTAGATAATTCTACTTAAATTTATGGAATAAGGTGGGCATGGAAATAGTGTAGTGTGTTCCCTTGATAAATTTGTTTCAGGCAGATCTGGATGAATATATTTTGAAGATTGATATGTGTTATGGCACAAGGACAAACTGTCAGATTGTAAAACTAAGATAAAGAGCTGTTTCTGGAATCATATTCAAACTGATAATTAGCCAAAGAACCAAAGTGGATATATAGTCAAACTTAAAGCTTTATCTAGAATAAGACCTGAAACCTAACAAGCAAACCAAGAAACAAACACCTTTCATAAGGGCTGAGGCTGATACTGTTCCTCAATTTGATGAAAGTTCCAGTTTTAGATCAGATAATGAAACACAGATGCAATGGTTTCCATTTATAATGCAAGACAAAATCATTGTCTATATGTGCTGATTCTCTTACAAATTCAATGTAAGAAGCATGCAAAGGGCTTGAAACTTTTGATATAAGCCCTAACCATACAGAAGATAAGAATATATAAAATATGGTCCTGCATTTGAATCCTGTCTTTTGTTGTCCTGCGGTGGGAATGGATCTTATCTTGTAGTGGTAAAAGATCTTTTAATAGGTCTTTGTAAAAATTGTATGCTATTTCTATCATTTAAAAAAATATTAATTTTATTGCAGTGTCTGGCCTCCATGGGAGATCTAAGAGATACACCTCATTTTTCTTTCAAAACTGAAATGGATAGAGCCATTGGCAGCGCTGTCAAATCAATGGGTCCACGCACAGTGCTGAATGCTATCCCCCTGGAGATCACAGGAGACAAGTATGCAGATAAAATTCTTTACAGCTTTGTTTTTATCACATTACATGTCTTTTTATTCCTTAAAGCTCCATTTACTTTCTCCAATATTGTTACGCTAATAATATGTTCAGTTATCAATACTGAAAACTTAACATTGATAAAGTTACATTTTTGTGTGCCAAGTATAATTAGTTAGAAAATTGTTCAACTTGAATACGATTAAGGCATATTTTTATGGATATGTTTTTGGTGCCTTTTTATTTTGTAAAAAATAGCAAATCAATCCCGAATAATCACAGACAAGTCCGAGATATTAAAAATATAGCTTTTTTTGTATTTGTCTTTCACACAATGTACTTAATTTGCTGCAATATGTTTATACCTGCTTTCTGGCATGGCTCTCAGCGATGACCCGGAATTCCCACGTGGTTGGCTACTGCCAGTCATAAGAGACCATGTTACTCATACTGAGCTTGGATTCTTTACGTCTTACTTCTTGCCACTTGCTGCAAAATTAAAGAAGAAAGGTATTGTAATCACAGATAAAGAATCCTCCCAAATTTTTTTATTTCCATACCTTGTGTGCTACATTATTTCAAAGGGATGTAACAACAGGCAAAGAACTACCTTTATATTTTCTTACAGCATGTATTATACAAATTGAGGCAACAAGAATTAGCTTTTCAAATAAATTTTCATTAAAAAAATTTGAGATTTTTAATGCAATGAGATAGTCATTATTGTTTTACAGCACAGTTCTTGCCTCTTTCATTGAGAACAGCCTGCTGAGTAATTTTCTGTTATTCCTTATTTTTTTTTCCCCAGCGGAGGAATATGCAGATAAAAGTATAGCTCAGTCAAAAGCCTATGATGCTCTACAACTGCAGATATGGTCTATGTTGCGAGGTTTTTGTGATCATCCCACAGATGTAAAGCAAGTGAGTTATAGGAAAATGAAATATGGTGAAATTATGTTTTGCAAGATCAATAGAATTGATATCAAAGTCAATGAAAATGAAATAAAGGTTTAAAAATTGAAATCGTTTGTGAGAACAAAGCACATTTGTCTGGACATGTCACTTGAAAACTAATTCTAGCTAGACACTGCCTGTTAACCAAGCATTGCAGCTGAACTATTGCTGCTATTTTTTTTTTTACATTTTCTGTTAATATAAAGGCCTCTAAGAACTCATAAAAACTTTCTATGTCCATGTAAATTAACCACTCTGTGAATCTTCAACTTGTCTGCCAGATTGTTCACATACTTCTCACTGCGGTCTTGTTAAAGTGAAAGCTGTCTCCATCTGTTCTTTTCAGTTAAATATTTCACTTTTTTTTGTTCTGTTCTTTCCCTCACACTTGTTATTTGGAAGGTATCCAACCTGGAATGCAAATTATCTCTTAACTAATGTTGTAAATATTGTTGTACTCAAATTTATGCCCCCATGTTTCACATCAGTCCAAACAAGTTTCGTGTCTAATTTGTGATAAAAACTTTACGAATTTGTATATTTTTAATTTTCTCTATTAAAAATATTTGAGCTCTGTGTAAAATTCTGATCATAACTTCAGGCAATATTTACCATTGAGAAATGGAAAAATATTTCTTGCTTTAAATACTTACAATATGAAGATAATGATATTTAACTCTTTGGATGGGTCTCAAGGTATAAGTTTTGCTACTATTCCTTTTTGTCTTTAGCTTGCATTTGATTTCTTTCTTCTATGGGTGCAGGCAGAAAGAAAGAAATGTGCTTTACATTTTACACTTAACACATTTTTATTGCTCCTGACTATCGCGAGATTTTATTGTGTCAGAAACTCATCCTTTAATTCTTCCCAGACTGCAGCTGATCTTGTACTGTTTTTTTTTTTTTTTTAATTTCCAGAGTTTTCAGGGTATTGCCAAGATCCTGGGTACAGCATTGAATGAAAGAGATGATCTGAGAATGGATGTGTTAGCAGCACTGAGGTCCATCATCTCATGCAGCATGAACAATGGTCAGGGACTTATCTTTATTTATTAAGTTTAAGTAGCACATTCTCATGCCTAAAAGATAACTCACTATAGCCGGCATGCCGACCAATCTAGCATTGGTAAAAATAAAGAATGGACTAGTTGCTTGCAAAATCAAGGTGAGAGACTTTAGTTTTGTCTGAAGATAATGCATTGCATAGAGAAAAAATTAAAAGTAAAAATATATCTTTGAATTGACTTGAAATCTTTTCCTACATTTACACTCCAGTCCTTTGAGTCTGCAGGCTTTTTGAAGATTTTATTCTCCCTCCATGATTACCAACCAGTCCAAATTTTTAGACTTAACTAATCAAAGAGAGTGAGAAGTACAGTGTGAAAAGTGTATATAACTAACTCTCTCTCTCTCTCTCTCTCTCTCTCTGATTCTTTTTTTTAGTATATTGTTTTATGGAGATAATGTTACCATTTTTAACACAATATCCCCTTCTTGATATTCTATTTTGCCTTGAAAACAGAAGCAGACAAGGCTGAGGTTGGCAGGTTTGCCAAAAATTTCTTGCCTATCCTGTTTAATCAGTTCACTTCAGAAGGTCAAACAGATAGTGGAACTCGCTTGGCTGTCCTAGAAACTACCAAGAAGTATTTTCAAGTTGCTAGCAAAGAGGCAAGTAATGAGGAACTTTGTTAAGTCTCATTTCTATATCTCAGCCCTTACAATTTTATGCACCATAGTTTCAGAACGGAGCACTTAGTTCGGCTGGTGACTTGACCTTTTGCACTGGTTCATTATGGGGTCATGCTGGCCTGGTTACCTAGCTTAGGCTAGCACTCTCGCTCTCACTGATAGACTTAATTGCATCATTTTAAAACGCGAATAGCACAGAAAATACAGACAGAATCATTCTGAGAGTTACAGAAATGAAAAATTTATTTCACGATCTTTACAGTGATGTAAGTTTTTAAAGGGAGAAACAATATGAGGCATCTAAAATTGTAATGATTTGTTCTGCTGCGTGAAACATTTTTTTTGTTTAGGGCGCATTTTTTAAAAAATCGTGAAAAAAAACTGAATGTTAAATCAGCTTTTATTGTTGGTTTTAAATATGAAGCAAACATTTGATTCTTCACCTATAGTAATTTTAGGGCACTAGAGTTAAAACTACCTAAGTTATTGCAAAGGGATTGTTGAACTTGCACTTAGAGAAATGTGTTTAAAATATATTTCCATTTACTGCGTATACAAATATACCGCGAAACTATTTTGTTCCCTTCTTTATGTGATGGGTCACAAGCGACTTGAGGGATGGAGCATTCTGTAGCCTATGGGCTTAAAGAACTGCACATAAATTGGCACTTTTGTCCTTTTTTCCTACCATCCTTTTATCAATTTTTGCAATATTTGCATGCAACATTTCACCTAGTTAATCCAAGCCAAAGCCCCATCTCTCAATGATGGGTAGACAGTGCCTTTCTAACTTGGTTTAATTGTGTTGTACGAGAATCGTCTGTCTAGTGATATGTAAAATATGATTGCTGAGCCGATCCTGTGATGAGTGGACTGTTTAAGCAGTTGAATGTTTAGACTCAGAGTCTTTGTCAATATTTATCCGATGACACAACAGCAGATCATTTTTAAAGTTCGTGTATAAATAGCGTCTTTGATTAGCTTTTCTTGATATTATACTCCTCTATCCACAAGCCCGACATAGTTTATTTAAACAAGTCATGTGAAAATCATTTCCAAGATTAGTTGAAATAAAAATAAAGTAAATACCAAAATATGCAAAAAGCTTCAAAATGAAGAGTGTAAATAGATGTACAAAATGAAATTATATAGGCCGCCGATGTTATCTTTTTACGCCACAACCTATAGATACGTATAATTCACAATACTTCCAAATTTAACTTAACTTTTTTTTATCATACATCATTTTCATGAAATAAGATCAAAATCAGCTAAATTTTCACTATTCACTTTAAATATAAGTATAGTTTTAATTTATCTGGCTTCTAAACATATAATTATCAGGATTGTTTAGTTGTAGAAACATCCACAGACGTGGATAATGATCGACAGCCGTCATTAACGGACTATAGCTTAAACACGAATGATACTAGCAACTTGAAACTTCACATGAATACTTACTAATCCTTGTTGATCAAAATGATATAAGAATTTTTTTAATTTAATGTTCCGATTTTTTTAAAACAACCTCTCAATTAATCAAAATGAAAAAATGACACTTCAAGCATGAGTAAAGCATAAAGCACTGCAGTTTTCGATTCCCTAGACCCAGAGTGAGGAGAACAATTGCATCTTAAAGAGAACATGCTCAGCTTTTATTTGATATATTTCTAGGCAGGATTTGTACTAAAAAAATGCATGTTAGAAGATAGTGAATTTTGTAATTTTATAGCCCAAATTCCGGATTAGCCGGCAGATAAGCAGTGAGTGGGCAGCCCAGCGAGGAGTGAGCCCGGACACCCGTATTTCACCTGTCAGGCATAATTAATGACCCTGGTCAAGAGGTCAGTGCAGGAAAACTAAGTGCTCCGCTACTGTATAAAGACTTAGTTACCTTGTATGATGAAAAAAAAAACACCTTCTCATTCAGTTAAAATACTAAAGTTGATTACAAAGTTCTTTAACTCTGGAGTGATACTGATTAATTTAATTTATGGATTGTTAATTAATAAGTATATGTCAAATTTTCACTCAATCAATAGCAATATAAGATTTCCTAACATTTTCTTCAATTTCAGAAGAATATAAATTTATTTCTATTTTGGATTTCAAATGGATATGATCCTTATCGAAAATTAAGAAGAAAAATCCAACATAATTGTGTCATATTTTTCAGGGATAACGATCCATTGTTTATTGTGGTAATAATTTTTGCTTTTAAACAGTGAAGCTACGAAGTATCTTTAACAAATGCTGAAAGATCTGATCTAAGAAATTCATACACATATACAATACTTTAACTGCTCATTAAGTTATATTCACTGGTGGAGGCTTTAGTTTGATGATATCATAGTTAAGTACAATCATGATCTAACGGATCTATTTTAAGATTTAAGTTGGTGAAATAACAAGACAGAGGCTGTGGAAATATCAAGCGTTTATACTTTGATTCTATTTTTTTCTCACCAAACTGGTTGAAAAAAATGTTGAGATAATGATCATCAGAAATGATGTTTCTATCAGTCAGTCATCTTTCCTCTGAAGATGCAGTTTTCATAAGTATAAGTTTTGAAATTTTTAAATGTTGCATGAAAATTCTTCGATAAAAAGGAAAACACAATGGTTTAAAAAATTCTCTCTCAATCTCTTTTTTTTTTTTTTTTTTTTTCAGCTTATTGATTGGAAATGAAGAAGGCAATAATTTGAAATAACCTGCCAGTATAATATTCTTGGAATTTTTACTTGGCATTACCTTGATTTATAATATGGAATTTATGGACATAATTAAGTGTATTTGTCTAATCTGCCAATATAGCACTCTTGAAATGGTCACTTACTGAGACATTGAAGGATTTATAGTAAATGATGAATGGACATATATCTCTTTATTCTTAACTTTGGCTTTTATCTTTTTTTTTCAGCTGCTGATTGGATTCATTGACAGGGCCCTTGGCAAGATTGCAGAAGAAGGCATTGGAGTTTTCAGAATGTAATGTAATATTTTCCTTTGAATGTATAACATTCTGAAAAATGAAAGTATTTTATTCAGAGAGAGAAATACGTTTTAAAACATAATTTCATGACAGTGTCTAGATCACAGGTTATTTATCATCATTATTAAAATCTTCTCTGTGGAAAAAGTTTCAAAAGGTTTGTGATGTACAAATTTGCATTTCTTTATTGCCTTGCCGAATAACTTTTTATTTTGATTGTTCTTTTCCCCTCCTGATTGAAATTTTATTGTAGCTTTTGAAATAAAGTATCAAGTCAAACAATAATTTACAAACCATTTTTTTTTTTAATATAATCCACTACAGTGCTTCACTGATGGACCTTACAATTGCTCTTATTCCATATGCTGACCAAAGGCATTTGAAGCAGATTTTCAAGTTGTCCTTGTCTCAGTTAAAGGTGGTTCATTTTTTCGCTCTCCTATATCCGTCAAACTTTTTTTTAGAATCTACATTTGTCATTCCATTCATATATGAATATAATGTGATTGAAAAACTGGATAAAAAAATTTTTTTTTGAAAAGTCTTAACTCATCTTTTATCTGATAGTATTTTACAGAATTTGTGAAGGCCTTAACTTTTTATTTATATTTTTGTCAAGTTCTAGGCTTGCTTGTTCGAGTAGTTAATTATGTAACATTTTATTGGAGACCTAAAAATGACTAATATGTCTAAAAATTACACAAAAGGCTTATTTTGTCTATGAATATCCTTGAAAGATAACATGTCTATTTGTTTTGCAAAAAAAGCTATTAGATATTACAAGTGATGAACAAAAAATCATATTCTCATAAACAGATTCTCTACTTTTCTGGAAATTAAAAGTGCTTTGAAATTAGATATCATGTACTGTTTCTTCCTTTAGATTTCAGACAAGACAATTCAGAAAAAGTCTTACCGTCTACTTGAAGAGATTTGCTCATGCCAAACTTCTGAATGCGTCAATCTTTTGAACTCCAATCTTGATGAAATCAGCAAAACTCTTCTTTCATCTCTGTCTAAGTCAAGCCCATCTTCTAAAGCAGTGAGTGTTGGGGATTTATTTTTCCCATAGTAAGAGATATGTTTTATTTTTTAAAATGTAATAAGGAAACATGCTCTAATGTTTTTGGTATCTGATCATCAGATTTTATTCAAGAAACACTTGAGAAACAGTGTAAAAAAAAAAACAGCAAATGCTGCAAGAACATTACAAAATGTTATTGCTTATGTCCCTCCATAATGTCAAGTGAGGTTGCCCATTGCCCATGTTTTAGCACCTGTTGAACAATCATCTATTTTTCTATTGTGTCAAAAAGTTACAAAGCCCAAAAGCAACTTTAAATAATGTTATTTAGTGTTCTAATGAAGATACCTGCAACTCTGCATGAAAACTTTTCCTAACTCTAAACGAGGTTTTATCACTTGCTCCTTCCCTAACCTTGTGTTAGATTTTGAGCCATATATCAGCCAAATATTAAGATACTGAAAAATAGAAACTTTATGCAGGGAATTTACTGGGTTTTCAGAACATATGGAAACCAGAGTTTGTCCACAATAGTCATTGACTCCAAAAATTTGCAGGCCACCTCTCATTTTCACCCCACAGGCACTTAAAATGTGCAATGTAGGAGAGAGATTTAGACATTCTATGTCTAGAGTGATGATAAAAGTAGCCTCTGGTTGGACCCTCTTATTTGGACATGTGCATTCTTAAATAATAGAGCTATGTGAAACCTTAAATATATTTCAGTTAATCATTGAAGTTATAGATGAATTGAAGGCATAAAAGTGCAGTCAATGATATCAACAGTATATTGAAATGAAACTTTAATGCCTTGCTTTTTTGGAAAAAAAACTATTTGAAAATTGATTCTGTCTTAATGTATAAAATAAATATTCATAGTAAATTCTGGAACTTTCAAACTTCAGACATTATTTTTCTCATGTTTAATACTTGAAAGGAAAATTTTTTTTATTTTTTCTTTTCATTGGTGGCACAATGTTTTAAACGATGTATTTAATTACAACATTTTTTATAATTCTTTTTATTAACACTACAGCCCAGGCTGCGATGCCTAAAGCTGATCTATGCAAGTCTGAAGGAAAAGAACGAGAGTTTTCTCACAGCAACACTACCTGAAGCTATTTTGTGCACAAAAGAAATTGGTGTCAAGGCCAGATCAGCAGCTTTTGAGTTAGTTGTTGCAATGTCTGAAACTTACATCAAATGGAATACTGAAGTCGAAGAGAACGGTAACAATTTGTTTTGTTTCTCATCTACTTTTTTCATTTTTATTGCACTGCAATTCTTGGAAAAAGTTTGATTATTAAATTACTCTTATCAAATAATCCAATATAATCTTCAGTAAAGTTTATAATGAAATATGGGTCTACTTAAAGAAGTTTTTTTGGATCAACAAAATTGAAAATTTCATCACCTGTGACAATCCCAGAAAGTCCACTTTCAACACAATCATTAAATTTGAGCATATTCCAACCTTTTCCCTTTATTCCAGTATCTTTTAATTTTTTAATTAGAAATAAATATGACATTATTTGAATTTTATTACTTTGATATTACCTTGCATGTATTTCAACAGAGAGCTTAGGAGATTTTGTAAATAAGGTTGTGGCTGGGCTGGCTGGGTCCCCACACATGATAAGTGCAACATTGCTGGCACTGACACGTTTAGTCTACCATTACAAAGGTTAGTTCACTAAATCTACCTTTTTTTTAAGGCAAATATTGTTGGTGAAGGTTGCAAACTCATAGATCTCAGAAGTAGGTAAAAATTGAATGGGCGGTCTACTCTGGATTAATTTGAAAACTCTAACGTTGTTAATTCTTTCGTCTTGCTTAATTTGTTAGGCATGTAAGCCATATGCTTTGAACCACAGTTGAAGGAATTTTGAAAGCTTTAGCTTTTTAATTCATAAAGAGAGTTGAAGATATAATTGAATATGTTTCATGTTATTGATAATAGATATTTGAAATGCATTTTGATGAAATATTTATGAACTGTAGCTATAAAGTTATATTAAGGATTGAGTTGCAATTAAGAAAAAGAACCGAAGAGATGAGAGGGCATGAGTTTTTGAATAGTTGAGGACTCTTAGGCTTACTTGACCGTTTGAAAAACAATTACTTGGTTGAGCTTCTCTACTTAAAGTTGTTTTTCCCATTGGTCAGATCTGTCAGATATTTATAGTTTATGCGGGCTAGGCCTTTTGATGTGTAATAGTCAAAAGGGTCGTTTCAAAAATTTCAGACTCTAAAGTAAGTGACTTTCACTGCTATTGCAAACAATTATAAGAAGAAAGAGGAAATGCTAATTTAAATGAATCTAAACCTTTTCAGATAAATATCAAATTAGAAAAAAAAAGGTGAAATTCTATGTCAGCTTCCAAAGAAAAATTAAATTAGCTCAAACACATTTATTCTGATATCAATTTTTTAAGTCCAAATTTAAAATGTTTACTATCAATGTTTCTTTCCAATATTTGCAGGCCGCTTGATGGGCTCAGTTCTGGATAACTTAATAGAAAGTGTGCATTTGCTTCTCACGATAAAGACAAGGGAGATAATAAAAACAGCCTTGGGTTTCATCAAAGTTCTTTTGTCTGCATATGATAATACAGTTTTGGCTGCCCATCTAAAGGATTTGGTTAGTAGAACAAACAAAAAAAAGCAACCAATACTTTTCTTTGAAATTTATGTTCGTTTGTAATTAATTGAAATTTACAAATTTTGAATTGCATATTTATGCATATTTATTAAGATTGATATAAAAGAAAAGACATTTCTTTCAACATAAACAAATTAATTTTGTATGTAAAAAAAATACAGAGAAAATTTTAAAAAAAATTCATCCTGACAAAAGAGTGATGAGTATGATCAAATATGTGAACCTATTGTACAAAAGTGAACAGAAAACTCTTTTTATCATACCATACCATCACCATGATACATTTTGTTTTCTTTTACAAGAATTCAAATAGAATCAGTATCAAGAGAATCATGTTAATATCTATACCTTCATTTGAGTTAATAAAATTGCACTCTTGTATTCTTTAGATGTTTCTCACCGAGACACTTTTGAGCTTTACAAAATTCAGTTCAGTCTTAATGTTAATCAAAATTTATTTTCATTTACCCCAAAGTATTTGCTTGCAATTTAAGATAAAGTATATATGCAGATATAATTATAATTAAGGAACTTGAAGTTGTTTTTTTTCTTCTTTTTTTTTCCTTATATTTCTATTTCTACAAGTATGAATTATTCAGCTGCCTGTTAAATTATTTCCTTGCATAAAAAAATCGAAAGATCTCCATCATATCTCAAAATTTTTATTACAAAATTCATATATAAAAAGAGTGCATTATTTTAAGCATAAGCTGTAACTAATGAAGGCAAAAGAAAATCTTAAAGCTGTAACATACTACTTTAATATAATTGTTTTATCCATTTTTTTTCATTTTTTAGCTGAACAGCTTGCATGAGATTGCAGTGAAAGGAAATATGAGGCGTCTAACAAAGATCATCTATGTGAAGCTAATTAAGAAATTTGGGTATGAATGTTTTGTACACTTTGAGTTATTCTTGAGTAACTTGAATTCTGGAGGTAGCCAATTCTTTCTAGGATTTTCAAGGGAAGTTCTAATCCCATCATTGTGAAAGGATAAGGCGTATTTGGTGCATAAAGATTATTGGGTGGTAGTGGAAGTATTTGGAATGCATTTAATATTAGCCTTCACATTTATATTTTCCTTACTGGGAAAAAATCTGAAATTTTGACTTGAAAGTTATCTGAGCTAAATGAAGAAAAATCTTAACAAATAATGTAGCTTTTAAATTTTGGCAAATAAGATGGAAGTTGAAAAATACAAATTTTCCTATTTTTCTTTAATATTTCACAACATATCAGACACATTCCTCCAGAAAATCATTATTTTATGCAATTCTTATATTTTAGAGATTAAGAATGTGACCAATATAGCACATCAATAGTTCATGTAATGCTAAGAAATAATGTAAAATGTTAAGCATAAAACTCTTCAATTTTCTCTCAAGTTATATTTAGTCGTTTCTTTTTTTTTTATAACAAAATGTCCAGAATATCCCCTTTCATTCAGTTATTTCAATAATGCATTTGCTTTATATTCAGATATGAGCTCATACTCAGCATGACACAAGAAAGCATTCACAAGCTTTTGAAGAGCATCTACAAATCTAATGAGAGAGCCAAGAAAAAGAAGGAAAAGGAAAATGAAAGTAAAGATGAAACTGACAGTGATGATGAAGATTCTGGGAAACCAGAGCCAGAAAGGCAAGCACAGGCTATTGATCTTTAATGAAATGAAAAATTGTTACCCAACACAGGATTTTCTGTTGTTTCTAAATCTTAATGCTGTTCGAGTTATCATTTTTTTTTCTCCCACTCATCTTCATGTTTTGTTCACAAAATTTATTATAGCCAAAGAATCCAATGAAAAAAAAATTATGAGCGGTAACTAACTCTGCATTGAAGCTAGTCAGTACTATTTTATACTCCTCACATTTTACTTTTCCTTTCACCATCTCATTAAGGTCTTTTTGACATTCTGGCTATGAGATAGAAACACCACTTTAGAAATAGAGACTTAACTTTGTTGGTATCTATATAAAGCTCGTCAAAAGTCAAAATAAGCCATGTTTTTCTTAAACAAGCTAGAAATACTTTAATTTTTTTTTCAATTAAATTCAATCATGAGGTAATTGTTGGCTGTCCTACTCAAGACTTTGTTAGAGATCTCAAAAGTAAAGGTATTATAAATTTGAATGAGCCTTTGCTTTGTCTCTTCAAATTTTACAATTTGAATGATGTATAAAATCTCCTATATTCAAGCATGTGAAAGCTAGATCTGAACCTGCTTTAATTGAGTAAATCCATACAATTTGCTGTGTAACATCCTTTTAAAAATTCATGTTGATTGCATACAATCGTTATATGTTGAAAAATGAATTTTTCTGCATGAATCCATCTTTGAATGTGTCGTTGAAAACATAGTTCAGAGAAGACTCTTAAAATTTGTTGATCATATATAAAAAATTTCTAAAATTATACGAACTGCATGCCAAAAATCATCGAAACAATTTCATAAATGCTGTAAGAGAAAGATACTTTTTTTTTGTAATGCGTGAGAAAATCTTCAATGATTTCATTTTTGGTTACAGTATTGATGACCTGTTACGTGACACTGACTCAGAGCTAGAAGATGATTATGATGAAAGTGCAAGTAGGGCTAAAATGAAAAAAGCAACGAAAAGAAGAGATAAACAGGCTTATCTGATGGAGACGGGAGAAGATGAGATTGTTGATTTTATGGATCCCTCAGCTTCAAAGAAAGTTCTTGGTAAGTTTTGATTGAGCATTATAACAATAATCAGAAAGTTGAGCAAAAACATGTCTGAATTTTTTTTTAGGGAGAAGATCTGTCTGTCTGTCTGTCTGTGTTTCTCTCTCTCTCTCTCTCTCTCTCTCTCTCTCTCTCTCTCTCTCTCTCTCTCTCTCTCTCTCTCTCTCTCTCTATCTCTCGTGTGTGTCTCTCTGTGTCCCTCTATCTATCTATCTTTATATGTATACATACATAATAAATATGTATAGGATATATAGGAATTTATCTTATGTCAAATTCTGATATGCAACTTATTATGGCTGGTTCCAAGATGTTTATTATTTTCATTCTCCAGCCAATATAGATTGGAAAATCACAACAAGTTATGCCGCGTTATGGTGAAAGATTTTGCAGGCCAATGAAGCAATGCTCAAATGTGCATAGTCATGAAAGCAACAAAAAGGTCTTACAAAATGCACAATTCAGGAAAAAGATATTCTGTAACAAAATAGCTCCAAAGGAAATCCCTTTTATTTCCTCTTCTTTCATTACAAGTACTCAGGCTTTTAAATTTGACATTGGATAAATTCCTGTATAGTCTACCATTTGAAAAGAGTAAAGAAACTTTTCTCTCCTCTGATAGTTTTGATAATTTCCAGCTTTTCTCATTACTGAGAAGCTAACAAAAATGGATTGTTCTTGATATCAGTGTAAACCTTTGAATGAGATATATGCAACATGTGATTCATTTTAGTTGGATGCAAATCTTTCAATATAGAACTTCTAAAATAAAACCCAATCCATTTTTTTTAATTGAACAAATCTCAATCTAAAATTTTCAGGTCTAGATTAATCATGCATTTCAAATGTCATAGCAAAACTATTGAAATTGAAGAAAAAAAAAGGTAGACCATAATTATTATGAAATATGATTTATCTAACTCATTGTGCCAGGCCATTTTTACTGTGCATATTGTCTTTAGAGGATGCATTGGAAATTGGGTTCCAGTTTGGCTTATTTTTGTGTAACTATGACTTTTTATATATTTAGAGTTATCTCTCATAGGAAACTTAAAAAGTTTCATGACCGAGCTACAAATGGCGAAACAAACATTGGTTCTTATATCGACGATACATCGTCGATTGGCACAGCTGTGGCTCACTATATCAACGATACATCGTCGATTGGCACACAATGAGTTAAGCATTTGGACACTAAATATACTGTGTTCTACAAAACTTGAAATTTTATGATTGTGCAGCTTCTGAAAACATTTTGATCAGTAGAGTTGGAGTCACTAAAATATAGGCCTATATATAGTAGTAGATTTTCTATGCGAAAAAAAAAATAAATTAGAAGCTTATTTCTGAGTGATTTTTTTTCTTCTTTTAATGAGAGAACAAAATAAACTTTCATCTCCTTTTTATTTTATCTCTGCATTCCCCCACCTAAAGTGGGAGGAGAATACCTTGTTTGATATAAAATTTTTCTTGGTATGTCTGTAGCTACAAGACCAAAGGAAGAAAAGGAAAGCACTGCCGGAGACAAAGACAGAGGCTTCAAGCTGGCTTCAGATGGCAGGCTTATCATCACTCAAGATGCTGAGGAAGAGGAAAACAAAAAGTCCAGAAAACGTATGATCTGTTTATGTATTAGGACTTGTGTCTCTAAATCAAATGTATTTTTTTTCATATTACAAAAACTAAATAATTTTTTTTATGGTATCCCATTACATAACTTATGAAATCTCTTTTTCTCAGAACCTTTGTGATTTTACATGACATTATTCGTTGTGAAGGGTGTGAGAAGAAATTAACTTTT
This sequence comes from Elysia crispata, assembly GCA_033675545.1. Classification (NCBI taxonomy): domain Eukaryota; kingdom Metazoa; phylum Mollusca; class Gastropoda; family Plakobranchidae; genus Elysia; species Elysia crispata. The sequence continues at coordinate 923,612 of JAWDGP010000029.1, read as the reverse complement.
TAAAAGTGTTTACATAATTGTCGTTTTAGGTGCACATAAAGGGTCAGGATCAGGTGATGAGGAGGAGGATCTAGACGATTTGTTTTCAGCTTTGGAAGGCGCTGGAACTAAGGTTAGTGGTTCGTATAACTTGCGTTAGTTATTAATATCTGATTCTCAACCTGTTTTCAAAAAACTTTACCTTCTCCTTGAGGATAAATGTGTGTATTTAATATGAAAAAAAATAAAAGATACAAGTCATGTTAGAGGCTCTTTGTTAATATCAGAAAGTGTAACTTACCAAAACAGTGAATGACTCAGATTAACCTGAATAAAGCTTCTCATGACCTGCCCAGAAAAATTCTGGACCAAAAAGAACAGTCCTTCTATAGTAACTTGAACCATGGAAACTCCTGGCTCAATGTAGAGAGATCAGCCACAGACTACAGTAACTTGAACCATGGAAACTCCTGGCTCAATGTAGAGAGATCAGCCACAGACTACAGAAACTTGAACCATGGAAACTCCTGGCTCAGTGTAGAGAGATCAGTCAGAGACTACAGTAACTTGGACCATGGAAACTCCTGGCTCAATGTAGAGAGATCAGCCACAGACTACAGTAACTTGAACCATGCAAACTCCTGGCTCAATGTAGAGAGATCAGCCACAGACTACAGAAACTTGAACCATGGAAACTCCTGGCTCAATGTAGAGAGATCAGTCACAGACTAAAGAAACTTGAACCATGGAAACTCCTGGCTCAATGTAGAGAGATCAGCCACAGACTACAGTAACTTGAACCATGGAAACTCCTGGCTCAATGTAGAGAGATCAGCCACAGACTACAGTAACTTGAACCATGGAAACTCCTGGCTCAATGTAGAGAGATCAGCCACAGACTACAGTAACTTGAACCATGGAAACTCCTGGCTCAATGTAGAGAGATCAGCCACAGACTACAGTAACTTGAACCATGGAAACTCCTGGCTCAATGTAGAGAGATCAGCCACAGACTACAGTAACTTGAACCATGGAAACTCCTGGCTCAATGTAGAGAGATCAGTCACAGACTACAGAAACTTGAACCATGGAAACTCCTGGCTCAATGTAGAGAGATCAGCCACAGACTACAGTAACTTGAACCATGGAAACTCCTGGCTCAATGTAGAGAGATCAGTCACAGACTACAGAAACTTGAACCATGGAAACTCCTGGCTCAATGTAGAGAGATCAGCCACAGACTACAGTAACTTGAACCATGGAAACTCCAGGCTCAATGTAGAGAGATCAGTCACAGACTACAGAAACTTGAACCATGGAAACTCCTGGCTCAATGTAGAGAGATCAGCCACAGACTACAGTAACTTGAACCATGGAAACTCCTGGCTCAATGTAGAGAGATCAGTCACAGACTACAGAAACTTGAACCATGGAAACTCCTGGCTCAATGTAGAGAGATCAGTCACAGACTACAGAAACTTGAACCATGGAAACTCCTGGCTCAATGTAGAGAGATCAGCCACAGACTACAGTAACTTGAACCATGGAAACTCCTGGCTCAATGTAGAGAGATCAGTCACAGACTACAGAAACTTGAACCATGGAAACTCCTGCATCAATGTAGAGAGATCAGAAAATTATCTTTTCAAATTCTCTCCTTAGGAGTCCACATGAGTAATCAGATCTTTATCAAACCTCTTGAACAAAGCCAGTAAAGTCATTGCTTAGAATACTGACGGCCGTTATCAGAGATTTCATTGGCCCAGTTGTGCCCATATAAAAAAATATTTTCCAAAATTTGTTTCTCTGTAAGAAAAAACTGATGTCAACTCTATAAATTTATGAACGTTCAATTTTTCTTTTTTTTTTTTTTGGTGTAACTGTGTGATTTCTCCACCTGAGTGAACAATGAAGAGGGAAGAAAAAGATACTGTTCGAAAAAATAAAAATGATATCTGATAATGTGATAGGTGTAATTTTTTTCTTCTTTGTTTCAAAACAATAATTTGATGCCTGGAAAGAACTCATTCATGTGTTGTTTTAAGCGTTTGTTGCCCATTATAAACCCATATTAAAAATTAACATGAAATTTTTTTGTATTTTTTTTTGGGTCAGAAAAACCGAAAGAGAAAAAGAGACACTGCTGCCCCAGATGATGATGATGATGAGGAAGAGATAGGAGCATCTTCTTCAAAATACAAAGGCATGCAAAACTGGAGAAAATTCGTTGCTAATATTCTTCACTCACTAAGATAATTTTTAGTAGTACATAGTATTGCCTTAACTCAATCCCACCTAAATAACTCCAGTTTAGGTAAAGCCCTGACCCTAAGAGAAGGGGCGTAACTCCGTACAAAAAATAGATCTATACATTTAAAAAAATATTACCGCCAAACAAAACAAGATAAAATTATGAAATAAATTGTAAAAAAAACTAGAGATGTTGAATTTTTCATTAAGCTAGGTTTCAAGATAGTAAACCAATTTTTTAAGACTTCTCCTTCACTTCAGGCTGACTTCACCACCATTTCATTTTTTCACCATCAACATCTCACTTCACCACCATCTCAACATCACAATCTGATCCCAATGTCAAATGGACAAAGGTCATTATTTTATGCTGATTGCAGATAACCAAAATAAATGGTTTCTATAGCATCCCTGAGATGATTTTAGTGATCATCTATCCTAATTCAAAGTTTAGATCTAGCCTAGGCCTTGAAATCGCGGACAAACATGGTCAATTTCGAACGGCATTTTTATATCTAAATTAAGCCCGAAAACAAAACTAAACTAACCAAAACAAAGTCTAAAGTGTCCTCTAAACGTAAATGAGGTTAGCACGAGATTTCCGGTAGTTATAAGGAAAGAAAGTAGACACTCAGAAAGTGAAAGTAAACGGGCGATGACGGGCGATATATGTACACAATATAGTGATCCATACGGGCGATGGTGGGCAGTATAGGTGGGATTGAGTTAAAATATCTGAAGTATTTGTGTGTGTGTGTTGGGGGGTGGGGGGGGGGGGGGTAAAAAAAAAAGACAAGGAAGAAAAATATTTTTGTAAGGTGACAGGTTTTAAAGATATTTTGGAGCGATATTAATTATTATCATCAACTTTCTCTTTTTAAAATTTGGTATTGAAATACTCTTCTATGACATTATAAGTAAACACTTATAAGGTTGAACTTAGCATTTGAAAAATGGGCTAGGCAAAAATGTCAGTATTGAAATTTTGTTTTTTTCTTTAAGCTGGCGGAACTGGAATCCATCGACCCGTTGCAAGGGCTAGAAGATCTGGCCCCCAGAGTGACTCTGGTTTTGGACAAGAATTTAGATCAAAGGTTAGAAAGAAAATGGATAATAGTACACCATTCATTGTTCTCTGACCATCAAGCGAACCATCTTATTGTAACATTTTTGTTTCCTTTGAGTCAGTTTGTCTGCTTGTTTTACATTTAGCTCTTCTATGAAAACTTCACCTTCAATATTGCTCTGGAGATATATCCTCCTAACAAAATTTATATATAGATTGAACTCTTAGAATTTGGTTGTCAGTTTTCCTTCAAAAATTCAAACCTCATGCTGAAATAAATTTTTGCTGCGTTCAGTAAATACTGTTTAAAAACTTTCCAACTGCCATCATCATATTTCTGTCAGCCAGTAAAGTGTGCTTTTGCTTGCCTAAGCATGTTATTTCATATAAGCTTAGATGACTCTAAGAAGAAAATCTTAATTACTTGATAATGGAAAAGTGTTGATAGCAGAAAATGTGCATTTTTATTTTTAGAGGCCCATTATCTTACATTTAGATTAGGAATAAGAATGTTGCGAGTATGATTCATGGATATTTGGAAAAGTGTTGATAGCAGAAAATGTGCATTTTTATTTTTAGAGGCCCATTATCTTACATTTAGATTAGGAATAAGAATGTTGCGAGTATGATTCATGGATATTTGGTAAAAGATTTTAAAATGAGTACTATTTGAAGAAGATATTTTTTTAATCCCAACAATTTTTTTAAAAACTTAAATATTTTATTATCTTAATTTACAGAAAGCTGCTGGAGATGTGAAGAAAAAAGACAAGCCTGACCCATATGCATATGTTCCCTTGAACTTCAACTCTCTGAATAAAAGGTATATTCTGTAAATGTTTAAATTTGAGACATTGATGGGAAAGGTCTAAGATTTATTAAAGTTGATTATGCTCTCTTGCCCTCTTCTACTTTAAGGTATGTGCTGTCCAATCAAATTAACATGATGAATAATAGCAGTTCAGGCACAAGTTGCCCAGACCTTTATTTGAGCTAGATCCAGTTAAATATTGAAATCTGTTCTATCTCATTACTTTATTGATTTTGCTTTAAAACAAAATGTCCTAAGACTTTAAAATGCTGGACTGTTGTAATTTTAATCGGCCATTTTTTTTTTACTTTTACTGCTCTGCTTTAAGTATTGTAAAAAATAAATTACATATTTGTTCACATCTTCATTAGCACTTCTGATACTGATTTAATGGTTCTGATAGCATAGTTTCAACAGCTTTCAATAGAAAAAAACATCCTTACCCCCCGAAAAACCCTGTTTTTTTTTTTTAAGTAAATTTAAATTTAGACCAAGAATCAATATCTATCAACACTACGGTGAAACTGATGAATGTTTATCATTGCGTTTCTCTTCTATGCCTTGAGTTTTTCTCAGTGGTATTGATATAAATAGATTGCGATGTATTGACTGATGAACCTCATTTGAAAATGTTCAAATTCACCTGAACTCTCTAAAGGATGAAAATTCATAATTTTTGCTGCTATGATTGTTTATCCTAAACATTCTTAGATGCTTTCCAAATTATGAAATAACTGAAATTGATGGCTGGTATTACAAATTTGCACAGTTGAGATAAACAAACTTTACTTTCGGTCATGCAGTGCATTACAGAAGAATATTTTCCCTGTAATTTTGATTTCAATAATTTGCCCTAAATTTATTCAAGAAAATGGTAGCAAATACTTAAGTGTATTCATATAAGTGACAAATTTTATCTTCACGTATAGATAGTGCAATCCACGTCATCTTGTTCTTATAATTCTTCCCCCTCAGAAAACAAATGAAAAACAAAGGATCTTTCAAAAACTTGGTCAGAGGAGCAAAGAAAGGAGCTGCTAAAGGAATGAAATCAAAAGCCAAGAAAGGAAAATGAGAGTTTTTGGACAATGCATTTAGTGTAAATTTGCTGAATGAAAATAAATTTTGCTAATGATGGTGTTCATTACATTTTAGCTAATATTTATATTGCTGTCAGATGTATTTCAACTGCCTTTTTTGTAATGCCATTTAGTTTATAAGAAGTGATTTAAAATGAGAACGAAAGGAACAAAACTAAACACATTGAACTCTTTGTATCTTTTTTTGCAGATGTTTCACCAAGGAAAAGAACTGCAATTTAATAATCATAGAATTTTAATCTATATTGCAATATACTTCTTCTCTTAAATGAAACAAGGCTTATTTACATAATTTTTTGTTTTCAACAATGACTTATCAAAAAATACTATGTGTATACCATCCAACTTTTTTAGTGTAGAGTGTAGCTATATTGTCAAAACAATGCTTGAAGAAAATTTTTGAGAATAGGTTATAAGGTAACACTTTCTACATTGCGCTGTAAATATACTTTGTATGATGTTATTGAAAGGTCTGCAGTCATTGTTGAGATACTTTGGGACCTTTAAACACAATTATATATGAGTTGAAATAAAAGTGATAAGAGAATCTTCATTAGTTGATGCAAGTCTTTAAAACACCTCTTACATATGTTGCATTACATTTACTTTGATAAAATCGCATCAACATGTTAAGCTGATCAAAATAACACTCAAGCACTTCGCTTTAAAATTTTCAGCACTGACATTTTTCTTGTGGCTTGTTCAAAAGAGTGAGTATAGAAATATATTATGGCCATCTTATTATCAATGCTAAAATGTTCCACTTGTTTTTTTTTTTTTTAAACAAACATAAATAATTCATTTGAAATGCCTTTTCTTCTTTTCTCACATTAGCCAAAATTCTGTTTAAAAAAAAATATCATGTTCAAACAATGAGTTATTATCAATGGTCTTGAAGGACAATATCTTAACCGAAAGTTAATTGTTGAAACACATTGGGGTGTTTGTCTCTCACAGGTTTTTCTTCATAGCCAAAACAGAGGCCCAAGTACACCTGACTTGCTTGGAGAACTATAGATGCAATAAAAGTTATATCTACTTACATCAAATCCCAGGCATAGCCGTTGCTAAAACTTGTAAAACCTACGTCCTGACCACTTAGCCACCATCACTTCATTCAAATTGAGCACTTTTGCTAAAACACTCGCTCATAAAACAACAGAACTTGCAATATGATAAAAAAAAAAAACTAAGAGATTGAAATATGCTTGGGTGTTATATTGTCACAAATTGAGACGGCATATTTTTTTCATTTCTTTATTTTTTTTAAATAAAATTGCTGCCTTGGAAATTGTGTCAGATGTAAATGATCCAAAAAATAATAGTACAAAACAATATTTATCAGTTAATAATACTGATGATTTAGGCAGATGTCTGTGTCACCTTGAGTGGATGAGAACTATAATACAAGTGTAAGAACATATGACACATCACATTATTTCAAGAAGACATACTTTAAAAAAAAATATTCCCATACTTGTAGCGCTCACAATTCCTCTTCACCTCTTCCCCTTTTTAAAATATGCATCTGAGAACACATTGTGACTTAAATGTTCCTATTGGCTATGAGGGTTAGAGAGCCCTGTACGTTAGGAAAGTTCTTGTATAATCTTACCCATATGATACAAATCTGACACCTTCAGTCAGCCGACAATAGTTTGAATCTTTTAATACTTTTCAGATAATTCTATTTTCCTGTAATCATCTACAGTGGAAACCTCAAAAACCGAAGTCGAAGGCAAATTACTACCCGATAAAGGCTGACCAGTTTGTTAACAAAGCAAGGAGGGATCCGATGCACTAAGAAAGGAATGTCACTAGTAACAGAGATACTGGTAGCAAAGTGGAAAAGGGAAAGGGGAGAGTTACTCGTTGCAGGCACATTACACACTCAGTCAACGTGTCCAGTTTTGCGCCTTTTTAGGAATTAAAACCCTCTCAATTCGAAGATGAAAATCACTCCAATACAGTTCGAATTATGAGGCTTCCACTGTATATTCTTTCGAGTGCACAGCTTTCAAGAAAATTTTACTCTGAAAAATGATTGAAAAGCTTGAGATCTTTAGAAGGGGATGACATTTTTTAAATACTTTATGTTGATAAAGAAGCCCAGATATGATAAAGTAAGAATATTTTGGACCATTGGAATCGTCTCATGCCTCCCATTTCTGCTGTGTCTTTCTCAAACGCACAAGATCCCGGCAGGTTTGAAGTCCTTACAAGACTTGGTCCAGCCGTGGGATGGACAGAGGTCAAGCCTTAATTCATTACCCCTGCAATCTACGTGGGAAAGCCAGGTCCCATTGCTCTCTGGCAGCCGTTCTTTGGGTTTGAGCTCATTGTCTCGTCCATCAGCGTGTCCCATCTGGCGGCAGGCCACTCGGGCAGAAAAGCCAGTCCAACCCTCCTCACAAACTGGCAGCCACAAACCCTATTGAAGGAAAATAGTTATGATACCAGACTGGCGAAGAAAATCAAATACATTGTATTTTATTTTTCATATTCATCTGATATCTCTGATCTGATAAACTGATATGCTCTAACATTAGCAATCATATATATATGACCCATTTTTGGATTATTTATATATAGATAGATAAATATTGTGCTGTGTACGTTACACAAAAAAGAGACAAATTGAGAGAGAGACAGAGAAAGGGGGTGGGGGGAGAGAGAAAGAGAGAGAAAGAGAGGAGAGAGAGAGAGAGAGAGAGAGAGAGTGAGAGAGAGAGAGAGAGTATCCTTATTGGTTTCTAAGATACTTTACTCTCGATTGACCCAGAATAAATCAATTGTTACTATGAAATAGCTGCCCTAATTGCCTACGGCAAAAAGGGCAGTAAGTAAGTAAGTACTATGAAATACCGTTATTTCTTTTTTTGATTTTAGGAGGTATATTCTTCACGACGTGATAATTTGTTTATCACTGTTTAACATGAAAACAGATTAATTGTTCAACAGCGAACTGGGTTTATTGATCTCAAACAAACAGAACTGCGAAATGTAGCGTCACAAGGCAGAGTAACGTTCTGTCTTGTTACCAAGCGCTACACAATTGTTCTCCACAGTGCCTCGATTTGACCTGCCTTCCTGTTAATCCTACTTTGAAATGTTTTATTTTATTTCCAAGTACATGTATTTTTTTTTTGTTTGTTGGCCGTCACATACATTGTGAGAATATAGACTGGAGAATCTAAAGCTAGAAAGAAGCACACTTCGCTCAGTTTTGCACGAGGAGTAACGGTCATCTTAGAACTGCGTAAAAAACACAAGCTGAGTACCTAGATTGTCAAGCAGCCATAAATTCAACATACTTTTAATCAATATACAATTTCATTGACACCCATGAAAGATGAAAGACTCAGAAGACCAAAGTTCAATTTAGGAATGTATCTGCCCCTCAATCATAAAATCATAAAATACTTATTTGGGACTATGTACGTGGTATATCACCTCGAAATTGACCCCCCCCCCCCCCCCCCCCCCGGAAAAAAAAAAAAGTTTTATATCGATTCAAGGGTGGAATATCATCCACAGATATGGTCGCTTTATTCTCACTTTCCCTGCTAACCTTGCTAACAACACAAATAAAACAGACCCATTTAACGGAGTGGTTTCACACTATCCTCATTGCCAACTCGATTTAAGACAGAAATTTCACTGGATGTAAAAAACTACATGTAACTCGCTTCACAGAAATATTTTCCTCTCAATCTCAGCATGTAAATGACTTCCTGGATCTTTTGGAGAAAAGGTACATAATTATGTGTCTGTATGGAGGTCGAAGTCAGTCGGTTTCAAGGTCATTTTTTTTTTTGCTCCATATTGTACTGTACCACTTTTAGAGCATCCGCCTACCGACGATCTACGAGCGGTTTTCACATGACGTAAACAATGAAACGCGGGAATAACTTCTGTAGTAATAAAATCCATATCTTCATGAGTAGCCGTGTAAGCGAAGGGAATGCGAAGGGATGGCATACCGTAGCTTCCCAGATATTTTAGAAGGTTCTTGTGATTTCTGCAAATTGGATGGCGGTAACGTCATGAAAGCGAGAGGAGTGTGGCGCCAGCCTGCGGACATACTAAAGCATCAATGCAGCATTAAACAGCTCATCACTACTTACTCTGTGGTGGATTTCTAGTGTCCCTCTTATGATCTCTGAAGTCGGGTCGGAAAGCACAATTCTCAGCATGTGGTCTGTAAGGAGCGAACGATTCAAACAGATCAGTGCGATGATTTCACACGACAATGAATGCAAAGGTAAAACATAGCTGCAGCGCAACACCAAGAGGAAGAATGTTTACTAGCACATGGAATTATTACATGGACGGATAACAAGTCATTCAAAAAAATATAAAACAACAACAACAAAAAAAAAAACAAAAAACAAAAAAACAACAAAATAACACAAAAAAAAAAAAAAAACACCTTGCACGTCGTAAAACAATGTTGCAAACAGAGGAAAACGATTGAATAATATGAACCAAGGTCTATTAAATGAAAAAATTATTACAAAGAAATATTTATTCTTTATTTTGAAATCACGTTTATGGAGAATTCATAACGAAGACGTAGTACTGGGGGAAGATTTTTCTAATAAAGCATAATGATTTACATTATTGCCGGAAATGCATTTCTTGTAAAAAGTGAATATGATTTATTGCTAAACTCACTCATCATTTCACCATACAAAACTACTTTCCTTTTCAACTCAAATCTTAAAATGAGCTTCACCATCGTTATCTTTCTGCTGAAGCTTGATCTTTCCTCTTTAACAAAACCTTACAGAAAACTGTAATCGCCGAGTAAGCACACGGTTCCTGAAACATCCTTTATATACCACAACGACAATGCACGAAATCTCCAGTAAGCAAAAAAAAAAAAAACCCATAAGAAATATTCACGCAAACCTACACTGAGTAACAAAGTTGTTGTCAGAAGGATTCACATCAAGTTGATAGAGTCAACTACCAACAAATCTATTAATGCGGGGACAGTAAAGATATGTTTACGCAAAGCAACTTGTAGATGCAACTATTCCCACAAATGCTCGTGAAAATTACATGAAGCAGTTCGTGTTGTCTACGATTTATGGAAAGCGTTAACTTTTTTTTATGAAAAATGTTTTCATCGAGGTCGAGATAAGATTTTTTTTAACTCCTACAATCAGTGAAACTACAAAGAGAACATGACACGTGAAATCAAATTTCCTGCACAGTTATGACCAGAAGTATCAAATGGTCTTTCTTTTGCAAGTCAATAGACATAAAAAAATAATTTGACATTCATAAAAGAATCACGAAAATATCAGCAACAAATGGCAATCTCGCAAGTCTGTATGAGAGGAGCTCTTTCTTCACTTTCAAGTGAAGTGGGATGATATTTATCATTGGCAGATCGGGAAAAAAATTAGTTGTTTTGGTTTTCAACCGTCTTGTCCGTTTATATCCAAGTCTGTCTGGATCATAATTACTATTTTGCAAAGTCATATTTTGAAGACAAATCTAAAATCATAACAAAATTGACGACGAGGATGGGGAATTTAGATCTAGGGATCTAGACTAGACTTTGAAAACCTCCGGAAATATCTTCTACCAAAGGCTTAGGGCACGGCCGTATTAAAACCCTAGATGATCAGAAACTTAGATAAATCGTGCATCGGCAGCAAGAAATAAATTCTAGATCTAGAGTCTCGTTACAACCATCACAGAAAAATGTCTGAAGACGTCCAAACACAAATCAAAGCAACAAACTTACAATCAGCAAATACAAATATTGATTGAGGCTTTAGCCAACAGAGGCGAAAAACTTCACGTTCAACAACCAAAGTTTTCAGAGTTTAACCCTTCAATAAAACTAAGCACAGACTATTTTGCTGGATTTCAAAGTTTCGTCTCTTCACATTCTGTATCAGAAGAGAAACAAGCACGATTTTTTCTTACATCTCAGTCTCCTGTTAACTACAAAATCATATGCAATCTAGCCTCACAGATGCCCACACCTAAAGACGTGAATCAGTTAACCCTTTCGGAAATTGAAAATTTCATAATGGATCAATTTCATCCAAAACGATTCCTGGTAAACTATAAGTGCTGGACAGGAAACAGCCTTCAGAAAGGTGAGACTATTCAAGAACTTGCTGAACGCACAAGACAAGATGCAGTCACTTGCGATTTTCCGTCAGCCTCTAACCATCTGAATGAAGCACTGAGATTCATGTGTTGTATACGCAACGAAGTTGTTTTTAAGGCACTCTTTAAAGCAGAAAAAATGCCCCTCAGAGAGGGCCATCATACATCTCACTGAAGCACCATATCATCCAGCTACAAATGGAGCAGCAGAGAGGATGGGACAAAGCTTCAAGAACTCCTTGAAGAAGTCTTCATTGCCACCCAAAGCTGCACTCCAGTAATTCCTGATGCAGTTTCAGCGAACTCCTTTGCCGAGTGGATTAACTCCGAGTGAACTCCTCAACGGTCGTCAAATCCGAACAAAGATCGACGTTCTCAAACCATCAGTTCCACACATAATGCTTTATAAAGAATCAAAGAAGGTGAATATTTCGGAACAAACACTGGATTCTTTTAAGTTCAGAGTTGGAGATCCGTGCTATGCTAAAGTGTTCAGCACCAAGTCTGAGAAATCTCCGAAATGGGTACCAGCAGTTATCAACAAAGTGTTTGGTACTCGATCCTGCAAAGTTAAAGTCTTTCCATCAGGGCCAACGTGGAGGCGACACATCGAGCAGGTGAGGCCGCGATTCAGCAGATGTGATGACAACGCAGACCCCGGAGAACTTCCCGAAGAATCAAGCTGTGGGAATTTCACCAGTCAACCTGCTGAGGATGTCGCAGTTGCATCCACCATCATCGCAGCAACTGGAAGCAACAGATGTCTCCCAGCTGTCCAAACAGGCAGTCTCAACGTTCAAGAGAGCGGCCTAATAGACTAAATCTTTAGACTGATATCCTCTTTAAGACTTGACATACCCATACTCTTTAATTATTAATTGATTTATATTCTTAAACAAGCGATCCATTTAATGGGACAACCCTTTTTGTGCGGGGAGATGTTGTATTGTTTCCAAATGCCAATCTGGCAAGTCCGTATGAGAAGAACTCTTAACTATTGAAAGTGAAGTGGATGATATTTATCATTGGAAAGATCGGGGAAAAGGTCGCTTTGAGTTTTCAACCATCTTGTCCGTTTATATCCAAGCTCTGTCTGAATCATTACTATTCTGCAAAGTCATATTTTAAGCACAAATCTAAAAATATAATAAAAGAAATTACAAAAAATGCTAAAAATATCAATCACACTGAAAGATGAAACACCATGATTAGTATTCAGTCGAATCTCTAATTCGACTAATGAGAAACCAAAGAGTCACAATGAGGGAGAAAATTAAGATTAAAGAACCGTGGATTCCTTGTTAGATTATTCAGATAAGATAATGAATATGACTTTACCTAACATTATTATATAAATATAATGATAACGAATCAAAATGACAAAGAGTCACAGCTAGTTACCACATATGACACCAGCATCACGATCATGACTACACGGTGCCGCGGTTGTGTCATGGCTGACTATCGCACATTGTGAGCTGCTCAAACAAGAGGCGTTGAAGTGCCAAGACACCCCCGCCCCCGCTCCGAAATGTCCCGCCCCTGCAGAGATCCCGCCCTGGAATCCAAGATGGCGGCAGATCAAGTCTGCTTCCTCATGACTGATATCGCGGTGACAGATTGCGCCCCACTGTCCTTTGTGGTAAATCTCAACACGACCCCGATCTGGCCGCCCGCCTTCCACAATTGTGAATAAAGGATCTGTGAATTGGTAAGAAAACACAACAAAAAACAAACAAATACCGGTAAGTTTTTCATCAAATTCATAGTGGACAAATTTTCTGTCATAGCATGTATAGAACGACGCTGCTGTGATATTTAAGTAATAAGGTCTAATATATTAATGGTTTAAGTGCAATCTGTTAATGTTACACTGTCTATGGAGGTCACATCCACATTAAAATAAAAGCCCTTAGAATTGCTCTATCTCACTGTACCAGAAATTTGGGCAGAACGAGACATGGAAAAAACAACATTATTTGCAAAACTAACAAGCGATTAAAATTTTCAGCTTGCTGCACTTAAGCGGTTTAGTCAAATAAACCATCGGTTGAACTTGAAGAGGAATTAACGAGATTGAAAAAGTGCACCTGACTCCAGATCTCATTAGTAACCACTGAAATAAAATAAAACAAAACAAAACAAAACAAAAACAACAAATACAAAAACATCTACGGTACCTTACATCGAACGTTAGTTATTTATGAAAAAATAATTAAAAAAATTTAAGTAATACAAAAATGGAGACGTGTTTCAGTGAACTAACTGTTGATCATAGCACGGTCTTACATGCTAGTCGGAGGACAAACGATTACGTCTTTTAGGATCCACAGATGGCGACAGTAGCACACAGAGAGAGAGAGAGAGAGAGAGAGAGAGAGAGAGAGAGAGAGAGAGAGAGAGAGAGAGAGAGAGAGAGAGAGAGAGAGAGAGAGAGAGAGAGAGACAGAGAGAGAGAGAGAGAGAGAGAGCGTCACGTGCCAGGCGTGATGTTTTTGTTGCTTTGACTTTATAGCTTATTATTTTCAACAAATCCTCTGTCACGGCTGTGTAAATGAGGAGAAGGTTTAATATATTCAAAACTGAGGAAACTTTATTTTTGATTATGACGACATGACATTTTTATTCTACTAAGTATTTGAAATAACAGTAAAATCCAAGTTTATACATGACGCTCTTAATTTGAAAATGACTGAAGAGGGCAAACGTATTTTTGTTTTGAGCATAATTTTATAAACGCCAAAACGAAGGACTGGAAAATCTATTTCCGATTAACCCTTGAAGTAAACATATTCTTTCTTTGAGTAGACAATCACGAATGAATCTTCAAGACGTTTTTAGACATAGTGTCTCTGCTAAAATGCCGTTAAGAACCCAGCAAAGCAGGCTAAATACTTGAGTTTTATTTTAAAACCAGGGTTAAGGACGTCCGTCTTAACCTATTTCTTAAATTTGTTACAAACAGATAAAAGAAAGTAGACACAACCCATGTTGTTACTTTTAACAAAATTTAAATAAAAAGCGTCTGGTAAGCCATGAGATTTTTATCCTTAATGTGATATGAGATAAACATTGATGGGTGTGAAAAAAGTTTGACGCCTGATGAAAGTTACTCTTACACTCACTGATGCTGTTATTTCCAGCGAGGAAAAACAGGTTAAAATAAGCCAGCATCATAAGAAATGAGAAACATATGTTAACTATGCCATTGGGTTAGCGAGGCTGATACAGCTTGAAAACTTAAAGAGAAATTAAAAACAGCCACAGACTCTTGTTATCCGTAAGAGACAGGATAGACAGCAACACAGCAGACACCAACAAAAAACTGCACGTGGTACATTCAAAACATTCAAATTCCTAGATACCCTCAACACCCCCCCCCCCACTTTTTTTTTCCATCGAATAATAAAAATAAAGGCTAAGAGAAAGTGAAAGGAAAGGAGACAAGACTTCAGAGCTGTTACGATGCACTTTCTTAAAGATACAGCAAAGCCTTTCTTGACTTGATATGTTGTTACATTTTTGTTGAACTATGTTATACTATGTTATATTGGTGAACATTTGTATCTCTGCAATGTTATAAACACTATATTATATTGGTGAACATTTTTATCTCTGCAATGTTATAAATACTATGTTACATTGGTGAACATTTGTATCTCTGAAATGTTATAAATACTAAGTTATATTGGTGAACATTTGTATCTCTGAAATGTTATAAATACTATGTTATATTGGTGAACATTTGTATCTCTGAAATGTTATAAATACTATGTTATATTGGTGAACATTTGTATCTCTGAAATGTTATAAATACTATGTTATATTGCTGAACATTTGTATCTCTGAAATGTTATAAATACTATGTTATATTGGTGAACATTACTCCTCTTCTCACCCAGCCCTTCACGCTGTGTCTCATTAATATCAACCATACTGAAAACTGCGCTGTCAAATCAGCACAAGTTATGTGGGCAACTTTGCCGTTATAGTTTTTTCATAGTATCAAATTATATTTGAGCCATTTAATTTAATGATCATCAAAATATACGAAGTGTTATCAGTAAAGTTCATTAGACAAACATACGTCATAATTACTTTAAAATATTATGTTTGAACTAGCTTAACACCAAAATCAAAGAGACCTCGGGGTGGCTAATATAAATGATTGCATTTAACACAATATGATTTTGTTCCGCATAAATGTCATAAAAGAGACCATCATTGCTTCCTTTAAAAAAAAATTAAAGAGCGCACATACTTAATAAGAAAAGCCGATGTAATTTTAATGTTGTTCTCATTCTAATTCCACTGCGTTTCCTATAGCCCGTCTATATTCAGAAAGATCGTGAGCTGCGACATATCTTTAAGAAGCAAGATGACCTCTCATATTAACATTCCTGACCGCATTGCCCTTTTGGAGACAGCAAGTGTCTCTGCATTTAGACCTAGATTCATCATTTCTCTCAAGTACAGAAGTCAAGCGCCTTAATATGAATCACACAGAACTCTAAAGCCACTAAGATTGACGGCTACAAAAGTGAGTCGAAAAACTAAAGAATACCCATTTTAAGGTTGTGATGGAAAGAATACTTCACCTCCTTTCTCATTTTGCCCTTCCCGCTACAACTACTATTATTATCACTGCTGTCTCTTCTCCCTCTGCCTTTGTCTATGTTTGCGTGTGTCTCTACAGGAAAATTGTGCATTGTTCCTTCTGTGCGTACATTGTATTAAAAAATGCTCTCACTTAGATTATTAAAAAAAATGATGATCATGTACAATTTAGAAAAAAGGAAAGAAAAAAAGAAAAGAAAAACCGTGACCAAAATAATTAAATTTCTTCGATTTCAGCAAACTGAACAAGTTATTCAAATTCAGCTCAGATGATCTGATTTTCGGTGAAGCACTTACATGACCCTCGTTATGATGTAATCAAATCTGAGAGTGGCTGGATCGAGGCAGACTCAAACAATGGCCGTAGAATCCTTAAGTCCAATATATATATAATGATAAATAGGCAGATTTTAAGACCCTGAAAAAACCGCAATCGTTCTTTAAAGGACACCAAAAAAGTCTGTTGTGCGTTTCGCTGGCAAATAAGATGCCGATTGCTCGATTCGTTACTGGGTGGTCGAGTTGAATCCTCCCAAACCAATCCTACATATGGCTGAATGGAGAGCCGCCGTTACTGGGTGGTCGAGTTGAATCCTCCCAAACCAATCCTACATATGGCTGAATGGAGAGCCGCCGTTACTGGGTGGTCGAGTTGAATCCTCCCAAACCAATCCTACATATGGCTGAATGGAGAGCCGCCGTTTCCTCATAACGGTTTTTTTTAGAGAAACATAGGAAACGTGAACCTAATGTACCTAACCATTGTATGCCATATGTTTCAGTGACTTAGATCCACCTCACTTTGAGACTGTTATAAGCTACACAGGTTCTCGTCCTAAATGTCGTAATACCTCACACTGTTTTAAATAGTTGTGCCCACCTGGTTGGATCAAATTTTGTCATAAAATTATGCTCTCATTTTCTCATTAATTGCTACTATCTCTTTGATATATCATTTATATATTTTCTCAAATAAAAACTTGATGTGATTATGTAAATAATAGAGATTTCCTCATGCAATCAGCAACTGAAATAGGGAATTTAAATTGCAAGAGAGAGAGAGAGAGAGAGAGAGAGAGAGAGAGAGAGAGAGAGAGAGAGAGAGAGAGAGAGAGACAGACAGACAGACAGACAGACAAACACGCACACAGACAGAGAGAGACAGAGAGACAGAGAGATAGATAGAAAAGAGAGAGAGAGAGAGAGAGAGAGAGAGAGAGAGAGAGAGAGAGAGAGAGAGAGAGAGAGAGAGAGAGAGAGAGAGAGAGAGAGAGAGAGAGAGAGAGAGCTCACAATCTCAAGATGAGTTAACAAGGCTTGCTTTACCCTACATCTTTTTAAGAAGGAATGTGCTACACATACAATATTTTAGGGTGCCTATACTTTATATTTCCCATCTTCATCAGCTGCTGCAGTTGGCATAACTTACACTCTTGAAGGGTAAAAGTGCCGTAGCGTCTGACTAGTTGTTGAGCATGAGATGGGCTGTCAGACCTGCGCTACTCATGTGATTAATCATTGGTGTGAGCCCGCACGTGCAGACCGAAACCTGGTATGCCCGTGTTTCCTTGTCTTCAGGTTAAGTAGTGCAATTGTGCTCTATCTACAACCTTTTCCCTTTTATCTCTATCTCTGCTTGTCTGACCCTCTTTCCTTCTTCTAACCCCTTTCTCTTAGCCACTCAGTCATAACATACATTCTCCATCCCCCTCTCAAATCCAAATCTCCCTGTTTCTCTCTTCCCACCTTCCTTCCTCGTCCTTCTCTCCCCCCTTGCTCTCTGTTTCTCTTTGTCTCTGTCTGTCGGTCTCTCTCTGTTTCTGACTGTCTGTCTGTCTGTCTGTCTGTCTGTCTGTCTGTCTGTCTGTCTGTCTCTCTCTCTCTCACTATCTCTCTCTCTCTCTCTCTCTCTCTCTCTCTCTCTCTGTATCGTCCATGCGTCTCGCTGACACAACCTTCCAACCCATATTGAGTTATCTCTGTTTATGTTACATTTCCCCAAGAATTAACATTTGGTCTCCTTTCACTATTTTGCTTCTCCTACGCAGGAAACGTCTTCCCCAAGTAAAGAAAAACAAGGACCTTAGCATTTTCCGGAAATAAAATGAAAACGAAACTGAAACAAAGACCAAAAATTAAAACAAAACAACTTATCCAGAAACATAAAACAAAGACAAAACAAAACCCCCGGAAAACAAAAAAAACAAAAAACGAAAAAACCACCTAATAATTTTGAGGCCTCACGTTAAACATACACAAAATAATTATCTCCACAACACAAAATTTGAAAGGAACATATCATACATTCACTTTAACTAATCAATGAACTTACCGGGCTCTGCTAAAAGTTTGGTCAAAGCTGGCATAATTCTATGCAGTTGCAAACTTGTGCTATAAATGGTCTGTAACGAGTCTTCGTCGAAAGCAAACTCCTCGTTGGAATCCCCGCGTCTGCCACTGTCTGGCGAAAATGTTTTCCTTGAGCCTCCGGATATCCGGTTTCCACTGGAGTTGCTCTCCACAGTTGAGGCTTGTTTCCTTTGTCTAGCGTGCACCAGCCGTCGCAGCAGTCCATGGTTCTGGGACACAAAGTGTAGCGTTCTGTTCCCGACGGCGTCCTGATGCTTCACATTGTGGAAGATGAGCGGCAGCCAGCCAGAGTTGGAGGACACAGTTTTCACAAGCTTGAAGATTTTGTCTGTTGTATTGGAGATTTTAAGTATATTCTCCTTCCCATTGGAACCAATATCGGCTTCAGAAAGTGCCACAAGAGTGGCATCCAAGGTACTCTGAATCCCTCCCAAGTTGGAGACATGGGTCTGGAGATTGTCGGTTGCTCTCAGCAGAGACACGGAACTCATCTGGGCTAGATCCGTCAAAAGCTGGAGACAGACAGAAGTGAGTTCATTAGAACTAATTTAGAACATACGTGTGCACGTGAAGCTTGGTTGTATGTGCTTGACTTTGCTGCAATTTTTTTTCATAGCAGATAATAGTTGAACTTTAATTCTTTTTTTCAGAGGATTGGCTTAAAATGCGACAATAATGAGTTATTCATCTTTCAAAAATGCCGCGAAACTTACCACACACCTTCGTCTAAATTCTCAACTAAAGAAAAAAAAAATGATAGGATTAAAATTACATTATAAACCCCCCCTTAATGTTCACGAAAATGATAACCTATTATAATTATAGAGAATAGCCTCTTTTGATAATTTCATTATATAAGATTTAGAAACTAAGAAACTGTAACAGTGCTTTAACATAGAAAGAAAGACCAGGATCAATAACATTAAAGAAATAAGGCAACACCTACCTCTAACAGCTGACTGCCGTTCTTTGCAAGGCCCGTTAGAGTTTTGACCAGTTCACCTGAAACACCGCAGTTACTATTTTCTTGTTCAGAAACTGACACACCATCAGTTCGACTGAGTGAGATACGACTCCTTGGAAAGGCGCGGCTCTCCTGGACACCATCAGAGCTGTCAGAAAAAGGTTGCTTGAGAAATCTAATTCGCTCTCGACCCTGGAATGGCAAAGCTCCTGTTCTTGGCTCTTTGGACGTTTTGGCATCGACAAGCATGTCTGTGTTGGAGAGAATGACCTCCAGTATGTGTGCAGTATTCTTGAAATAGCTCAAGGCTTGCTGGACACTGGTGGTCATGTTGGTCAGCGCCTCCATGACCATTATATCGTTCTCGTTCTGCAAAGCTAGATCAGAGCTGAATTGGGAATTATTCGTCCTTGAGACCGGCTGTGATTGCTCTGGCCCTCCGACTGGTCTACTGGGCTGACCGCTCACAATATCCACGAGCCTTCGTGGGGTCACATCGGCAGTTGTGCTTTGCTTGGCTTTTTTCGCATCGTATTTTGTTTTCTTTTTGGGAGAGATAGGAACCTGAAAAGAACTATTCTTATCGATGTCAACAACCGCTTGTCTGACTTCCATATTCTGTAGCTTGCGGAGAGTTTCTGCTTGATACTGGCTTAAAATTTCGTCACACTTCGCCGTTGTCTTCGATCTATGTGCTCTGAGTTGGGTCGATACGCCTGTATAGACATCACGCTTGAGCTGAGTTAACCTGCGGTCGAAGTGTCCGCGCAGAGGTGCTAAATCCATACTGCAATTTATCGGCCCATTCTAGTGGTACAAAAACAGTGATTCCAGGCAAAACGGTTTTAAATGTCCCGAAAATAAAGAACTTGTCATTACAGAATACATCTTTTCAGATGTGGATATTTTAAACTTCATTTTACTCTTTTTTTGGTTAATTTAGGTAAGCTGTAAGTTTTTTTTTTATACTTATCAAGATTAAAAAAAAAATGAAACTGTAATTTCTAGCTAGATTTTTTTAAAGCTCAAATTATTATATGAAACGTTTAGGTAAATATAAAACAAAGTTCATTTCACATAACATGAAAAATAAGCAAAAACAAACAAACAACCCCCCCCCCCCCCCCAAGACTTTGAAAGTATTTCCCATAGATAGCACCGCCTTTCTGATGCGTTAGGTAATCATTGATGTTTGTGGAGTTTTACCTTTAAAGGGAGCTATGTGTTAATCATTTGAGAGATTCAATCGACTAATACATGCTTACATTTACTTCGGTTTTCTTCTGTGGTAGCATTGTCTCATTGAGAGTTTTTTGGAGTTCCTCCGTCGAGTCCTGTTTGAGTTTGATCAGCGCATCCTGCAAGTTGGTCCTGGTAAACCGGCCCTGTTTTTCGATGTTGCTGTTTACTTCCGTCACGCTAAAAACCAGCTTGTTGGAGATGGCAGACGTCATTCTCTTGAGCTCACTGACCTCTCGATTCAGCAGTCTGGAGTTGATTTTCAGCCCTCGACCATCTACCTCAAGTTTCCCTACCTGGACACAGAGGTCAGTATAGATATAGTGGCTAAGATTGTCATATCAGGCTGGAATGCACAATACTATTTGAATTGGTTTTACTGGGAAGAATCCCCATAAGGCTAATGTTGTACCTCTTCAAAATAAAGAGATGGATTCTTAAATATTGAAAATTATTCTGATTGACTTAATGTTAAATGTTTGTCTTTTTCTGTTTAATCTTCATTCATTCTACACATTGAATAAAAATACTTTAATCACTCATGTAAACATCATTATCAATCATAACATCAAGAGATATTTGATTCACACCTCAACTGATTCTCTCGTAAGTCAATCTAAACCTTAACATATGCTTTATAGGTTTTCCACTTCGCCGTGACTCCAGTTTCTTCGAAAAAGGAGAACCTGAAAAAAAAAATTTTCTCACACAGTGATTCTCTGCGCCAAGAAGTAGTTCAACAGTAAGAAATCACTGGTGACAGCGAACAAAATTGAAAGCGAGATAGAAGTAATAAACAATAGCGTGGTATGTGGAATGCTATACTAAAGTCAACCCAACTCCTGTCAATTTTAATTGTTATACAATTCAGTCTCAATTAACTGTAACCAGCAATGTTTGGTAATGCAGTTGTGAGCATTACAAGGAAAAGCTGGTAGCAGCTAACAACAAACTTTAACATCATTAAGAACATTTAAAAGAGGGCGGCATGTTGAGCGCTAAACTTAAATGAGAGCAAGCAACATGATGCAATGTTAGTGAGTCAAGGGAGGGATAGAAGGCCAAGTTACAAGAAAGACCACGACCTGTAAAAGGATGACTGTTTCAGTGTGTGTATATGTTTGTGTGATTAACCATGGATTACTTGTGTGGATTACTTCTGTGCGCTGACCCGTTGATTTCTTAAAGAAGGTCACACAATCAAGAATAAAAATAAACCTTGGCGATGGTGTCACATCAATCCGTTTGAAACCAGAGATAAGCGATAAGAAAACAGAAATGCAAGACCATTTTTACACTTGTGTTGAACAACAGAAAACACAAGGAATGACACAATCGTTGTAGTTCTGATCATGCTTTTATTGGCCGTCAGTTCAGCTGATGTGTAAACTATAACTATCATTCGCATCCCTAAGCTTTGGTGTTGAGAGAGAGAGAGAGAGAGAGAGAGAGAGAGAGAGAGAGAGAGAGAGAGAGAGAGAGAGAGAGAGAGAGAGAGAGAGAGAGAGAGAGAGAGAGAGAGAGAGAGAGAGAGAGAGAGAGAGAGAGAGAGAGAGAGAGAGCGTATTTTCGAATGAAACAATGCGTGGTCTACAAAACTCATTGGAATCTCAGGATATTCTAAAAAAGAACTTCTTAACATCCCCAATACATTTTACGTG
Source organism: Elysia crispata (assembly GCA_033675545.1). Taxonomy (NCBI): domain Eukaryota; kingdom Metazoa; phylum Mollusca; class Gastropoda; family Plakobranchidae; genus Elysia; species Elysia crispata. Next base: position 901,420 of record JAWDGP010000029.1, on the reverse strand, counting down.
TTTACAAATATCAAATCAATCCATGAAAATTAATGAAGATGAAATAGGTAAAAAAAAAAGTTAAAAAACATGCGTGTATTTCTAGAAAAAGCTTGCCTATGGATTATGCAGTTTCAACCATTAATGCAACCTTAGAAAAATGGCTCGCAAAATTATCTTTTAAAATGAATATGTCGCCAAAAAGTTTTTGCTTTCTTTGTGATACCCGCGCTTTACTGCTGCTGTTTGGCATTTTCACAAGTTAAAATCATAAAAACAAATAAACATACGATCGTTTTCTCACGCTGCCGTTGGTATTTTGAATAACCTCCGATACGAAACAAATAAAAATCTTCTTCAAGAGTTACTACATTCAAAAAGGAATTCCAAATACAGCTTTCAGATACTTAAAAAAATGAGTTAATTTTTAGTCTTTTTTTGCTCGGAACATATCTTTTTTGTCACTACTAGTTATTTTCTAATTTACGAGAAATATTTTTACCTGCCTTGTGTAGCTGTCAGCAACTATAAATAGTTTTCTGCTGAGTACAGTTTTAATAAAATTGTATTGTAGACCGCAATGTGCAGATTTAAGACATTCAAATGTACTAATTTTATCTGTAGGCTACATGGGACACTTTTTAATTTGTGTCGCTGAAAATTAAGTGGTTGTTTGATTTGTTTGTGTGAACCGTTCGATATGGAACTATTCCATCCTATGTTATACTGCTTAAAGCATTGCAGTAGTAACTCTTGATAAAAGTGATGAATCCTGTTGCTCCAAGTATGTTTACACAGGAAAGGCCAGAGGACATGCGCGGTTTGAACTCAAGTGAAGCGAATCTTAGCGGGGCGGCCAGCATCCTCAACAGGTGATGGTAACCGACCACAGTAACACCAGGCCGAGGAAACATCATGCCTGGAGCAGAGAGATGCCTTCACCGCGAAGCCTCAGCAAGTTCTTGTTGAGTCAGCACGTATCCAGTGAAGATTGAAGAAACGAGTAAAACTCAATGGTCAATCTTCCGCTGGGTGATCACTGGATGTAGGCTTGTAATCTATCCTTGACTGAACCGCAAGATGTTGTCTTCAAAACAGATGTCGGATCCATACTTTAAATATAATGTATTTAAATTTTTTTTTATTCAAATCCTCACTTTCGTGTGCGTTCTTTTATGACAGAACTCTAAACATTTTGCTTAAGAATCGCCATTTCTTTTCAGAGAGTGAATGGTGCAGGTAGACAGGGGTTCTACCACGAGATTTCATAATTGTTCAGTAATGATTGACTTTTACAACTTTCACCTACTCATTTATGATCAAAGGCGAAAAAGTTATTGAATTACAACTTGATCAAGCCAGTCTTATCCTCATGTAAAACGATCGATAAATTATCAAAACACAGAAAACACTTTCAGGAACATTACAAAGCAGCCATATGACCTTGGGTGAATGTTTTTTTTGGTATCAAAATTTTTTACATCACCAATTAATCACAATTGATTCATAAGCTTACCTGGCCACTGAGAGACTCCATTCCTTTGGTCACTTCCTGAAGAGCTCCACCCACCCCTCTGAACTGCCGAATAGAAAAGAATTGGAGATTGGACACCGCCCGTTCAAGAGACGTAATCCTTGTAGCCAATGTGTCAAATTTGTTGTCTACAATTCGCAGCATTTCTGTCACTACCGTGTCCTCCAACTTTTTGGGTGAAGCCGTCCCTGGTTCGGCCGCGTCAGAAGACTGCTGCTCATACTGAGCCGATACCGAACAGAGTAGCCCGAGGATCACGAAGAGGATGGCTGCCCCTTTCACTAGCCACTGTCGATGTGGACTCGAACGGCTTAAGCCAAGGGAACATCCGGTGGTACCCAGCATTGTTGGTGAAACCTTCCCTGTCGTCCAGCACCGATAAAGCTACGACAAGTCTGACAAGAAAACCCTTATTAACAACACTTTTACCGACGTCGTGGTTCTTATGAAACAGAAAGAAAAAAGAGGAACATAATGAGGTAAAACACAAAACCAAACAAAGTGTAAAGCCATTGTAAGTTTGGGAAAAATTCAGTTCACATTTGTTGTCATATCCGATAAATTCTAGGAGGAGGGAAGTAGAGGTCACAAGTAGATTTAAAAGAAAATGACAAAGAAAACACACTTTGAAAGATCTAACCAATTGGTTTTAACAGGCGTAAAATTACCACGTATTGAAGGATGATTTTTGCTTTTTCTTAACAGACCTGCAACACAAAACATTTCCAAAATATTCTGTCTTTACAGTCACATTGAAATAGATTGAAATCTGGTAGCAAAAATTTTTGTACCGGTAAATTTAACAGTCAAAGACCGAATAGCAGCATCACCATCATCATCACAGTATTATTAAAAGTGATAGTAGAAGTAGTAGTAGTAGTAGTAGTAGTAGTAGTAGTAGTAGTAGTAGTAGTAGTAGTAGTAGTAGTAGTAGTAGTAGCAGCAGTAGTAATAGTAGTAGTAGTAGTGGTTGTAGAAGTAGTAGTAGTAGTAGTAGTAGTAGTAGGACTAGCAGTAGCAGCAGCAGTGGTAGGAGGAGTAGTAGTAGTAGTAGTAGCAGCAGCAGCAGCAGCAGTGGTAGTAGTAGTGGTAGTAGTAGCAGCAACAGCAGCAGCAGTAGAAGTAGTAGTAGTAGTAGTAGTAGTAGTAGTAGTAGTAGTAGCAGTAGTAGTAGCAGCAGCAGCAGCAGTAGTAGTAGTAGCAGTAGTAGTAGTAGTAGTAGTAGTAGTAGTAGTAGTAGTAGTAGTAGTAGTAGTAGTAGTAGTAGTAGTAGTAGTAGTGTAGTCGCAGTAGTAGTAGTGGTAGTAAAAGTAGTAGTAGTAGTTGTAGTGCTAGTTCAATTAGTTGTAGTTTTATAATGAGACAGCGATGATATTAAAAAACAAAAATAACACAGCCATAACTGTGAAAGCAAGAAAAACAATAATATAGCATGATATAGACTATTATGTTATGAAATGATCTGATCTAAAGCAGTTATATCAGCGAATTCGAGGTACAATCATAAAATGAATATAGCCCCGACAGTATAAATTAATTACAATGTTGATTGAAAATTTTGTTAGAGAAGGCATAATAAATCTGTCGGAAATATAAATAAAAAAATCAACTTCGTGTTGCTTCTAAGCCAATACAAATGGCTCGTATGTTCCAAAGTTTGCTGCATATATCTGTAACAACACATGTTTTCAATTGAAAGCTAGAGAGTCTTTTTATTTTAGGAACTAACAAAAATAAGGACTGAGCAATTAGGCTTGCTAAGAAAATAAAAAAAAATTGCAAGGAGTTATAGGAAGAGAAACAAAAGAGGAAATAGGAAGAAGAAGAAGAAGAAGAAGAAGAAGAAGAAGAAGAAGAAGAAGAAGAAGAAGAAGAAGAAGAAGAAGAAGAAGAAGAAGAAGAAGAAGAAGAAGAAGAAGAAGAAGAAGAAGAAGAAGAATCATTGGTGATGCAATATGCACAGATGGGAACAGAGAATGCATCACAAAATAAACAAACCTAAGCACAACACCTTACCCTCCTCTGAAATCACAAAACATTTTATCTCCTGTCTGTTTACTAATCTGCCAATAAGATAACCTCTTGAGGCGGCCTGAGTACAAGAAATCGTCCACGTCATCTCCACTGCTCCAGTTGCTAACATACACACAACAGTCCTGAGACAAGCGGGGGAGCCGCGTGACGACTTGTGATGCTAGATCTAGGGGATGTTTTCCTTTCCTGGCTCGCCCAGGAACCAGTCTGTGAGACGGACACGCCAGGCAACTTGATCGGCTCTGTGCCTGGGAGTCTTGTATAAACCGCCGCTTGGATTCTGCAACTCCTGTGAACGTCTGCTGGCTGCCAACTCCACCTGATTCTCACTCGGGGAAATTTTGCCTAACCATGAACCTATTTTCTCTCTCTCATCATGCCGCAATCTTTCGGTTGCCTTTGAATGTTTCCATGGTTAGACAAAATCTTCAACAAACCGAACTGACGCGATGAAACTTGTATAATGTAACTATATATCACAAAACCCCATATTTAATCACAGATTTTTTAAACCTATGTTTCTACATATATACTTATATCTGAGCTCTTGATATGAAAACAATCAAGCCGACTAGACGTTTTTCTCATTGTTTTCGAAAACCCCCCCCCAAAAAAAACTCTCCTGCGTTCATAAACATTCATGCATCATTGTATCAAACAAGATCATCATCTTGGATTAAAGATCTTTATATTACACTTTAAGAGGTTTGGGAAGATCCGAATTAAGTCCTTTTACTCGATTGCAGCTCCGTATTTTCTGGGACTCTAACCACTTGTACATCGTTTTTTCATTATTGAAGTTTGCAATTCGTATTGGCTTTGTTGAAACAAGTACAAAGAAAAACCCTTTGTTACAGACTCTCAATAATACTTGTGAGAAAGTTCAGAAATCTTCATAGAATTTAATAAAAACATGCGTATCTATTTTGTAAATACAAGCATGATTATGTGATATAATTATTTCATACTATACCGTAGGATAACCACCCTTCCGAAGCAATAATAAATCGTATGAATGGTGAAAGAAACGGCGAAGCCAATAGAAACACTTCCGCTTTTGAATTTCACTATAATCAACAAAAGACAGAGACATCTTATTCATTTTGAAAGAAAAACCATTATGCTAACACACTTATATATTAGCTGTTGAAAGGATCAAGAGACATGGGACATGATCCAGACTTTAGATCCAAATCTGACTTGGAGTCGGAAGAGAGAGATTAGAGAAACAGGAACCTACTCGTGCTGAGAATGATCGAGAGTAAAGTGTGGTATCGGCAAGTACTAGCCATTACTGCCGTGCTGAGAATGATCGAGAGTAAAGTGTGGTATCGGCAAGTACTAGTCATTACTGCCGTGCTGAGAATGATCGAGAGTAAAGTGTGGTATCGGCAAGTACTAGCCATTACTGCCGTGCTGAGAATGATCGAGAGTAAAGTGTGGTATCGGCAAGTACTAGTCATTACTGCCGTGCTGAGAATGATCGAGAGTAAAGTGTGGTATCGGCAAGTACTAGCCATTACTGCCGTGCTGAGAATGATCGAGAGTAAAGTGTGGTATCGGCAAGTACTAGCCATTACTGCCGTGCTGAGAATGATCGAGAGTAAAGTGTGGTATCGGCAAGTACTAGCCATTACTGCCGTGCTGAGAATGATCGAGAGTAAAGTGTGGTATCGGCAAGTACTAGTCATTACTGCCGTGCTGAGAATGATCGAGAGTAAAGTGTGGTATCGGCAAGTACTAGCCATTACTGCCGTGCTGAGAATGATCGAGAGTAAAGTGTGGTATCGGCAAGTACTAGCCATTACTGCCGTGCTGAGAATGATCGAGAGTAAAGTGTGGTATCGGCAAGTACTCGCCATTACTGCCGTGCTGAGAATGATCGAGAGTAAAGTGTGGTATCAGCAAGTACTCGCCATTACTGCCGTGTTGAGAATGATCGAGAGTAAAATGTGGTATCGGCAAGTACTCGTCATTACTGCCGTGGTGAGAATGATCGAGAGTAAAGTGTGGTATCGGCAAGTACTCGCCATTACTGCCGTGCTGAGAATGATCGAGAGTAAAGTGTGGTATCGGCAAGTACTAGCCATTACTGCCGTGCTGAGAATGATCGAGAGTAAAGTGTGGTATCGGCAAGTACTCGCCATTACTGCCGTGCTGAGAATGATCGAGAGTAAAGTGTGGTATCAGCAAGTACTCGCCATTACTGCCGTGTTGAGAATGATCGAGAGTAAAGTGTGGTATCGGCAAGTACTCGTCATTACTGCCGTGGTGAGAATGATCGAGAGTAAAGTGTGGTATCGGCAAGTACTCGCCATTACTGCCGTGCTGAGAATGATCGAGAGTAAACTGTGGTATCGGCAAGTACTCGTCATTACTGCCGTGTTGAGAATGATCGAGAGTAAACTGTGGTATCGGCAAGTACTCGTCATTACTGCCGTGCTGAGAATGATCGAGAGTAAAGTGTGGTATCGGCAAGTACTCGTCATTACTGCCGTGCTGAGAATGATCGAGAGTAAAGTGTGGTATCGGCAAGTACTCGTCATTACTGCCGTGCTGAGAATGATCGAGAGTAAAGTGTGGTATCGGCAAGTACTCGTCATTACTGCCGTGCTGAGAATGATCGAGAGTAAAGTGTGGTATCGGCAAGTACTCGTCATTACTGCCGTGCTGAGAATGATCGAGAGTAAAGTGTGGTATCGGCAAGTACTCGTCATTACTGCCGTGCTGAGAATGATCGAGAGTAAAGTGTGGTATCGGCAAGTACTCGTCATTACTGCCGTGCTGAGAATGATCGAGAGTAAAGTGTGGTATCGGCAAGTACTCGTCATTACTGCCGTGCTGAGAATGATCGAGAGTAAAGTGTGGTATCGGCAAGTACTCGTCATTACTGCCGTGTTGAGAATGATCGAGAGTAAAGTGTGGTATCAGCAAGTACTCGTCATTACTGCCGTGCCGAGAATGATCGAGAGTAAAGTGTGGTATCGGCAAGTACTCGTCATTACTGCCGTGTTGAGAATGATCGAGAGTAAAGTGTGGTATCGGCAAGTACTCGCCATTACTGCCGTGCTGAGAATGATCGAGAGTAAAGTGTGGTATCGGCAAGTACTCGTCATTACTGCCGTGCTGAGAAGGATCGAGAGTAAAGTGTGGTATCGGCAAGTACTCGCCATTACTGCCGTGCTGAGAATGATCGAGAGTAAAGTGTGGTATCGGCAAGTACTCGCCATTACTGCCGTGCTGAGAAGGATCGAGAGTAAAGTGTGGTATCGGCAAGTACTCGCCATTACTGCCGTGTTGAGAATGATCGAGAGTAAAGTGTGGTATCGGCAAGTACTCGTCATCACTTCCGTGCTGAGAATGATCGAGAGTAAAATGTGGTATCGGCAAGTACTCGTCATCACTTCCTTGCTGAGAATGATCGAGAGTAAAGTGTGGTATCGGCAAGTACTCGTCATCACTTCCTTGCTGAGAATGATCGAGAGTAAAATGTGGTATCGGCAAGTACTCGTCATCACTTCCGTGCTGAGAATGATCGAGAGTAAAATGTGGTATCGGCAAGTACTCGTCATCACTTCCTTGCTGAGAATGATCGAGAGTAAAGTGTCGTATCAGCAAGTACTCCTCATTACTGCCGTGCTGAGAATGATCGAGAGTAAACTGTGGTATCGGCAAGTACTTGTTGTACTGGCTTGTTTCTTTTCCTAATACCACTGATACGGTCTTTATAGACCCCTAATTCACTCTCAACTAAATATGAGTGCCTCTTCTCTTCACAGTCAATACTCGAAAAATGATGTTCTATAACAATGCGCGCTCCATTGGTTGCTGCAACTTGCATTTGTTCCCAAGCTGCAATATGAAGAGGCTGCAGACTCTGTGCTGATATATCTAATGGGTCGGAAGAGCCAATACTTGCTTACGATTTTTACTCTTAAGAAACTCGTTGAAAGTTTGAAAAAATAAATTGTATTTACAAAACCTTTCCCCCAATCTCCTTGATCTCTGAATAAATCATTGCTTGACAAATTCTTCATCTCTTCTTTAAGTTCAGGTTTTCCCAAAACGGGAAAACCTGACTTAATAGTACAATACAATATCTAACCTGACTTAATAGTACAATACAATATCTCTCTTTTTTTTTGTAAGTTACTCTGTTCGTAACCTAAGTTCACACATACATGTGTTCAATCTTTGACTTTCCTGAAGTATTTGAATTTAAAGTAGGCCCTATATTGTACTCATTTTAATGATATTTACCTCGCCTGCTCATCATTTATCTTTTGCTTTATAACGAAACAGTTGCAAGCTAGTGAACAGACCTGCCAGCAAAGATATTTTGAACTTTATGTCTGTATTAAAAAATTTGAGTAATATTTATGTTTTAAAATTGAGAGTTATCAAAACGTGAGAACAGGGATTAATTTGATAGTCTTTTCTATCGAAGTGGTTTCAGTTTTGACTGTTCACAAATCCTTCGAATTATGAAGTATGAAGCCGCCTTTTGCAATGCCATAATTTTGCGGTGAAAGTCCCCACAAAACTGAGGGTTTTGGCAGATCTGTGTCACTATCAACTAATCAAAGCGTCTCTAAGGAAACTTGAGGGTGGCCAACTCTCTTAACGTGCATCATGCACTGAGGAGCTCGCCTCAAACTTGTGATTGTTGAACCAGTTTAGCGCTTTCGTTATATATTTTACTTTAATGCACTACTCACGCAGCTGAAAAAAAAAAAAAAAAAAAAAAAAAAACCCAAAACAAAACAAAAAAGTACAATGTCACGGTCGAGTCATCCTCTTGAATATATACAATTAGAACAGACACATGCGTTAAAATAAGAGAGAGAGAGCGAGAGAGAAATAGACAGATAGAAAAAAAAAGAGAGAAAGAGAGAGAGAGAGAGAGAGAGAGAGAGAGAGAGAGAGAGAGAGAGAGAGAGAGAGAGAGAGAGAGAGAGAGAGAGAGAGAGAGAGAGAGAGAGAGATTGAGATTTCCTGCCATTTAAGAATCCACTTAATTAGAAACAGCGCATGTGATAAAAGTAAATCTTTTTGTTCTCACACAATTGCCAGCACATCAATTGTCACGCACTTTGTATAAATCACTTAAGCATAGAGCCACACTTTGCATTAGAAGTAAAGATGCTACTGAGTCACAGCTCAAGATTTTCCTGTTACTTTTTATTCACTTACTGCGCTGGAATTTATAGGAATTATACTCCCACATCGATGGAAAAAAAATGTACTCAGGTGTATCATGTATGCAAAGTGATAATAAAAGCTATAAGATTATGCTCTATAGGTACATAAAACTTATTAAATTATTCACACAACACACACACACACACAAACAAAACAAGTTAACGAAATTTTTGCCTCGAGTTTTTATATTCACTGCTTAAACTTATCGTAAATTAGTTTGTTTATGTCATGTTTTCACTCGCTCAGTTTACCACATCGCGCTATCTGAGGTCTTAAACTTGCAACATGCATTAAAAAAAGAGAGTTTTAAAGTGAATCTTTCAAACCTTATAAAACACGAACAAAATATGAAATGCGATGCTATGAATGGAGCATTGTGATGAAAACCAAACCTGAGTGGTAATTGTAATTGACTCGAAGAGGTTATGATGTAGTCCAAATTGGACTTAACCCTCAATACTTTTACGCCGACGCCCCTTGATCAAAAGTGTGTGTGTGACTCACCACGTCTCCTCTGGACAGTTTATATCCGTCAAAGCAAAGAACACTACCCTCTGTAATGGATAATGGTAAGCTTGATGACCCAAATAACGATGAGAAATTCTCCTTAACCCATTAATATTTAGGTTACGAGCATTCTTTGAGCAATTTTCATTATTACAAACCGATAAGTAAAAAATGGACTGAGTACAAGAAGTTCTACGCTTTATTTTATAATAGATACTCTTACATTCATCTAACAAAAAGATTTATTCATATATATCATCTCAATGTTAATAAATGCCCCCTCACTTTTTTCTTGATTGAGATTTATAGTTGAAAGCCAATATTATGTAATAGACTGAAGTACTCATGCTTTTGCCGATTATACTAAGTAACTAAGAATTATTTGGACTCATACACCAACTTGCAACATAAATCTTGTCAGTGTTTTTTTTTTTAAACTAACACCAAAGAAGATGAAACAGGTTAGCCTAATTCCACACTTTTCGGTAACACTCTTCGCTCGATCGAATTACGAGAGAAACCCTTTCCACGCATCCAGAGAGGACCTGAAAAGTTGCAATGATTTATTTTGTTTATTCAGTTTTAATCACTCAAAACGTTTCCTTTTTTATCCATGATACATTAATTTGACAATTTTTTAAATATTGCCAGCGTAGAGCAAATGATGAACGCTGTATTGTTTCCACTTTGAGCGGTATTCTCGGTAATTTTAAGATTGGTCTTCTCGTATGGACAATGTCATACGATACTGACCTTTTATCAGCAAGAGGCGCCCTGTTACAATACAAGCTGTGTACCCCGTTATATGAATGGGACCATGGTGTCGATTTGCTGGGGCTGGTGTGCGTGTGCGTATTAAATCTATATGGTCTCGATATATGATTATTATCCTTTTACTTAAATGATCCAGATATACATCTCCTCCAACCCATCTTCAACTTGAATCTAAATATCTCGATTATTCTTATTCTAATAACAAAATTAGATAAAGGACTTAAATCACAAAAGTGCACTGCCTTGAGGGAATTCTGAGTCACGCAGTATCTTAGTCCTATATAATTAATGAAAGATTTAAAAAATTTGTAAGCCTAAAAGTAAAATCTAGATTTCTCTGTTGTAAATCTTCACCTTTATATTTGAGTGTAGCTGTTGTAAATATCTAGGCCTTAGATCTAGAATCTAAGTCGAAGCAATTTTTTTAGTTCTTTATGTAGATCTTACACTATATCATGTACATCTTGATCTAGATCTATTCCAGAGGGTTTTAGATCTGCCACCGTCTACATTGTATGCGTATTTTCAGTTTCATTCCTGCCATGTCTGCCCAGTTGTGGTTACAGGAAATAGTTCGCATATTGGCCTTTTTCCTTTAAGAAAATAATATTCACATTTTTGCCTTTAAATTTCGAAAAATACTATTTTGGTGAAAATAATATTATCCCTCCAATCTTTAGGGCAATTTACAACTTTATGCCAAATCTGACGTTCCTAGGAGGTCTAGAAATGCTCGGTTAGCTGGTCCTCATTTTCGTCTAGCTCCAATATATATATATATAGATACTCCTAACAGATGTTTCTATTATTCAATCTCTAGTTCAATATAACTGTCTTGCATACCAATTGTCCTAAAATCTATTTCTCTATCTTTTTTTTTGTCTGCAGATTGTTAAATAATAGTCATGTGGTAATAATTCTATATCACAGGAGACAAAAATCAACTTATGCATGAGCAAAGATTAAAATGAGAAGACACTTCATCAGGAAAACAGTTTGATTAGTTAGACTGAAAGGGAAAATTGACTTTTCGATGTTTTAGCACCAAGTTAAGAAAATGTTTTACCTTTTTAATTGTTGAGCGAATGACAGTTCCAGAATGCCCATAACTGAGTCTTTATAAAGCAAAATTTGAGAGCAAATTAAAGAAAAGAAAAAAGATCTGAGTTTCAATTTTAACAACACCGGGCCACTTGAGCCTGCTTTTTAAAAAGTCAGATGGCTCAAGATGTCAAGCGCAAGTTTCAGTACTTTTAAACAAGTATTTTAGTTTACCACCGAAAAAAAATGATTCTGTTGGCGTGACATACAGGGACCTTTAGTTTTTTCCTTCTTTGCGATACACATTTGGAAATTAGGATTCTCCCGGAGTCCCCAACAACTCAAATGCTTCCTTCTGGTACCTGAATGCTACGGTTAATTCTTTAAACTACCTCAAATGCTTCCTTCGGGTACCTGAATGCTACGGTTAATTCTTTCAACTACCTCAAATGCTTCCTTCTGGTACCTGAATGCTACGGTTAATTCTTTCAACTACCTCAAATGCTTCCTTCTGGTACCTGAATGCTACGGTTAATTCTTTCAACTACCTCAAATGCTTCCTTCGGGTACCTGAATGCTACGGTTAATTCTTTCAACTACCTCAAATGCTTCCTTCTGGTACCTGAATGCTACGGTTAATTCTTCCAACTACCTCAAATGCTTCCTTATTGAATTTTTTTTCGTCACAAGAAATTGAGTTTAATGTTCCCAAATTCTACGATAAACTCCTTTGGCAAGGAAATTAATCATGGAGTGAAGTTAAGTTTGAACAGAATGGAAAGTTTACAAATTATCAACTTTTCATATACCGACAGATTTGTTAATAGCACACTATGTCTATGTTTTTCATTTCTTTTCCATCAACTAATCTTTGCGGCATATAAGAGCTTGCATGGAAGTAAAACATCCTGGTTTAATTTCTGCCCAGTTGCCCTCCCCCCTACTGCTTCTCTAAGCTTACTCTAAATCCCCCATTTCACATATCCACACACTTTCATAAGAGTAAGACGCAACTTGAATGTGTTCGAGCATTATGCAGTATCGTTTTATAATCTACAACATTCCGTTGACGTAAAACACTTAATTGACAAGTTATTTTTTTATAGTTTTATAGCATCATTTTAGCTAACAAAGAACAACAACAAAATAAACAAAATGTTACTCATGGGTTATCGAGACTAAGGTTTCAAGAAGATTTACTTTGTGTAATTTTTTTTATGACAGCTTTATGATGTGTTAAGATTTTATTTACCCTTGGGAAATTTGGAATTTCCAAGGATATGATTCAGTGCTCAGCTTTAAAGAATAAACATTTAGCTTAGTAACTACCTAGAATTGTAACGAATTTTGTTACAAGTCTTTTGCAAGAGAAAAAATTCCATAGAGTATTTTCTTTAAAAAAAATCCTATTAACAAAATTTGTTTATTATCAATATACTGTCATTAAAGATAATCGTACATGCATTATTAACAATTCATAAGGACAAAATTAATATGACATGGATTTGTTTCCTGAAGCTGTAGTTTACACAGGAAATTGTTAAATACGACTTACCGGTTCTTAAGCTTTCTTCGTACTGTTCCTGATTACACGTCTGCATTTTAAACTAAACCCATCAAAGTGTTATCAAATGAATCAGCTTGTTCTGCCAACGGGTTTTTACATAAGATAATTTTTCCACTAACCAGGAAAAATAAGTATGAAAACCAAGACAAATCCATGGAGCATAATAAAAATGAGGTACTTTTCTCCACCACCACTTCTTATATCTGCCTACCACTTTTTTATTGACTTATTCATGTACTTCATTGCCAGTATGTTTACAGCTAAATTAAAAGTCTTAGTAAAAACATCGTTAAAAGGGTTTTACATTTAAAGATTGACAACTTTAAGACTTATGTCTTCCCTTATGTATTGTTCTCTAGTGTTGTATTGGTTGAGTTTACAGTTTATTGATCATCTGCTTGCCTAGATTTTGCCAGAGAATTGTGTAATTTTTTAGCTGCGCTATATGTTCACAAAGAAATGTCTGCGCAAAAGCTATACACATAATCACTTTAGTTAAGAGAAAGTAACCCCTCCCTTAAAACCGAATCAGTAACAAAGTAAACTTGATCAGCAAGACTGGAATTTAACAGCATCGTGTTCTGAAATAGTACTTACACGATTCTACCTGAAGCGTCCAAAGGACAATAAGTGGTTTCTCTTACTTTTACCGCTTTATTCAGAGGTTTATCCCCCCTGCATTGACGAAATTTCACAGTACAGAAGTCAAAGCAGAGGGAAGAAGAGAAGAGATAGGGAGAGAAAGAGAAAATATAGATGTGAACAATTTCAAAGAGGAAAGCTAGATAAGGTAAGAGGAGGCCAGACAGACATTTTTTCAAAAGAGAGAGAGAGAGAGAGAGAGAGAGAGAGAGAGAGAGAGAGAAAGAGAGAGAGAGAAAAAGAGAGAGAAAGAGAGAGAGAGAGAACGAGGAAGAAAGAGATACATAGAGATGTATGCGGGTGAAACAAAACTCAACAATAGTAACAAGAACACAACAAAGATGATAATAATAATTATAATAAATAACAATAAATGTTTATTACACAGTCATGATCATCCAAATTGTGATCATTCTCTTTTCCTACAAGTTTTATTATGGTCATTGTAACAAGGTACCATTGACTGTGCGAAGTTGTGTATCGCAGTATTCCTCGATAACATTTATAATTGTCTCTACGTTTGGATTTCAAGATAGAGAAAAAGCAGCCATTCTAAAATTCTAACTACATTATTTACTAAATGGAATAAAGCAATTAGAAATTGGTGTTTGAAAATTGTGAAAAATGTTTTTTTTTCCTTTGTCATAATGAAGTCTGGGACAGCACTGTAACGCTAAATACCTAGCAAAAACGGAAAGATCAGTTCAGCTGTCAAAACCAAGAATGAAGAATTAGAACAAAAATGTTTCTGTGAAGATCAAGTAAACCCAAAAATATAGAATTGAAGAAATAAAAATAAGACCACTGGAACAATATCGAGAGGAAAAATAGTCATATCCTTACTATTGGATGTTGACTAACTTTGCCTTACAGCGATTACTTTTATTTCAAATCTGTGAATCTCTACCTACAAGCATGAGATGCGTTGCAAACCAAGGTTCATATTTCATCTTACTACGGTAGTGAAGGCCTATTTCATGACAAAGAGAACAGGACGCATTTTCGTCGCTTTGTCCATATTTGGATCACAAAGCTGGAGGCATTACTTGTTGTTGATTAGAGATAGCAAGTCTATGGCACTTTCTCACGAAAACTCCGATCTTTGTTCGTCTCTGTTGCACACACATACAAATTGCTGTTCGTTGAAATGTCTGAGAAGAAAAGCAAAAAAAAAAAAAATGCTGCTGCCTCTATTCCAGTGTGAGATATGGAAACCTCAAGTAGCAGTGGAAGAAGGCAGGTTTTGTCAGAGCTTCGATTCCTGATTAATTCAAATGAGTGCGAAGCCCTGATAAAATAAAAACCTCAAGCAGATAAGGATGTTTTTATAAACCACCATGAAATCTGATATGCGTGCCTGCTAAAGAGATTATAATTGCTACAAAAATGTGACGAGGAAAATATACTCTTGTATCTCGAAGGACGGAAAAAATCAACTTAAAAAAGTGTTTTCGAAACCGATACTATTTGCAGCTCTGTGGGCACGTCTTCTTTGTGAAGGACATAAAGAAATCTAGGATTCTAAACCTTGAGGGAATAGAAGAATTCCTAAACAAAACAAAGATTTACAAGGACTGAAAGTCCAAAAATACACCAGAGACGTTTGTTAGACACCGGGATTTGTAGCACCATACAAATCATCCTCATCCAAACCATTAAGATAAATTAGAGAAAGCAAGTACCCGGGTCATGTGGGACTCAAGATAAACTGTTTTTTGACGTGCGAATGGTTCTGCCTTTGCTTAGTTGCCTCAAATCTCTCCTGACCTCCGCAATGATCAATGAATGTTGGAAGGGTATTCCGTGACGCGCCTTAAACCTAGCGAGACAAGAAAAAACGCTAAAAAAAAAAGAAGCGGCTCCAAAGAGCTGCAGCAAGTGGCCATAGATGTGGTGGTTAGGAATTAAAGAATTCATAGTGAAGGCTTAGGTTGGATTATCATTGTGCAAGATGAGAGTAAAAAACTGGATGGCTTGGAGATATTTTATATAAATATAAATATCCAAGCAAGCCATCCAGTTTCCTGCTGAATGTTTAATATGTATAATTATGTGTGTGTGTGTGTATGTGTTATCGAGTTGATATTTAAACCTTTAATCTTAAAAGTAACTGCTTAACTGCGTTCTTCATAATTTATTGTATGAAGTTCAATTTTTATATTAAACAAACGTCGATCTTTGGGTATGAAGTTTCTTTATTTCTTGAATTTAATGGTGAACGGAAGACTTTGTTCTTTGCATGCAGCTCGGTTGAGTGAAAGACCATAGACAGTTTTGTGCGTCATTACTAAAATTGTGGTAAGTGTGTGCGTGCGGCTATATCCGAAAGGTTTGACGTGCTTGTACATGAATGAGTAATTTAAACAATGATTGAGCTGAATCAGCCCACCGATTCCATGAAAACCATAGTTTCAGTTGGTTCTGTTTATCCTCTTGCGGCAAACTTTTTAGATACTTGATTGTCCCGCTAATTTGCCAGGGTTAAGGCAGAACCAGAACATATTTTAAGTGCATTTTGTAGTTGAGACTCCCGATTTACAGACACTAGGCTATTATGCCCTAGGTTGTACCGGGCCTGTTGGTGTGAGAAAAGCAACAAAAAATGCTGTATAAACATACAGATCTCAGTGATCTGAAGACAACATAATATTCAACCGTATTTGCTTTGCCAGTTTTCCCCCTGCAAGTTCTGTGGAAGCATTAGGTTTGCAGAAGATTCCAAACTTAAGAATTGCAATCGAAATTTATCTCATTGTACTCATAAAGTGAAATGATTATTTGTTGTTGATTAATTAAACTGTTGGTGAATTAAACAGAGACTTGACTTTCCATCAACACCATTTTTGTGTTTAATTTAATTTTTATTCGCTAATTTTATTTTACTTTGTCGACTAAGCTTTTGTTGTGTCACAGCCAAGGTCAGTAGCCATTGTTCACCGAGAATAGACCCTCTCAGGTCTGTCAAAGAGAAAAGCAATATAAAGAAATTATCGTATCAATATTAATTTGTTCCGATATCAATAACCAGTCGATTATCTCACAGCTTCGATTAGAACAACAATGTCATTAAAATAGCCTCAAACCTAGCCTGATAGCGCGTTACATGAGAGGTTAACTCAAAACATCGATATTTAATGATATCAACAAGCAGTGCAATTAGATTTTAGACGAATAACATACTATATCAAACAAAAGTATTTGTTCAGAAAACAATGGAAATAATAAATGAAAGATCATTACTACATATATGAGTATCGTTGAAAGTAACATGTAATATTTTTTTTTCAAAATATAAAACAAAGAGATAATTCCAAACTGGCAAGAGTTTCAAAAATATTTATAATATATACTTTGTTTAGATATGCGAATAACAGAAAAATATTTAAAAAATAATTATTTTATCTTCAGTACCATATATATCGATATGTAAGACAAAGCTAACTTTAGAGAATCAGAAAAATGATAAAGATAGAGGTGTATGATGGCAACCTAGGCTTCTACGTATAATAAATTTAGAATAATATGATAGACCGCTGTCTGTGATAAATGTCATAGTCCACGTTCTCTCTTTGATTACGCAGATATAAGGATGGACGTGACTTAGTCGCTCCACATGTGGTACTGTGAAAGGTTTATGATCACGGTAAATAGATACGACAATAGATCTTACATAATCATGAGGTCTCATGGCATATCCTAGACCACAGGAAATAAACACGACATGCATCTTACATGGGAGCTCTCATACATATCCTAGACCACTGTAAATAAACACGAAATGCATCTTACAAAGGAGCTCTCATGACAAGTACTACAGCAATTTAATAAACTCGACAATGCAATTTATTTAGGGGCTCTTATAACATGTACTAGCGCACCGTAAATAAACACCTATAATTCCTCATGATATGTACAAGCTAACGGTAAATAAACACAACAAATCAACTCACCTATGATTCATCATCGAATGTACTACTGCACTGTGAATAAACGCGATGCAACTAATATATGTTTCCTCATGACATATACTAGCGATCTGCAAATAAAACAACGTAACTCACCTATATTCCTCATGACATTTACAAGCTCACTGCAAATAAACACAACAAATCAACTCAACTATCATTCATCGTGGCACGTACTACTGTACCGTGAATAAACACCATGCAACTCACCTATGGTTCCGTATGACATGTACAAATGTACCCACAGCCTCCATGGGAATGCAGCTTAGGGAATAGGTTAATATCCTCACAGCACATGGTTACACTTAAAGTCCCAATCGAGTTTTTCTCATGGCATGGGTCTCCGGCTTCATTGGCATAATGTTTGATGCAGCCTGAGCAGGACAGGATCAACCAATGACGGGTCATTGCTCATAATGTTTGATGCAGCCTGAGCAGGACAGGATCAACCAATGACGGGTCATTGCTCATAATGTTTGATGCAGCCTGAGCAGGACAGGATCAACCAATGACGGGTCATTGCTTATTAAGTAATGTCGGGTTATTGCTTGCTTTGGTTATTAATTGTTAACCAATGACTGCTTATTACTTATTGAGTAATATTGAGTTGATACTTGTTTTTTGTTATTACTTGTTAACCAATGACCGGATAATAGTTATTCAGCAATGTTTGGATGACACTTGTTTTGATTATTACTTGTTAACCAATGATGGGTTAATACTTATGAACCAATGACTAGTTGATACTTGTTTTTATTATTACTTGTTAACCAATGACCGAATAATACTTATTAAGCAATGTTTGGATGACACTTGTTTTTTATTATTACTTGTTAACCGATGGCGGGTTAATACTTGTGAACCAATGACTGGTTAATACTTGTTTTGATTATTACTTGTTAACCAATGATGGGTTAGTACTTATGATCCAATGACTGGTTAATACTTGTTTTCATTATTACTTGTTAACCGATGGCGGGTTAATATTTGTTAATCAATGAGGGGTTATTGCCTGTTTAAATTGCTTGTTCATTTTTTTTTCTTACTTTTTATAAGTTTGTTTTGTACAAAGCAACTACTATTCACAAGTTAAAACTTAAACATGTGAGGGTATGTAATTGGCATCGTATTAAAAGACTTCATCTTTATCTACATCTTTTTTAATTTTCTCTCTCTTTATCCCTCTCTCTATTATACATATACGTATCTGTCTATTGATCTATTTGCCTATACATCTTTCTGTTGACCTTTCTATCCGCCTGAGTTTCTGACTGTCTTTTTTTTTTTTTATCTATCTATCTATTGTACTATCTATCTGTATGTGTCATGCGATGTCGTATTGTATTTTAGTCCTTTTATTTCAATATCTTCCCGATGAATGTTATTCCTATTCTCTTTCACATTGAAGTGTAGTCTAAAAATGGAAGTAGCTTGATGAGTCAGATTAAAATGGCTTGAAAGTCAATCCTACATTTACATCTTATTCATTTGGGTTATAGGACTGATGGTAATAGAATAACACACATGTGCTTGCAGAGAAAGAAAAACCTTTCAAATTTGAAATGCTGGGTGGAAAAGAGTAGAAGCGATTGAAGAAAGAAAGAAAAAGAGAGAGCAAACCCAACAGAAAATATACAAATGAAGGAGAAGATGCAAGAAGAGGAAAAGGAAGGAAAATGGGTTGAAGAAGAATGTAGTGAGAGACTAGAGAAGAAGTGAAATGAAAAGGAAGAGAAAAAACTGCGATTCCCTTGAGGCTAACTGGGGAGATTTGGCAGACAAATGTAAGTAACAAATAATTTTCAGGAGTAAAGGAAATAATAGGCAGAAAATATCTGAGGAAAAATTCAAAGAAGATTGCAAGACCCCTTAAAAAAAGTAAGTTCAGACGTATATAAGAAGACTGGTGGAAAGGCTTGGAATAGAAAGTGTGGAAAGGTAACCAGCATGTGAATTAATCGAAAGAAATGAGGGGTACTTACTTGGGGCATGACATGCAGCAGCTGCCACGAGAGCCAGAGCCAGACACACGGCGAAAGTTGTCTTCATCTTCCTGCTTCTGTTCAATGATCTGCGTCTCGGACCGATTATAGTCTTGATGATCTTGTGACGATCTGGTAACGTCTGGCTACTTGTGGCTTTCTTTTATAGCTGTCCATACAGAGAACAACAGAGGCTTCATTTATTCATGTGAATTTGTATGATAATGTTCTTATGATTACAGACAATGGTATTCCCGTAGTGAAAGATAATTAATGTATAATCAAACTTTCAGAGATTATTATAGTTTATACGAGACCCAAAAACAGTGTCACGAGTGTAGCATGCCATTAAGGAAAGAGCGTGTTGAAAAGAATCACACAATTTCTGGAATCTCCAAAACAGATTAATTCATATGATCGTTAAACATAAATCTATCTTGTTTGAATGCGATTGGCCCAGTAAGTAACTAATATGCATGTATTTTGCTCGTACCACCCAAAATCTGATAATGTTGCAAGCTTGCATTTTTTCCAACCTCGAGGAGATAATTATTTCATTACAAATTGACTGAAGCTTTTTAAATTAACATATAAATTTGAATATCAACTAAAAAAATACCCCAGATTAAGTGAGGAATCTTTGCTACTAAAATCGAAGACAAAAATTCAAACTAACAACATGAACAATTTCATCAGTGTGTACTAAATTCATGATCATGGGCTTGATGTAAAGAAGGGCGAGCTGTTTGTGCTTCATCTGTATTACATTCATTGATTAGATCTAGACTGAAGTAAAATTATATATATATATATATATATATATATATATATATATATATATATATATATATATACAATTATTAGTTTGTATGAAATACTTACTGCTCTAAGCATTTTTTCCTTTATAACGTCGCAAGTTCCTGTAGCTCATACTTGTTCCATAACAAAACGAGTTAAACACCATTTAAAACATGGGAAAAAAGGGCGAATGCTTTTTTTCTTCTTCTCCTCTCATATTTTTAAAGATTCTTTTTTTACGTTTTTATCGTGGCAAGTAAAAGAAGGCTGTATTTTTCTTTCTTTTTTTTTTTTAACTGATAAACATCACAAAGACAAACTCTTTTGTCTTCGGAACAGAAGTTTTGGAAAAAAAAATGGATGAAGTGCGTTTTGTCGCGAACTATTTCAGTGAGGCGT
Organism: Elysia crispata; assembly: GCA_033675545.1. NCBI lineage: Eukaryota > Metazoa > Mollusca > Gastropoda > Plakobranchidae > Elysia > Elysia crispata. The sequence goes on along the minus strand of JAWDGP010000029.1, from coordinate 880,996 downwards.
ACCTCACGAGATTTTTAGGCATGATTTCAACGATTAGTTTAATCGGGTTGTGAAAGAAATCGAAAGCCAGCGAGTAACTATCGAGCACACATTGGAATTCACAATGAAATGAAAGTTTTTTCGAGTTATCTATGTAGTCAAAGTCACTCTTTGGTGATTAGGTATATAAATTTCCTTGTCATTTTCTAGTGGGCCTTTAGAACATTTATGTCTTTATCTACGAAGAAAAATATTTCATAATGTCCGTAACTCCAAGTATTCAAGAAAAGAATTTAATCGATATAACTATATATATAAATTAATTTTTCCTATGTATAACAAAGACAAAACATGCCTTTTAAAATCTTAGGAAAGGCAAACTGATTGAGAAATTTGTAAATTTTTTTTGAATAGACACTCAAGACTTCATCAGATACACGTGCATCATTCAAGAATGTCATCTGTCGATATGATAACAATAATAATAATAATAATAATAATAATAATAATAATAATAATAATAATAATAATAATAATAATAATAATAATAATAATAATAATAATAATAATAATAATAATAATAATAATAATAATAATAATAATAATAATAATAATAATAATAATAATAATAATAATAATAATAATAATAATAATAATAATAATAATAATAATAATAATAATAATAATAATAATAATAATAATAATAATAATAATAATAATAATAATAATAATAATAATAATAATAATAATATTTTGTCACAGCTGTCTGGACCCGACAATTATTCTGCTGAAAAGAGAGTTAACAGTGAAAGACTAACAGTAGGTTAGCTAATGAGAATATTATGAGAATTTATTAGCTATTTTTGTGAAATGCAAATCTATTTACTGATCATTCATCATCATCAAGGTTTTGATTGGTTCACACCAAAGTGAACAAATTTTCGCATATTTGGGTTATAGTAATATATTTCTTTTAACTTTTGGACATAGGACAGAATTTTACTGAGAACGCACTTATAATTCAGCCTACAGGGCAACACAAAAAATACCTTACTGTCCTAACTCTGCAAAAAAGTTAAATGATATGCAGCTCACTCTTACAGTTACTGCAAAAGTTTGTTCACTTCAGTGACTTGGCCTCTATTTAAGGAAGTTTCGATATGCGTCTATAAAATTCTGCAAGGCAATGCATGCACCTTTAAGCACTTTTGTCGTGAATTCATAGCCTTCTAAAAGAATCTCTAGTAGATTGGTTGCACCTTGAAAACGTCTTATCCGTGTTCCCTTATAGGTGTGACCCTACCACATTAATTGATCCATAACTTTGAGGTTTTTCAGGATTTCTTCATGAAATTTATTTATAATGACGAAAAAAAAAAAAGATGATCATTGATTCTGCATCATTTTTTTTTGTTGACCTTTGTAAAGAAAGTTTTTTTGCAAATTTTTTTTCCAGCAGATATTTTGAAATTGCCATTTCTATAAACAAATTTTGCTTTAAATTTGCTATGTACCTAAGGCTTGTTTTGATATGTTTTTCACCAAAGTGCCATACTATAAGGTCTATCAATGATCAGACCGATTTTTGCGATATTTTGTTTTTAAAAAATTGATAAAAAGTGAAATTTTGTTTTACAGTTTTGTCACCAATTTTCAATTAATTTGTTTTCAAATATTTTTTCCAGGAAAAGAATGATATAATAATAATAATAATAATGATAATAATAATAATAATAATAATAATAATAATAATAATAATAATAATAATAATAATAATAATAATAATAATAATAATAATAATAATAATAATAATAATAATAACAATAATAGTAAAAACAAAAAAAAAAAAAAACAAAAAAAAAAAACAAAAAACAAAAAAACAACAACCCACAACTCACTCTGATCGTTTAAAGACAAGGATCTCTAGAGTTCGTTAGGGGCATGTGATTTCACAAAGAATAAATAATACTATACTACCTAGTTGGAAGTCATGCGCTATACTTAAAGTCCTTGTCGGCGTTTCAAGCGATAGCAACCAAAAGTTTAATGTTGAAAAATGAAAGCATATTTACTAAAGTCGTCATCCACTTTATGTGTATGATTTTCGACTTTCTAGCCTGGACATTTTCTGATTTAGGTCTCAGGTGCAGGTCCCCCGCCCCCTGCTTATTATGTCTTCTTTAATCATACCCACACTCCCACACCCGCACCCACACCCGCACACACACACATACACTTAGTAGTTCGTTTTAGATTGCAATTTTGTTTTTTCGGTGAAATTTATATATGGCACTCTCTTAAAATAAATTGTTGTCTTTTTCCAGATTTTCAGAGCAGTTCAGCGCCGCGCCGATCGTACTATTTTTTAAAGTTACATCGAAGTCATGATAATCTTGGTTATTCTTAAAATATTTGAAACCGAAGTCATAACGTTGGACATGGTGAAAAGTTTGCACACCTACCCTTTAAAGAGAAACAAAATTCTTTCATGGCTCCTTAGAGTCTATGGATCAATAAATTACACGTACTTTTGCATAATTGACTAGACTAGGGTACATATAAACTAAAATTAAAATGAATTGTATAAGGGTAATCAACGCTAACAAGATGCATATCTAAAAAACACACTTATGTAGATGCTAGATTCATGTTCGCAGCCATGGAAACGGCATCCATATTTATCAACTATTCACATTCCTGCCTCAGCTAGGGCGACACGCTCCACGGACAGAGGACTTGATTTATTTATCTACCACCACTAAGATAAAGATCGGTATTTATTTGTTCCAAATATGTTTTTGCAAGAGTTTTATCACTGTGGCTATGCTGAATGGTAATTGTTTTATTTTTATTTGCATCTTCGTTTATTTTCTGAGTTTCTGAACAATCGTTCTTGCAGTAATGAGATAGCTCGTTTAACAATTATCACAAACAATCAAGTGAGATAAATATCCAGCATCAAATATATAGCTTTATTGATTTTACAAGGAAGCCCTATTCACAACAATGGTAGCTTTGCGATGTTGATTTAATTTGTTAAATGTCATTTGCAACTCTCTACATTAATCACAGTATCCATATTATAAGAGGCAACTTAAGTTTCTTTCTACCCTATTTCCTCCAAAACACTCAATGTAAAGTGATGAAGTTGATAAAGAAATAAAGAAAACTTTTCTATTTAAGTTAAAAAGTGCTTTTGAAATTTCATTATAATATTTATTGCAAGTAATTTCATCAACTTTTTTATGCCCAAATTGTTAGATGCACCATGTAACATTAAATATACTTCTGTCTTTACCAACTTTCAAATCAAATGAGTCCGTTTAAACAAATTATTGTTATTTTATCACTCTCTCTCTCTCTCTCTCTCTCTCTCTCTCTCTCTCTCTCTCTCTCTCTCTCTCTCGCTCTCTCTGTGTGTATATATATATAAACACACATGTATATTAAGTATTATTTTTTAAAATTCTTTCCCCCATCTAATTTTACTGACTCTCGATCATCTTCAATACAGCCGTTTGCTGCTAGATTGTCTTCTGGAACTGAGTTCCAGTCTTGTATGCGATCTGTTGAGGAGATAAATTTCTTTGCTGCTCTGTCACATCTTTTGCTGTTTGAACTTTTATCTGTTCCATTCTTTGCCTTCCTATTTTACTGGAAATGTTTACGGTTCTCTCCATGTGTGCACGTTTACTTTTTCAAATAACAAAGCCATGCTTGTGGAGATCACCAGTTTTTTTGGTTTAGGAATAGTTTTTTTTTTTTTTTTTTTTTAATATTTCTATCTTTTTCTTTACAGGAACTTCTAAACATCATTTTAATGAATTTATTTCGTTCTCATAATATATTTTATGAGGAGTTCATCTGTCTGCCCAATATGCCAATAGAGCCCACATTCAAGATTTCATGAACTCCATTTTTAATTGGACTTAAGTGCATTCATATTCACACGCTGCGTGGTGTATAAATTACTTTAAACAGCAGCGTCCGACTTCAGGTTTCCATGTATTGAAAGGAATGCTGAATTCTTCTTTTATCCTATATTCCAGGCCTTTTTTGGCTTAATTAATCTAATCTACTTGAAATTTAGCGCCAGTCAAAAAAACAAAAAAAAAAACAAAAAAAAAACAACAAAAAAACAGGAAGATTGGTATGATATACAAAATAGACGGGATTATACGGATAAGACTTTAATTATATTTAAACTATGAAAACTGGTTAAGTGAATAAGTACTTTACAAGCCTGATACATGAAATATCACGATAAGAAAAGCTTCACTAATTTAGTAGTTATTCAACCAAGACTTACTACTTTTCTATGAAAATAGCTGGTCAGATGAAGTATAAAAACTGCACTAAATTTTCCTACAGCCCTTCCATTTGAAACCCCTATAATAAACACATCGTATGATCCAAGTAGAGTTAAATACAAAAGTATGTCTGTGTAACAATTATAGGTAAAAAGATTAATCGAACTTGTCTCGGTGGGGCCCTATAGAAATATGCTGTCTTAAAACCCTATCATCGAAATATTATTCAATTTCAAAATTTGATTGAATTTTGCCCAATTTGGTGAAATCTTCAAAATGCCATGTTTAAAATTTCACTCTCTCTCTCTCTCTCTCTCTCTCTCTCTCTCTCTCATTATGTATATATATATATATCATCATTATCTATCTATCTATCTATCTATCTATCTATCTATCTATCTATCTATCTATCTATATACATATATATATATATATATATATATATATATATATATATATATATATATATATAAAATTGTCGTCACTATCGTTATTATTGTCACTGTGTAATTCCATCTTTTAAAATTATTACTTCAACAACGCACATCTAACCGAGCATTTCTAGACCAACTAGGAACGTCAAATTTGCCGTAAAGTTGTAAATTGCCTAAAGATTAGAGTGGAAATATTATTTTCCATCAAAATAGTATTTTTTGAAAATTAAAGGCAAAAACGTGATTATTATTTTCTCAAAAGAAAAAGACGAATGTGCGAACTGTTTCCTGTAAGCACAGCACTGCTGGGCAGAGATGGCAGGAATGAAACTGAAAGTTCGCATACAGTGTAGGCGGTGGCAGATCTAAAACTGTCTGGAATAGACTCTGCATCTAGATTATATAGAGTAAGATCTAAGTAAAAAAAATCTAAAAAGATTGCTCTGACATTGATTCTAGATCTAGGGCCTAGATATTTACAGCAGCTACACTCAAATCAAAGGGTTAAAATCTATAACTAGAGAAATCTAGATTTTCCTTTTAGGATTACAACTTTTAAAAAAAATTGTTCATTATAATGTTGCTTTAAATATCTGCCCGGCTAAGAATTCCCTCAAGGCAGTAAATTTTTATGCACTAAATGCGAAAATTCATAGCTTTCTAATAAGCGGTATAAAGAAACTAAAAGCATAATTGGTAAGAATGAAAGTCGCCGATTTCCGTTATTCCAAAAGGATTTAAGTCCTTCATCTAAATTTTGTATTTAGAATATGAATTATCGAGATATCTAGATTCTAGGAAAAGATGGTTAATTAGAGGCATATATCTTTATTATTTAAGTAAAAGGAGAGATATCAAGACCATTTTACAAGCCCCTTTAATACACACACGCACCCTAGCCCTAGCAAATTGACACCATGGTCCCGTTCGTAGAACACGGTTTACAGCTTGTAATACATAAATAAGGTAAAAAGTCAGAAGATGCATAGGAAAGAAAAATGACAAACAACACTACCTGTGTGAGATAAAACAGGAGAAGCAATCAAAAACCCAAATCTAGCTTAAGGCTGACAAATAAGACAAAAGACGTAACAACATAAGAATGAAAAAAGGACAAGTATTGTAACAGGGAACGAGACCTCACATCTGTACCACATCCATCGCTTATCACAGAGCCTTTCTCCTCAACGGTAGTTTAGAGGGATTAATTTATTGTCACCAAAGAAGACAAGGAAAGTAATGTTCTCTAATAGGTATTGAATTGGAATCATTTATAACTATTTCCTTCCTACACCAACAAGAATTTCAGTAAAGTCGAAATCACTTGGTCAAGAAAAGCTTTTATACTAATGGTGATACCTCTTTTCTTACTTATTTTTCACCCCAAGTGTTGGAAAAATACCATTTCCTTACTGTGAAGATTCTCCTTCCCTTATACCCTTTCTAATTTAAATTTATTTCCTTGTTACAATCCTCTTGTGCTTCTCTGCCCTCGGTCACTAGTTTTCGTTCCATCAGCTCCGAAAGTTATGGGCAGCACCTACAGTTTGCCAGGTCGTAAACATTCCGCCAGATCCGGTGAGAGTCCGCGCAACGACGATTCGATTGATTTTAATTTCTATCGCTGCTAGCGGCATCTCCGCAGTGTCATTAGAGCGGTGGGCTGAGTACAACTCACTCCTCGAGAGTCGAATATTCGATTTCCTTTGTGCTTATCTTTTTTATTCGTTTGTACTTTACATGTGATTAATTTGTAGAAAGAGAGAAAGATGGAGAGAAAGAGAGAGAGAGAGAAAAAAAAAAAGAGAGAGAGAGAGAGAGAGAGAGACAGAGAGAGAGAGAGAGAGAGAGAGAGAGAGAGAGAGAGAGAGAGAGAGAGAGAGAGAGAGAGAAAGGGGGGGGGTGGGGGAAAGGAAGAGAGAAAGGAATGAAGAGAGAGGGGAGTACGTACACCTTTGCCATCGATGCACGGTAATTGTTGTTCTGTCAAGACAGCTTAACGTCTGTCTAACTTCCTGAAGATTAAGGGATAGTATTAATATAACTGTGGGTGTTTCGTAATTGTGATAAGCCGGATGAAGTATTTGTTGGTCAGTATTCAGAATGATTCTAATACAGATCACGTCAGGTTTTGACCATCAGGGGTCGAAGCAGCAGGCCAACTTGTGGGCGGTCGCTCAAGACCAGGCAAGCAGTTCAGATCGGATCAGACTTGATGGAGCTGGCCTGACTGGACAGAACAAATTATGAAGAGTTCATCGAATCCTAATGTTGATTAACGAGACTTTCAACCTGCCCTGCCACGCCTCCGTGGAATGAAGACTTAATGCCATGTTCATTAACTCTGATCTATTTCGTTTGCTGTTAAGCTATAAGTTCACGATAAATGCTTTTATAATGCCCAGAGCATAAAATAATTTCCAAAGATTTTTAATCTTCATCATGTTTATCATTTTTAGAGTATTTTATGTTAACTTAGTACATAAATCTTTCAGTATCTAAATATGCCAAGAACGGAACTAAAGAAACAAAAGGAGGAATCCATAAAACATGTCTTCTCCTTCTTTCTGGTCTCTGGGTTTATAAAATTCCCAACTGCATATTCATTGCAGTTACCACAATGGATTTAAACTTACCTCATTATTCATACAAGCTGATCCACTCTCTCTCCAAACGGGACCGTAGCGTCAACAAGCTGGGGCTAGGGTGCGGGTGTGTATTAAATAGGCCTATAGTGGTCTTGATGTGTATCCTATTACTTACAGATATATGCCTCCACCTATCTTTTCCTAAAATTGATATATCTCTATAATTCTGAACACGGAATCTAGATATATATCTTAAATCCTTTTGAAATTCTAAGCCTAAAAGCAAAATCTAGATCTAGCTTCTATAAATAGACCCTGGATCTAGAACCAATGTTCAAGCAACTTTTTTTTAGATTCTTTACCTAGATCTTACTCCATAAAATGTAGATCTATTCCAGACGGTCACCGCATACATTGTGGGCCTACTTTTAGTTTCATTCCTGCCATCTATGCCCAGCATGCACCTTTTTCTTTTAGGAAAATAATAATTACATTTTTGCCTTTAATTTTTCAAAAATACTTTTTTGGTGAATAATAATACTCCCACCCCAATCTTCAGGGCAATTTACAGCTTTATGCCAAATATGACGTCTCTAGGTGGGCTAGAAATGCTTGGTTAGATGGTCGTCATTTTCGCCTTGTACCATTATCAAGAGAAGCACATTTCATTAAAAAAAATGTTCTTCTAAAGCTTTACAATTATTTTCTTCCAGATGGCTATAAAATTTTACACTTCTTGTTTATAAACTTAAGTGCATCAGTGGTATTTTTTTTTCCTATTCTCTATATTTTTGTAGATAGCTTGATTATCAAAGCTCTATTTATTTTATCTTTTTTTTTTTCCCTAGCTTCATTAGGAGACAGCCTAAGTCCAGTACTTTTCATCATCTATCTTGAACAAGCACTGAAAAATGTGAGATCAGCGCTCGACAGCCCATCAAACACAACAGAGGCACATCTTCCTAATGAGATAGCATATGCTGACGACATAGACTTTATTGGCAACCAACCAGTGAATGTGAAAAAAATAGAAGAAACACTCAAAGTTCACAAACTCAAAGTCAATGTAGACAAAACGGAGCACACCTCAGTAAGAAAACATTCAGAGGAATGGAAAACATCAAAGAAAGTGGGTTCACTGCTTGGCAGTAAAGAAGACATAGAACACAGAAAACACCTATCAAACATAGCATTGAACAAGATGGAACAGATATGGCACAGAGAGGACAAAACCAAGCAGCGCACAAGAATTAAGTTGTATAACACCTTAGTGAGGTCAGTTCTGTTATACAATTGCGGCACATGGACACTGACCAAAACAGACGAAGAAAAGTTGGACTCTTTCCATCGAAAGCAGCTGCGCAGGGTTCTGGGAATTCGATACCCAACAAAAATTTCAAATAAGTCCCTCTACAAAAAATGTGAACAAACCCCAATTTCTTTGGAAGTGTTGCAAGCAAGGTGAAGGCTGTTCGGTCATGTACTTAGGCGAGAACCATCGATCCCTGCCAACAAAGCTATGGCATTCTATTTCCACGACAATGCCAAACGAGCCAGGGGTAGGCCGATCACCACACTCCCAATGACTCTCAATAACGATCTCAAAATACTGCAAAATCGGAGCATCTCTCTCACATCACAAAAAGACCTGGAAACAATAAGAAAGGTTGCAGAAAGAAGACAAGAATGGACTACCTTCACCGCAGACATAAAGAGGGCTGCCGAAGCTGCGAGGTCGGACGACACTCCTAGCGGAAGGCCTTAATAATAATAAATAATAATAGCTTCATTAAATCTGTTCGATATGTGTTCGTAGGTTTGGTATTTTGTTCTTACATCTCAAGCAATAAAAATAAGTCCACCTGTCTACTTAGTGATTTTTAAGGCATACTTTCATTCTAGGGATAGATATTAACTTGAGTGACAGAAGAAAACAACTGAGTGATTTCCCTTGTGCTCTTCTGACTATCACCTGCGGAAACACTGCTACTTCACTTTGTCCAGCATTGAAACCCATTGATAAAAACACAATGCATGATATAAAGTCATTACTCTGCTATAAAGGCGGCCAAAGTTAACTTTGTTTCATGCTCCAAGTAAATTTTCGTGCCTGCCTAGGTTTTCTTTGGAAGCGTGGTGTTCATTCCCATCCGTAAATAACTTTCGATCATGACAAACAACATTCACCAACACGCTTCTGAAATTTAGGACAAGAGATAAACACTTTTTAAGTGGGATCGGTGCCATAAATAACACTGTGGGAAAACCCTATTGAAACTTGGACCTTCCCAGCCTCAACATAATGATACAATTACAAATTGCTTCTGTTTTGTCTCGGACACCTCTCAGAGCGCACAGAGAACCCTCTCGGGAATTTCCCGCTAAGGCGATACTCTGCGTCCCAGCCGCTAGATTTTTATTTTAATACAGTAGAATTTTATTTGATTCATCTTCACCGCAGCGGATCAGTTGCTCCGGGTTCAATGATCTCGAAGGTCAGAGACCCAGTTACGCCATTATTTGGTTCAACAGATTGCTGCGACCACACCCGCGCCAAACATCTGTGTTTTAGGTGACACAAAACCTGATTCTGGTTATCAAATAAAATGAAGCTTGGTCGTTTTCAGATATACGCGTTTTTCCTCGATATTTCAATCTTATTTAATAAATGGAACTGAGAAATAAGGAATAAGGGAAAAAAGAAGTGTGGGTGGGTGGGTGGGTGGGGGGGGGGGGCGGGATTGTTTATTGACAATGTGGAAAATAATCGGGACATTTAAATATTGATGTAAATACTTTGGGAGCCTTGCTTTTATATGCCAGAAATATTGATTCATATTGATTTGAAAACTGCCTCCTTTTTTATGTTTTTAACAATTTTCTTGAACCGAATACCTATCAATCAGTTTTTCTTCCTGTTTTAATAATAATGATATTAATACTAACACCAATGCTAATAAGAATTAAAAAAAATATTAATCAAAATAATAATATAGTAATAATAATAATAATAATAATAATAATGATAATAATAATAATAATAATAATAATAATAATAATAATAATAATAATAATAATAATAAATACAATATATTCTTTTGATATGCTCCGCATTTTTTAAGCACATGTATTATCCCATATTTAACTTACTATCTGTCTATCTATCTCTCTATCTACCTATCTTTCATCCTATTTGTCTAGCTGGTTACCTACTAAACTAACTATTTAACGCCTTTCTTTCTACTAATACTAGACAAACATACAATTTCATATATATCTTTTTACATATCTTCATTTCTATATCTATAGATACACCTGTGAATGTATAATCAAATTTGCAACAATTATATTAAGTGTATATCTTTGGCTTCCTTATTAGTATAGATTTTTTCCTGTGTGCCGCGGATAACATTGTGACAATTAATGGTACATCCTCTATTCTTTTTACAATTTTGGTATGAGTTTGAACTTCTTTATAAGAAGCGCATCTCCCGCTATCATTCTATTTCTTGCTATTTCTTTCTCAATTACCGAGAGCCCTTAGTTTATTTCGGCACGAGTAGACTAGCAACAAATAGCGCTGTGTTTATTTCTCATGTGCGTTGAGACTGCATTACCTGATAGTCCACCGTGCCTCTTCTTCTTTGTGCACGTCATTCTGTCTTAAGTTAGTTGCCCATCTGAC
>JAWDGP010000029.1:815000-865000 GCA_033675545.1 Elysia crispata | reverse complement strand
TATGGCCGTCACAAAACGTCCAAGGTTAGGAGGAGACTGCGTGAGGTCAAATTGGCGGCATTTTGGAGACTTGCTATGACGTCATAAGGTTAATGAATTTTTTTGTGTAATATCCGGGAACTGGGTATGACGAAACAAGTTTTATAGTTTGACAAGTGAAGTATTCTGGAAGTGCCTGGTAAGTAAATATTGAAATAGAGGGGTCATTGTTAGATATTTTCAGTAATCGATATTAAAGCGCATGAATGCTAATCTTATTTTTGATAAATGTATGAAGAAACATAAAAGATATTGAAGTGGAAAATCAACGACTATATCAAACAAGGAAACAAAATTAATGATAACCACATAGTTGTAAGAGATGACGTGAAAATTTAAGAAATTAACCTCGTAACCCAAAGATTATGTACAAGTAAACAACTGTCGATGAATGGTGTGTGTGTTTGTGTGTGTGGAATTTTTTTTATTTCGGGGAAGAAGAGAGGTATGGACGGAGGCGAAATAACGTTCCTACCACGGTGTGAAGACATAGCAAGCTTCAATCAGCGACAGAGATCTTCTTCCTGGTCAGCCCTGCCACGAGAACTGGGCAGAGTCACAAGAAAGGTTAGAGAGAATTGGGCCTCCTTCACATTGCGCAGTTATGACTTTTTCAGAGGCGATAAATCAATATTCTTCAAGCAGTAATAGCCGGTTAGTTGATCCTTGATTGGATGAGTATCACAGACTCCTCCACTTTTACAAATGTATTACTTCAGCCCTTCGAAGATTCTTTCTGTAAACTCAGCTACATACAGCACTTTATATAAGAATATTCACCTTAAAATTTAAAGCCTTCTCCTGTAAATCTTATTAATGGTGAAAAGTGTTCACAGAGCCAATGACAACCTTTAAAATATGCTTTAAAGAAGCCTGGCATTCTAGATCAAAGTGGTACTGGAGAAAAGGCTCTGAGTGTTTGTGGGGAGTGCAGGAGAGAGAGAGAGAGAGAGAGAGAGAGAGAGAGAGAGAGAGAGAGAGAGAGAGAGAGAGAGAGAGAGAGAGGAGGAAGAAAAAGGGGAGAGAGAGGAAAGGGTTAAGCTTAGATGTTTAGCAGGGCGGTGTTGAAATGCACTAATAAATCGACTTAAATTACTCTAGTATTATATCTTTATGCTAGATCCTCATCTAATAGAACTAAGTCAAGTGCAACGTGGAAAAGGTGTGGGGTGTGAAAAAAAGAGGTAGGGAAGGGTTAAAGTAAATGCACTATACATCTTTTTTAAATAGACTAAATGCATTGTTCTGAAGTTAAACCTAGATCTAAATATATTTGAAGTGCAATAAAAATAATTTAATTTTCGTTTTTTTTTTTTTCAGGATGCTTGAAAGTAAAACTTCTTTTAAAAAATCCATTAAAACGTTTGGCACTCTACAAACAGATGGACTTATGAGCCCAAATATCAAGATCCTGAAGTCTCCTGAGTTGATGGAAAACTTCAACTCTAATACTCGGAGACAGCGGGTTAGGTTCTAAACTTTTATGCTCTATTTCTACTATTAATGAGTTGATTTGAGCAGTGATTAAAAGGCAGTCCTCTGGACTAAAATAGAAAGTCTGTCCAATTTTGGGTCAAAGCCAAGCAGAAATAGTGTCCATGGTGTTCCGAAGTTTTGGGCAAGCTTTTTTAGACATATGATATGAAAAATATGTTGAGGTGATAATAATGAAAATTTGATTTAAAAATTGAAAGCAGAGCACAGAATTACGTGACATTTAAACATTTTGGGCACACCTTTACACACATAGATCTAATCAATCACTTTCAACTATTTGCAACACCACTATTGTTACCTTTTTAAGCTAAAGGATAACTTTCATGGACTCATTTATCCATTTTTAGAATACATTTTATTTTCAAATGTTTATAACAATTCATTAAAGTTTTATAACAACAACATCATATATGAATACAAAATTACATGTAGTCTCTATGTTCTTACACCCCTTATTTCTCTTTTGTCTTTCTGTCAGTTGCTCTCTCTCTCTCTCTCTCTCTCTCTCTCTCTCTCTCTCTCTCTCTTTCTCTCCCTCCCGAACTCATTCCAAGCGTTAATACATCGGGAAAAAACGCGTGCTGTAAGCCTGTATTAAATATGCATTCGGTGATTTTCGAGGCCATTGATGGATTGCTGCTGCCTGCTGTGATTAAAGCATCAAAAAGAAAAAAAAGCTAAGATGTTTTTAGTGCAACGATTTCTTTCTTTTTGACTCTGCTTTGATGCTCCCATTGTAATAATTTCTGTAAGCCTTATAGATATTGGCACCCGTTTGGACTTTCCTTTTGCAAGAGCCCTTATTCTTGTCAAACTCTTATCTTTATCCTTAGTTCATGGACGCTTCATTCTGTGAGGATTTACAGACATCTTAATAATTCATTTAGGATGTCATCTCCTGTGGTTGCCACTAATTACTTCTCCTGAAAGTCCTTGTTTGGAGATTCTAGTTGGTTTTTGCTCCGAATGTAACTAATCAATGTTGCATGTTGAAGCCAAATGAACCACTTTTGAAACCATTCGAAAGCGTTTACATTTCACAGTATCATAAGGAAAAAGAAGATGATTAAGAAGAACTTTTCCAAGTCCTCTGCTTTTATCTTAAGCGACACAGGACAAACATAATTATGGTCGAAACGGTCTGACAATTGATTTTTAACCAATGAAAGAGCAAAAAGTCATCTAGAGTTGATGCCATAACATATGGGAAAGGGACTAAAGTGTTGCTGTCAACCTGTTTGATTACATCATTGCGCTTGTCAAGCACGAAATATTCATCATCAATTTTGATCTCATGTCTCGGACCTGGAACTGTTGCTCCTGGGACTCGCAAGTCTCGCCACAGTGGCATGTATGTTAGCGACACCGAGAGGAATAAACTCCCAGCATGTCTACGGAGGAACTTGTCTCTAGTTCTACAGTCATGACAGTCTCTTCTGTCCTTTTTGTTTGCGATAAAGAGAAAAAAAAAAATTCGGTTGTTTATTTTAACTATCTCAGCCTGTATTTCACTTATATTCTGTTAGGTAAAAAGAACATTCAGATTTGGATGCAATAAAGGCCTGTCTTTAATAGCGAGTGATTGCCTGTGTTTATCGAGGCACAAAAGCGTGATATAACATAAACATAGTTCAGCTGTAGATCAAAACTGGTCAGTCCCAATCGATTCAGTTCAAAAAATTTTTGGATTATCGATAGTGTGATTAATAAACGTTCGATATTCTCTAAAGATTGATATGCGCATTATGTTTCCTTAATACTAAGATAACGTTTTAAAGCTTCTTTTTCTAAGCACATAAAAGACGCAAAGGAACATGCCGTTGCCTTTTTACCCCCTTATTCCAATTTAATAATAATAATATGTAATAATTTATGCAAGTTTATAACGTATATATTATATGCTAAAACTTGTACCATCAAAACGAGGAAAATATTAAGATTGCATAGGTCTTTTCACATTAGTTGCAAAGTACAAGACGTTGTTCATAGAAAGATAAAAAGATTTACTTAAAAATAATCGCATTTCATATTCTACTCGACGATGTTCAAGACGCATAAACTCATTAAAACAAATCGTTCAAGCATAAATCAGAGTTGGTTTCCAGCACCGCCATAGAGTGTTATCGAGATCAACAGAATTAACGAGAGGAAGGCTCTAATCGAATTCTTACGAGAACGACAGCCGACGATGAATCTTTAATTTATCCCCTTGCACTGTTAAAAGGGCATTGGCCTTGGAAAGGAGGTGAGTGAGCTTTCCCAAAAAACGAGCGTTTTAACTTGCCCTCTTTCTGAGTAATAGAGTCCAAGGAGATCACATTGGAATGATTAAGTGTTGTGTAATACAAAGAAAGGAATTCTCTAAAATCGTTGAATAATACACAAAAGTATGAGAGAAGAGGAAAAATTATAGAGAGCAGGGAAATACAGGAACAGGAAGGAAAGAAAAGGAAAGGGGTTGATAGAGTAAATGGAGATAATAACTATATCACGAGCAATGCGATGAATTGACCTAAAAAAAAATTAAAAGCTACTTTAAAGTGGAAATGCTCTTTGACTAAGTGAAAGAGGTTCATAAAGATATGAAGGGAGACTAACTAGGCACGCTGCAGGCAAAATCTACCCCAACACGTTAACGCCATGAAATAAATCAATACTACACTGTTTGATTCCTGATGTTGGTTTAACATGGAGGAACTTTCCAAGTGTTTACTGTCTGGCTCTTTGGAAACGGCGATTAGAATCAGGGACTCTTGTCTTTACTCCGCAGATCAATGAGACAGCTTCCACCTGCACACAGCACTTTCATTTCATAATTCTTTTTTCCTTAATCAATAACATTTTCTTTTAGTGAGACTATGGAATCGTAAATTAGTTGTTTATTATTATCCGTGTTCAACCATTCTGTAACATACTGATGCACTCTTACATCTTTTACTTAGTTAAAAAAAAATTCAACCACAATCTGCTAGCTGTAGAATAAAGTTTTAAAAACTGGATGAGTGCAATGTTGATTGAGCCCGTTTCTCGAGGAATGTTTGAGTGATTCATTCCATTGGATTCTTTGCCTTTCTGTCTTTATAGACAATTGTTGTGTCATCAGCCAGATGATATGCAATATCGGTTCTATATAATTATTTTGTATAAAACAAATGAACCAGAAGTCTCAGTCACAGAACAAGAAATAAATTTGTTTCTATCATGCAGGAGTCTAACACAATGATTTCACTTCATAAATATTTGCACATTTTTTTTGTTTTTCTCAAAAGAAAAGAAACACAAAACCGAAAGATTCTAGTAAATGTGAGTACTTCTGTTTGATAAATCCAAAACTTAAATCTATATTTTCATTAAAAAGTCTGCATTTTCCCATTTATCTTATCATGATGTATAACTGAATAAGGTAGAAGTCATAAACAAAGACGTAGAAATTCGGTGTTAGCAAACATCTTGCAAAAACTATGACTCAAACTTTAAACCGGTATTCTTTCAAACATACTGGATATTAAGGCATGCCTTTAACTCTTGAGATACTGTGGTAACTCTAATCGGTATGATCGGTGTGATCTAACTATCTGCACACAATAAAAATTGAAAATTTTTAGAACACCATATTAATTTTGCCTGAATGTTTTAGGATATAAATATCATAGTTAAGATTGTTAAATACAATTTTCATTGTTTCGACCCCTTTTTTGACCCTCAATAATATTTTTAGAACCTATATTAACTATGATCTCGGCCAGGAATGTTTTTTAAAGAAAAAAGACAGCTTTGGAATAAATTGATCTAGAATCAACTTTTTATCTAATTCATAATTCTAAAATCAATATAGAGCGCTAGTTTACAAACAGTTATGGAAAGTTTTGCTTTGCAAGCAGATCAAACAATAACAATAGTCTCGAGGAATCTTTACATTCAGAACCGCTGGCGCTAGAACCAATGCTTTGAACTGATTAAATTTAAGTCGAAAAAATTAGGGCTCCATCTATTGGCTGCACCGGATTCTTAACTTCATCCAATATTATTTTTCTGTCTCATTCTCTGCATACCTGCCGCTTCGTCATGATGGCCGTGAAGAGCCGTACCTAGGTCTCAAAATTAAGCCTCATTTGGACGCACAGGCCTTTGCAGAGAGTAAACCGACAGTCGTTATATATGGGCCACAGTAGAGTAGCATTTGTCTAGTCGAAGAAGTGCAATATTTTTATTTTGGTTGTTTGCCGAGGTCTGTCTTGCGCGAAATTCAAAAAGCCTCATGATCGTGTTTTTATTAAACTGTAAAAATTAGATAAAAAAAAATATCACCTTATTCCAGCTTTACTTTTTTGCTCTTCAAGAGGTTTCGACTAAACTTTGATCGTTGATTTCGAAAAGGAAATAATTTTTTTTTTAGATTGGAACAGATTTGAAGAAACTTTTGGTATGAAATTTCATTTTTGGCTGCAGGGAAGTTCCCAATTCCTACTACTCCAGCCGATTCATCAGCAAGTATATCTGGCCTAGCCAGATCTCTTGTTACTCACCTGATAACTGACGGGATCCCCAGTTTCCCCAGTGCCAACCCTCAACTACTATGATGACTTATGTGAGTTTCACGGGCAAACTGTGTGTGTATACACGGTACTTTAGATCTAGATCTTGTCTTTAAATAGAAATGACCTTTAAATTTTTATGAACTTTTCGATGTTGATCCTTACACAACTTTCCCAGAATATTAACATAATGTTATACCCGTTGAAAAAGAAATAAAATTTGAAGTCTTTTGTTGAAATTTATTATGAAATGCGAATATGCAAGCGCTAAGCCTTATTGCTAGGTTACTTTCATTGTGGATGCCAAGTTACGGCATCTTACCTCACGTTGGTTCAGTGGGTATAAAATGCAAAAAAATGAGAAAAACACATTCCACAAACTACCACCACTCTGAGTATTTCTAGTTTTAAAAGATTTCGGGTCTCATCAGTAAACGAAATAATAATTTTCCGTCGATCGTTAGGTTCTGCTTTTTTTTCTAAGATTATCGTTGAAAATTCTACTTATTATTAATATAGGTCTTTTGACTAGGTTGCACAGTTTTAACGAAATACTATTTTGGATATGCTGTAGATGGATCGAAAAGTATTTGGTAGATAGAGCTGTATTTATAGAACTACTGGCAATCGATTGTTTCCTAGCAATCTTCTATGAAATGTTTTGGCGCCCAGCTATAGCAGTGATAGAAATAACAAAATAAAGCTACCAAACATAAAAGTATAAATGTACATTTTACTACTTTAGGCCAATACAAGAAATACAGTTCTTATGATATATATATATATATATATATATATATATATATATATATATATATATATATATATGACACACACACATATATAACTTAGTCTACGTTAATTATCAAAAATGAGGGTATGATCATAAGGCAAGAAAAACAACTGAATAAACTTTGAAGTAGCGGAATAAAAACAAAGGATATAGCAATTAAGGAAGACGCACTCTTAGTACATTTCTAATTTGGATAACGTACCACGAGCTGCAAAAGTGAAACTCGTACACGGGCAGAACACAAGGTTAATTAGATTCAGTCTCCCACATAGGGCTCCGCATTTCTCTGGCATTTCACAGTAGTGAAACCAGCAGGACCTCGAGTAAACACACATTTCTATAAGGTGAGAAGATGAAACAAAAGCCCCAGCGCCGCTGGGCGGGAGTGGTGTTTTCTGTCAAAATAAACACCAGAGCCTCTGGACTGGGCAGTCTCTCTGGTCAGAGCCAGGTGTGAGGAAGTCGAAGCTATTTCTTCCTTCCCTTTATTTTTATGACTTTCTTATCTTCACCCTGCCGAATTTCCTTGCACCTTTCGTCCCTCATTATTTTTTCGGGCTCCTCCATTTTATCGATTGCCGCTTTCATCTCGTCCTCATTCTTCGTCAGTGTCTCTCAGCTCATATTTCCTCTGATCATTATGATTTCTTTTTAACATTCCGAAATCCCTTTCTCGTTCTTGTTCTTCTCATGACTAATATTCAAACTAATTTATCAAGCCTCCATTGAACTCCATTTCACGAAGTTTCTCTTACCTTGGGTAGGAGTCATTACTTTCAAAAGCTCTCCCGAAAGATTATAATATTAACTTATTTCATGCACGGGTCCTATGTATTTGAAAACTAAAAACACTAATGAATTTCATGTTCTCAGAGCAACATAAGACACAATACACCCTTTTTTTTCTTCTCTTGCAAGGTTTTTTTTTAAAAACACTTCAATAAGCACTACTGCTAAACTTGTTTTAGAAAATCGAAATAAAGCTTTCCCAATGGAACAATTGATACCAAAAAAAAGAAAAAAAAAGAAAAAAAAAAGATGTAATCAAAATATTAGCTTATTCACAAAATTAATCGACATAATAAAGTCAAGGTAAAATGATTCTAACATGATCACTGCATTTTTTAAAAACATCATATAGGTCCCAAGGGTAAATAAATCCGTTAAAACATAGAATTATAAACTAAACTGCAGCATGAAAGCAAATAACCACACATGAAAGAGAAACAGAAAGAGAGAGAGAGAGAGAGAGAGAGAGAGAGAGAGAGAGAGAGAGAGAGAGAGAGAGAGAGAGAGAGAGAGAGAGAGAGAGAGAGAGAGAGAGAGAGAGATAGAGAGAGAGAGAGAGAGAGAGAGAGAGAGAGAGAGAGAGAGAGAGAGAGAGAGAGAGAGAGAGAGAGAGAGAGAGAGAGAGAGAGAGAGAGAGAGAGAGAGAGAGAGAGAGAGAGAGAGAGAGAGAGAGAGAGAGAGGAAAGCCAATATCGTAGAGAAGTGCTTCACCATTTACCCTCGGAAGAGCTGTGTCTGGCGTCAACTATGTAGCTCGTAAAGTAGAACATAAAATCCAAACAACGCAATCCGTTGAACGATGGTAAGAAATGTCTTATTGCATCTAACTGCGTTAAAACATTCTCAACGCACCAGCTCATGTCCTGTATACTGCACCTATGTCGAGATTGAAGTGTAAAAAATACCAATATATTATTTAGAAATATGGATACTTTTTGTGTTGCAGTCAATTCAAACACAACAAAACCTGCCTAAGGATCTTCTTCTTTTCTATTGATAAAAGTGTTGTATAAACGTTCTTAAAAAATTAAAGGATAATTTGAGGAGAAAATGAATAAAATGCAGTATTTTGTTTATTATCTAAGAAAAATGTCTAAAGAAACCCTTGCCGCCCACGCGTAAAGCATTAATTTTAAACTTGATTCAAACATCATTGACTTCATTATAGCCAGATACTTGATACATTGATCTCCTGCTTGCCACAGAAAGCCATCTCATACAGATGCTGAACTCCTGCCACAAAGCGTCTCGAATGAACAGAGAAATGTAAGAAAGAATCTAAAAGAAGGAGTGCACTTCAGCGCCAATTATCCTTCCACGAATACAAATTACATATCCGCTTCAGTCGCTGAGAGAAGCTGTATTGAATCCATATAAATGTTCTGAAAATGATTATAAAACGAATGATAGAAGTCAGTCTGAAAAATAAAACATGTGCGCTGAAAACGAAAATGATACAAATAAAAATTCATTATGTTGGTTTTTACCATTTCCTGCGCATAAATCTCAATATCTAGCGACACTCTTCCCAACCCTCCCCCACACCCCCACCCCCAGCTTCTTCTCCATCTTTTACCTCCCATGTGCCGAGACCATCTAATTTACGGACCGGCCGTATTATGTTTCCATATTGGTCCACGCAGGCTTAAATTGAGTCCGTAAAAGGGGGCGTAATGTCATTTGATTCAACTCCTCTCTGTTAACTACAGAGGCCGCTGTCGCTTCTGACGCATTGTGGGAAGTAGTCTTGGGCGAACATTGTCACAAGTAACTAGAGAGAGAGAGTAGAGCTAGAAGTGTTTACATGAGCAAAAACACCGCTAGAAGATGGACGGTTGGGAGGGAGGGAATATGGAGGACACTGAAGAGATTTATCAGCAGAGTGAAATAGAAGAGGGCTCACTCAAAATGTGTTTTAGAGGAGACAAACGAGCCGACCAATTAAGGAGGCCCATTAGTGGAAGAACATTGATTTTGGACTTTTGTCTAATTTGCTGGAGCCAAATCTCTCGAAATCCTTGACTTTACCGTCTCGCTCACTCTCATACATAATGTAAAAGCTCCAACCCCACACCGTAACAGCCTTTTTTTTGTCTTTCCCTCTTTATGCCTTCAGAGAATTTTATCAATTCTTTGGTCTTTTGATATTTCCCCAATTTCCAAGACCTCATCATTTTCTTCACCAAACTCACACCGTCTTTGCCTCTTTACGTAGATGAAGATCTGATGCTGTCTGAAGCTATCCCCAACATCACCCTATACGCTCGGACAAAGCTATAATAAAACACTTCCTCTTCTGAACAGAATCAATACTTTTCTTCCGCGTTTAACATTAAACTAATATCTCGCTTTTCCCAGTGCATTCAGTAATTCCCTTAACGGTCATCTTGGCCAATATCTTGAGCCTAAAGAGCCATATATCACCATGGTGCTGCCGGCCACTGGTCATTTCCTCCCAAAATCAGTTCATGAAATCTATGACATCGACCGCTGAGCCAGAAAGTTCTTCCATCTTATAGAATTCAGCAGTAAGAAAAAAAAATGTTAACGGCGAATTTTGAGAAGCTGCGAATACATCACCGCTCAAAGCTGACCAAAGCTAACGCGCTGAGCGTAATAACAATAACAATGCTGATAATAATAATAGTAAAAATAATAGTAATAATAATAATAATAATAATAATAATAATAATAATAATAATAATAATAATAACAATAATAATAATAATAATAATAATAATAATAATAATAATAATAATAATAATAATAATAATAATAATAATAATAATAATAATAATAATAATAATAATAATAATAATAATAATAATAATAATAATAATAATAATAATAATAATAATAATAATAATAATAATAATAATAAACATAACAACAACAACAATAATAATAATAATAATAATAATAATAATAATAATAATAATAATAATAATAATAAACATAACAACAACAATAATAATAATAATAATAATAATAATAATAATAATAATAATAATAATAATAATAATAATAATAATAATAATAATAATAATAATAATAATAATAATAATAATAATAATAATAATAATAATAATAATAATAATAATAATAATAATAATAATAATAATAATAATAATAATAATAATAATAATAATAATAACTGTAAAGCACTAGAATGCCCAGCTGGGTAAAATTGAACACGAATTTCCGTATGGTATATCCAAATAATTAATGTGGACTCGGCGAGCAGCAAATGACAGGGTTATATAGGTAAAAATGGATCGCATTCGAACTATATAGGAACAAAGCTGCCTCCTTCACTTGTCAAACAACATGTTAATGGCATCCATTAAATCATCTTTCTCTAAGATCGGTACATTCGAAGTAATGTTTCCCATTAAACATCAAACAATACATTGATATAACAAATTGACTTTTATTGACAAACCTGAAATAAATAAAGGGAAGTAACAAGTAGATGGATACACCATTTAATATAACAATAACTTCTTATAAAACCCAGGCTCTTACAAGCGCAAACGTACATAAAACAATAATGGTGATATTAGCACTACTTCTGCTAAGTGCAGTATGAGAATAGTTTATGTTGTAATATGCAGATAGAATTCGTTTTGAACATACAGCTAACAATGAAAGAAATCAGGGTTTGTCTGGGAACTCAGAAGGTCAATTTTAAAGAAATATAGAAAAATATTTAAGGCGAAATAATTTAAAACCCAAAAGCCAATTACTTCCCAATAATATGTTGATATATAGAAACTGCCAATCTGTATTGTACCTTTATGACGTTACATACTTTCAGCTGAGGAATTGAAAAGAAATACAAGTACAAACGCACTGTTGTAAAGATTGAAACAATCAAAATGAATACAGACTAAATATCTAGCTACGAAGAGGCTACTTTATCCAATGCAAGCTCCTGCAATGTCTATCTCTGCTCAATGCTCTGTGTATCTGCACCTTGAACTCCACAAAATTCTCCACATGCTCAATATTAAAATTTATAGATCGACTCACTCTGCAAGCAAGTCTATTTAAATTGTGCCCTGGTTGACATGTTTTCTGCGTTTCAAACAATCGAAGGTGTTACAAACTTAGGCTAGTGATAGTTGAACTTGGATTGAAGACATCGCCAATAAACTATCGTAATAATAATAATAATAATAATAATAATAATAATAATAATAATAATAATAATAATAATAATAATAATAATAATAATAATAATAATAATAATAATAATAATAATAATAATAATAATAATAATAATAATAATAATAATAATAATAATAATAATAATAACAACAATAATAATAATAGTGGTAGTAGTAGTAGTAGTAGTAGTAGTAGTAGTAGTAGTAGTAGTAGTAGTAGTAGTAATAGTAGAAGTAGTAGTAGTAGTAGTAGTAGTAGTAGTAGTAGTAGTAGTAGTAGTAGTAGTAGTAGTAGTAGTAGTAGTAGTAGTAGTAGTAGTAGTAGTAGTAGTAGTAATAGTAATAATAATAATAATAATAATAATAATAATAATAATAATAATAATAATAATAATAATAATAATAATAATAATAATAATAATAGTTTGAATTCCCCTGAAAACCTCTCGCAGCCTTGTACGAAGTTTACAAAAAAGAAAAAAAAAAGCAGAAGCGACAAACATAGAAAGGTTGACAACAGAGGAAATCTTTAAATAAATGTCAAATTTATTGTGTCCTCCCAGAAATGAGCTTCGTCACGACTAGTGTCACTGGAATAAGCTGGTTAAGATTTACCTTCACCGACTCATATGTACTGTTTATACGAGAGCTTTTCAGGGCTGAAGGAATAAGCTGGTTAAGATTTACCCTCACCGACTCATATGTACTGTTTATACGAGAGCTTTTCAGGGCTGAAGGAATAAGCTGGTTAAGATTTACCTTCACCGACTCATATGTACTGTTTATACGAGAGCTTTTCAGGGCTGAAGGAATAAGCTGGTTAAGATTTACCTTCACCGACTCATATGTACTGTTTATACGAGAGCTTTTCAGGGCTGAAGGGCAGGTGAACTTGGGAAAACAGTCTACCACAGGCAGTGTCGTTCTGCTTTTGTCTCGTTCGATCTCCGATGACCAATTTTAAACTAAGATTGCTCGTACATTCTGTTAACTGATCTCATGAGTATGACATTAAGTCTCGACAATTTAATTCAGAAACAAAGTAATAATGTAGCTGATCAAAATTTAAATAATAATTGTTCAAAATATCTATTTCTCTTTTCTCATCTTCATTTTGTGAATGAGAAGTGTCAGGTATTTTTGAAAATCCCAATATATATTTATAGAGATCCTGTCTATCGCTCATCATCATGTAAAGTTCTTAAAAGCATTTAAACGAATCTTTTCATAAAAGGGAACGAAGAAAGCATTCTTAAGTACAGTGTTTAATTTACAACTCTGGAAGATTTTACATGTCTATTGACTCAAAGACCCTAAGCGTTTCCAACTTCTCACTTTGATTCAATTCAATTTCTGTTGGCTTTTATGGTTAATAATGGTAGTCCGCAGCCTTATTAGTTTACAGTAGCTTCGCTTTACTTTCATCATGATGCAACGACTTTAACTCCAAACCGGCGTAATAAAATTGAGCAAAATAAAATTGAGCAACTTCTAGAGCAAATCTGTAACATTGATAACTCAGGAGAACCGCATGTTTCACACATTGAGATAGTATTATCTCCCTTGAGCAGTGTGGGAACTGCTGTAGGTAAAGGCCGCACTAGCATTTGGATTGGAGTAAGGAAGGCGTGTGTGACAAGTATCCATCATCGAAGCCATTGGAATTGGAAAAGAAGTATTCATTAACTTTCGCAGGTGCTGGTTTTATAGGGAAACCATGTCTTTGAGACACTTCATTTTGATACTCACTCAACTGATTTTGAAATGATAATAATTTATTCATACCCTCCTTTCCTGGGTGTAGTTAATATCCTTCTATGTTTATCCGTTGGTTTGCCTGTCAATTTCTATGTCTGCTTGTCTTCATCTCTACCATTCATGCATTATTTTTTATTTATTTTTTTTAAATCCTGTTTCTTCTTCTTCGGCCCTTCATAATAATTATTACCTCTTTTATGAACATATATGGGCTTTATTTAAAAAAAAAAATTTTCAGGAACGTTACTGTGAATACCTCTATAAAACAGAAACAGCTTCAATTGTCTACATGGATCCCAAACCAAAATGTATTTTTACAAAGAAATGGTAACTTGGCTAACCGTCATGAGCTGTATCTGGCAATCAGGAACATTTAGGACACGCCTCGAGCACTCTTTTGCCGTCTGATTTCTTTTTGTCCATTCTTTTCGCTTTAATGAATTATCTTAGCCAACTTAATTTCTACATCTGTAAGCATTGATGGTGAAACCAGTGCTTGTGAATTATTTTGGTCCCTCAGGGCGTGGGTCACTGATATATAGGGTGGCAAAAAATTAAACCAGAGAACAGCAGAAGTCTTATGGAAGAAATTAGCATGGAATTAAAATCTGGTTCTAAATCCATTTATGTCCAAAAAATCCTTTATCTTCTCTTTGCTGAACTATATATATATATATATATATATATATATATATATATATATATATATATATATATAAAGTTTGAAGATAAGGTGGAATAATTGATGAGAGTGCTCAACTGTGGGAGCAATACATAAATATAGAAGATCTTACCTTAAATTTCCATGCATACTACACTTGTGTTTCAAGCGGAGGACAAAGCTGTCGCCGGTCCTCCGCTCTCTTCGGGTATGACTGAGGTGTGTTCGTTTGCGCTTGCCGTTCCGACCTTGTGTTGTTGTTTATTTTCGTTTCCGGGCCACTGATAGTTTTGTAGTAAATGTTTTTTCCGGTGGGGGCACGATGAAAATATTTCCCTTCTTTTGTTGAGGCTTGGTTTTGTGTGTAGAATGAAGTATTTTTCTGCTGTGCAAAGGTTGCATCTGTTTGTTGCTGCCGAGTATGGCTGCGCTCTTTCGATGACAGCCCATGATAAGTGGTATGCGGTTTTAGATTCTTTAAGCTTCCATATTAATTCACTTAAAGTTGTGGCTGATTTCCTGTGGTTGAGTCGAAAGCTCGACGTGTGCTGATTGTATCGGGTTTTGAACTCATTTTCTGTGATTCTACCATTTTTAACAACAATCACACTACTGGAGAAATAAATACACCACCCAATGAAAAAAGAGACGAAAAAAGTAATAAGAGAATACGAAAGAGAAAGATTATCTGGTTCAACCCCCCATTCAGTATCAATGTCGCCACCAACATCGGGAAAATGTTTTTCGGACTCCTCCACTCGTGCTTCCCAACAAACAACAAGCTGCACAAAATATTAAATAAAAACACTGTAAAGCTAAGCTACAGCTGCATGCAGAATATGAAACACATCATTTCTAACCACAATAAAACAGTCCTTGAGTCTACAAAAGTAAAGGAATCACAAGGCAAGACTTGCAACTGCAGGGATAAACAATCTTGCCCACTCAATGGCCAGTGTCTTCAAAGGGGAGTGGTCTACAAGGCAACTGTGGAACAGATACCCTCGAAGACACAAGACACCTATATAGGAATCACAGAAAATGAGTTCAAAACCCGATACAATCAGCACACGTCGAGCTTTCGACTCAACCACAGGAAATCAGCCACAACTTTAAGTGAATTAATATGGAAGCTTAAAGAATCTAAAACCGCATACCACTTATCATGGGCTGTCATCGAAAGAGCGCAGCCATACTCGGCAGCAACAAACAGATGCAACCTTTGCACAGCAGAAAAATACTTCATTCTACACACAAAACCAAGCCTCAACAAAAGAAGGGAAATATTTTCATCGTGCCCCCACCGGAAAAAACATTTACTACAAAACTATCAGTGGCCCGGAAACGAAAATAAACAACAACACAAGGTCGGAACGGCAAGCGCAAAAGAACACACCTCAGTCATACCCGAAGAGAGCGGAGGACCGGCGACAGCTTTGTCCTCCGCTTGAAACACAAGTGTAGTATGCATGGAAATTTAAGGTAAGATCTTCTATATTTATATATATTATTCTAAAAATTTTGGAGTTTAATTGTTATGTCGTTCTGTATATGAAAGTTTTACGAGAAACGCATTATACTCCCATAAAAAAGTTTTTTTTTATGCTTTAATTGGCCAAATGCTCTCACTATGACCATAGCTATTACAACAAGAATAATTTTGAGTAAAGACCGCAAAGATGCACTTTTATCCTTTCTAAACAACTAAAATTAAAAAAAAAAATGAGTATCGATCCATATACACACTCATCTTATATCTTAAAATAGATAAACAAAGTAACAATTTGACAAACAATATATGCGAGCTACGTGCTACAATGTAGTCTAAAAAGATCGAACATGACCCAGTTGACGGTATCTGATCTTCCGAAAGGACAAATCTCCATCGTTCACATCTTGAGCAGCCCCCCAAGATTAATTTCGGAAATAGAAAAAAAAAATCGACATTAAAATCTCTGGATGAGGAAGCACGAGAATAGAAGTGAAGACGGCTGAGAGCCATCCCAGCAAGCACTGTTTAATGTGGTTTTAATGTCCAACATGTGCCAATTTCACAACAAGAGATGGTTTATATTTTTCAACATACCCCTTAACGACATTTTGTGTCACTTTTCTGGCACAACTGCACGCTTTTTCCCGACTGTGATTTTACATTGTATAAATCGCCACTGTTTATAACCGCAAAAGAAATAAAAGCCTATCTGTAGATCTAGATCTCTCAGGGGCTCAGCTGGGATTTTTAAGGTGGATTATTTCTTACAATTTTTGTTTAGTCTATACACTTTTGGCAATAAAATTTCTCTGTAAGCGATTCTATATCAGCCACTGCAAAAATGTCTACAAAAATATTTTATCGTTAGAAATATTTTCATTTTGCATTAACAACAGTAGTTCATTCGGCCATTTGATTCGATTATGTCCTATTTCTATTCCTAGAAATATTTACAATCGTTTTTATCATATTTTAATAAGTAAATAACTTATTGCTTTAGCTCTTTGCTATATATCTTATCTAATAACATAAGTGAAAATTTAAAGATAAAGCACAAATAAAAGACTCCACGATAATTGGCTGTCAAAATTCTAGACATGGTGATTCTGATCTATATGTATGTTCGTAGAAAGAAATTTATTGAGAAAGATCTCTACTATGACAGTAAATAAAGTCATGCTCTATGAGGATGAGCTAAAGACAACGCTATGATGTGAAGAGATGATTGTTTTCGTTAGTCTGGACTCTGGAGCCTCTCTGCCTCGTGCGATGAGGAGAAAGGCTGGAAGCTACTTGAAAGTCTCCGAGTTCTTCGCAGAAGTGAAGGCAATGATGAAGAGGGCATTAGCCAGTGTATCCGAGCGTCAGCATGCGACACTTGACTGTGATTGGAAAACCCCGGTACTTTGTGTCTCGCCATCAAAACATAGCGATCGAGTTGTCTGTTGTGCCCGGTAGCTGCTCCAACAAACCTTTAGCGCATGCGCAGTTCGAGCTCCACATGAGGAGTCTAGCAGCTCACTCTCAACAGTTTTCGTTTTTTTTTTCTTTCTAATTATGCGAGTCTCACTGTATTTTAATCTGCCCTGCCGGTCTGTCCGCTTTTCTTACACTTTCGTTAACGCTTGTATAATTCAAACTTCCATTGGGTACAATATTGCTTTCAATAAGCTTTCACAAAGCAAGCCATAGACACATCCATGCACAACAATAAGTACCTTATTTAACTGAGACGGAAAGGTTTAGAGGAAGTTAACTGTTTCCTATCTCTCGTTGAACTTATCAATAAGCAATCTTTGAAATCTTTAATGTTACAACTTCTCTAGGTTTCGCTATTTTGGTGTTCTACTTTTGTTTAACAGTCACACTTTACGATTTCATTCAGTCACACTGTCTTATCCAACCCTTGATCCGGGTGGGTTGCCGGCGACAGCATCGGAATATCTGGAGAATTTACAACCTCTATAAAAGATAAAATCTTAATTTCTTCTTGGGTTTTCTAGAGTTTTACAAAATGAATAATCGGAATATCGCCTCTGGAGAATTTACAACCTCTATAACAGATAAAATCTTAATTTATTCTAGGGTTTTCTAGAGTTTTACAAAATGAATAATCGGAATATCGCCTGTGGAGAATTTACCTCTATAACAGATAAAATCTTAATTTCTTCTTGGGTTTTCTAGAGTTTTACAAAATGAATAATCGGAATATCGCCTCTGGAGAATTTACAACCTCTATAAAAGATAAAATCTTAATTTCTTCTAGGGTTTTCTAGAGTTTTACAAAATGAATAATCGGAATATCGCCTGTGGAGAATTTACAACCTCTATAACAGATAAAATCTTAATTTCTTCTTGGGTTTTCTAGAGTTTTACAAAATGAATAATCGGAATATCGCCTCTGGAGAAATTACAACCTCTATAACAGATAAAATCTTAATTTCTTCTTGGGTTTTCTAGAGTTTTACAAAATGAATAATCGGAATATCTGGAGAATTTACAACCTTTATAACAGATAATATCTTAATTTATTCTAGGGTTTTCTATAGTTTTAGAAAATGAATAATCGGAATATCTGGAGAATTTACAACCTCTATAACAGATAATATCTTAATTTATTCTAGGGTTTTCTATAGTTTTAGAAAATGAATAATCGGAATCAAAAGACACGTCAAAAATTTATTTTCCCAAGCATTCTAACCTGTAGGAGATAAATTTAGGTTCCACCCTAGAATCAAGCGGCATGACTTTACAATCTAATAAATTAAGTGTTCCGCACTAGTTCATTTTATCAACCAATCAAGATTGTAAATATCTCAAATATTTGTAGAAATGAAAAAAAAAATGAAAAAAAAATTCTTTATTTCCAAACCCTGGGACATCGTTTATTTCAAAACTTAATATATGTCCATGAAATAACTTTGATGAAGACACACACACACACTCACGATACACACACAGCGCAGATCTAATAACGGTAACAGCTTGATCGCTAGGGTCTCTAGATCCTCTCTGAGTACTACTGACCAATGAACTTCTGCCTAGAGCAGCTAAGGCTAATAACCGCGCGCATCGGTTTGTTCCTCAAATGAAAAGGTCATCCGACAGGTTAAAATGTCTCTGTTTACTCTGTTCAATAAATAATGAAATGTCTAAAAACTGCAAGTCTTGTGAAAGTATTGCACTAAGCCGGACTAGCAGATATTTCTGTCCCTTTACCCAGCAGCAAGTCTGAACATGACAATGTATCACTGTAGATGACCAAATATGGCTGTGCATCTGTTTGTATGACAAAAGACCAAGTGGAAACTTTCTAGCTATTATTTAACTCACACATCCGTTATGAATTCCTTTTTCTATAGATTTTATACAAGCCTTTCTTTCCACTTAATTGTTAACTTACGTTCCCTCGTAGCCATTTAGAACTTTTGTTCTGTAAAATGTACACAGGTGCTTTGAATGAAAACAAATTTTCCTTTAGCAAAATTGTTCAATCATCATAGAGAAATATTTGCATTTTCGAAAAGTTTGTTTAGGTGGATATTGTTTAAGATGCAAGATATGTTTTGTGAATTGTGGATCCTCGAGTTAGGTTAAAAAGGTTGGTGTAATATGAAAACAGACTGCGTAACTAAGACTCCTTGACGAATGTTTGTAATCTTTAAACTTGTCTTCTGTTAGATAGTTTTTATCTTTCATAGATTGATGACAAATAAAGCTTTGGAACTGTTTCAAAACAGTCTGTAAACAGATAGCAATTAAACCTTTCACATCGGCTTGCTCTATTTTCTCTTTCTCTCTTCTCCAATCGATCATCAAGGTTTAGCCACTGTATTGATAAACAACCAGAAATATTGAAGCAACACATCCGGCATAAACAAATAATAAAAAAAAAAACAAAACAAAAATTAGATTAGAAAAAAAAAGCGTTGTGAAGGACACGTGCAATCTGGCACGTCATTGGTTAGGCAGTTTAGCAACCTAGGCTATTAGGATTTTCATTTGCAATTTCACTCCCGCCCCTCCCCCCACTCTTTGCTTTAGATAATACTAAAATACAGAATGTCATTTCTATTGGAACTATTTTACGAGCCCAGCCGAACCCAGTCTGATGTATGTATTGTAGCTGGTTTTCATCAAGAACTTAAGATCTCTCAGCAGTTTGTCAAAACATCAAAGGAGTCAAATGAGCACATTCTAAAGCCTTCCATGATTCACGCCACACGGTGTAATAGGGCGATTCATAGCGTGTCTCTCTAGCACGAAACGGTAAAACAAGTAATGCAATTGCTCATGTTTTGCAAATGAACAGATAAGGAGGAAGACTGTGTTTTGGTCGTAAAAAGCTCATAATCAGTGGAAAAGTTAATGATAAGGTGAGAGCTGAAAAAGTCTGCTCTATGGTACTACATCTAGTGACCTACATCTGGTGTTGCGAAGGAAATAAATGGAGCGATTTTTCCACCATAAAATTCAGAAGCTGATATTGATGAGTGACTTCGTTTTACACTTAGGAAGTAGAAAAAGATTTGTCTCACTAAGATTGTAGTTGCAGACAGTGCTCTGTTTCTACGTTCCGTCATTTTAAATTTTCACCGTTACATTATGCTCTTGTGGAGAACGCATAGGATCTCTCAAATGTTAAAGTGAAAAAACAGCAGAGCTAAAATAGCCGTCAGTCATGAGTTACAAATAACTTAGTGAACCTGTGTTGGCTATTTGACATTCAATATCGTTAAATGATGCGATACAAAAATTAAAAAAGTAAGCGTAAAAAGGTTGAAAACCTTAAACAGTGCAGGCATCAAAATCTTATCTATTTGGCTCGACCATCTCTAAATATTCAGTCTCTATGTTAGGATTATCACGACTTCATTCATCTACATTTGAAGCGTATGACCCATTTTGAACTCAGCGGTGCCGTTAGAAAGATAAGAGATAGAAAGAGCTGGCATAAAAAGAAAAACTCACAGGGGAAAAAAGCCCACTTAGATCTAAGTGTTCACAAACCAAGATTCTCCTTTTGTCTTGTTACGCTAGACGCTGGGATAATGTTATAGGAGAAAGGAAATTGAAATGTCAAAACTCCTTGTCCGAAGAAATTCCTGTCAGAAAATACAGGCTACATGATTATAATAACTGTCTCTTGAAATATTCATGGCTTTATCCAATAGACATTCTCAAAGGAAATGACTGTGAGTCCAGAAAATCCTGTTCAGGCTTTCCTTGAAACGGAACAGAATGATGCAACCAAGATGATGTTTTTGAATTACGAATTAGAGTCTTATTAGTTTCTTATTTAATTTCCAACTAAATCCTTTACTTCAAGGCTGTAAAGTATAAAACCAATGCCCTATCGAGTGTTTTGAAAGAGATTGTGATTCTATCGGCTAACGTACTGACTGAAGTTTCATTCAACTTTTCGGTGCCATTGCAGACTAAACTTTTTTTTTATAAAAATAAATGTACAACCATACGAAATATGAATACACCACTATCGTATTCAATATGTCACAGGTTTAAAAAACAATTAAATTAAAGCTGAGTAGTACATCTAACTGTAATGACAGTTATATTAACAAAACGTTTTTATTTATTTTTTAATTTAAAAAAATGCAATAAGCGAGACTATAAGCAGGTAGTTTCGGACAGACACTCACATAACACACCCCTACACCATAGGGGCAGTCTATTTTGGGTGCATTGTTTCAACAATCACTCAATTTTTGTTCATTTTTTTTGTTAATTTTTTTTTGTCGTAATTAAGATTGAGGAACATTTTGGGTGGATACCTCACACATAATTTAGTCTTTCTAGAAAATATGCCATGCTTTTTTTATTCGTCAACTGCAATAAAGCAGATGATTAAGCTTTTTTTTTTTGCCTCCAACGAGTCATATAAGTTTTTGGCGAGTAATAGTAATAGGTGAGATGCTACGGCTTGGAAAATATTGCGATTCAGCCATTAAAAGTTGCCTGAATGAGTATTCTATTCAATATTAAGTAATATATATAGATATGCAGTTTAAAGCTACGGAAGAAAATTTTACAGAAACAAATGAGAGATAGGGCAGGTATATGGATAGAGATCTATAGAAATATATAGATCTATATATAAATAAAAATAGATAGATAGATATATAAATAAAAATAGATAGATAGATATATAAATAAAAATAGATAGATAGATATATAAATAAAAATAGATAGAAAGATAGATAGATAGATAAGTAGGTAGAGAGAGAGAGAGAGAGAGAGAGAGAGAGAGAGAGAGAGAGAGAGAGAGAGAGAGAGAGAGAGAGAGAGAGAGAGAGAGAGAGAGAGAGAGAGAGAGAGAGAGAGAGAGAGAGAGAGAGAGAGAGAAAGAGAAAGAGAGAGAGAGAGGGAGAAAGAAAGAGAAGGAGGGAGAGAAAGATTTATATCTTAAGGATTATACAAGACGAGCAAGCTATGGAAACCCGTGCAGCAGGGCTAAGCTTCATTGTTGAGCGAAGACCCACCTTGCTCTAAATGTCTGTGTAGGTCTTTATCCGGAAGAGGCCGGCGAGCAGCCTGTAAACACTGACAGCTGTTACAAGGTTTATGTGCGTAACCTCACACGGAATCTGATGTGGGTCTCAGACCAACCTCACCTCCATTCCTCCTTAGTAAACCATACCCAATTTTCAAAAACAAAAAACAAAAAAACAGCGATAATGCCAAAAGCTAAGCAGGCAGTAGCACACAAAGATATTTTCAATATAGAATTTTTGAGAAGTATGTTTAAACTTATCTTGTATATGGAACAGATCTTGTAGCTTAGTCTAAATGGATTTAAATTTTCTTAAATGGATGATGTGTAATACAATAAAAAAATAAAAAAAGGCACCGACTATACGCGTAAAATATAGAGATGCTAAAATGGTAAAAGTGTTGATTTTAGAGTGAACATAACATATCTACACCTCTTGTTATGTCCAAATGTTGGGCAGCTTTAAAAAGCAGTTGGCTCCACTAGTAGACTGAGCCAGCCACGAATCGAATGTAAACCCTCCTTAAGCCAGTCAAGCGCTTTGATCATTTGGTGGATACGTATGTTATTATTATGTTGACTTCAACTTGAGGACGATTCGGCCTCGTGAACACTGGACACTAACGTTGGTTGTGATCCTTCACCCCTTTACTATCAGCCAGGTTTCCACACTCCACAGTGCAGTCTGCTGCTAGCTTCAAATATCGCTCAGCAAAATCTCTATCAATGAAAAATTATAATGAGGATAAAATGAATTTCTGCGCAATGACTGTAGATTTTTTTGTACGTTTGAAAATGGGAAAACTTCTTAATCTACATCATCTACCTCCTCGATTCTAAAAACGTTGTTAAAAAAAAAACTTGCTTGATTTCCAATAGCAGATATCAAAGGTTGAGGGAATATCATGTGTTGGTCGGACACCAAATATTAATTTTGACAAATGAAGATAGATAGGGAGTGCAATAAGAGAACAAGTTGATAGGAAATACTTATGGTCTAAAAATAGGGCAATAGCTGATCAAGATGTCGTCAACAAATATAGAGGATGAGGAAAGTAATACTTAAATAAATTTATGGTGTAGGAACTAATGGGAGATAAAAGAAGGTCGGAATGGCGATATTTGAAAAAAAAGTTATCTTTTTTGGTTTACAGCAAAGAGAGTCAGTGTGCAGAGGAGCAATATAAAACACAGCCGCGACACAGTGGGCCCCAAACATCTATCTACTAAGATCAGTATGAACAAGACAAGTTTGTGTAAGCTTAACTGGTGCTTGACTTTTAGTAGTGGAGAATATAGAAACGGAAATAACAGATTAAGTCCAAAGAATTAAAAAGACTTAATTGGTAACCCAAATAGAACAATACACAACATAGAAATCAAATGCAATCTGAAGGAGAGAGAGAGAGAGAGAGAGAGAGAGAGAGAGAGAGAGAGAGAGAGAGAGAGAGAGAGAGAGAGAGAGAGAGAGAGAGAGAGAGAGAGAGAGAGAGAGAGAGAGAGAGAGAGAGAAACGGGATACCAGAAAAACAAAGCGAAGTGCCACAAGCAGTCATAACCGGAAGTCCCGATCTGGATCTAGATATTCTTGGCCTGGATTTGTTAAGATTTCTTCAACTCTCGAAATTATCTGGGCTACTCAATAGTTCAGTCAGCTAAGCGTCGGGCTGACAGTACAGTTTCGTGTCCTCTGTTGGACTGTCTGGTTGTAGAGTCAGATTTTCGTCAAACAAGTTTTGTCCTAATGCTTCATGAGCCACATTGTCCCTGTTACTGTAAAAGATTACATAGACAAATCACTTAGTCGTTGCCTTTGGGGCTAACAAGAAGAAGTCGCCTTTCCCAGCTTTATATTATTATTATTATTATTATTATTATTATTATTATTATTATTATTATTATTATTATTATTATTATTATTATTATTATTATTATTATCATTATTATTATTATTATAATAAGCTGAAAAGTCTGTTCTTCGAACAGGACCCTGGTGTCAATTTGCCGGGATGGGCTGCGCGTGTATGTTAAATAGGATTTTAAATGGTCCTGTATCTAATCATTCACTTGCATGATCTAGATCTATGCCGCAACCTGTATATCTTTACCTAGAATCTAGACATCTCCATAATTCTTTCTCTACACACAAAATCTAGATCTAGTACTGAAATCCTTTTGAATTTCTAACCCTGAAGGTAAAACCTGCATCTGTCTTGAGAATATAAAAACGGAAATAACAGATTAAGTCCAAAGAATTAAAAAGACTTAATTGGTAACCCAAATAGAACAATATACAACTTAGAAATCAAATGCAATCTGAAGGAGAGAGAGAGAGAGAGAGAGAGAGAGAGAGAGAGAGAGAGAGAGAGAGAGAGAGAGAGAGAGAGAGAGAGAGAGAGAGAGAGAGAGAGAGAGAGAGAGAGAGAGAGAGAGAGAGAGAGAGAGAGAGAGAGAGAGATCTAGATCTTGACCTTTTTATTTGGGTTCAGCTGCTGTAAATATCTAGGCCCTAGATCTAGAACCTATGTCCAAGCAGCATTTTTAGATTCTTTACTCAGATCTTACACTTTAACAAGTCATGTAGATCCTTTCCAGCCGGTTTTATATCCGCCGACGCCTACATTGTATGCGCACTTTCAGTTTCATTCCTGCCATTTCTGCCCAGCTGTGCTTACAGGAAATAGTGCACATAAATAATTTTACCTTTTTGCCTTTACTTTTCCAAAAACTATTTTGGTGAAAAATGATATTACTACTTCAAATTTCAAGGTAATTTACAACCTTTTGCCAAATTCGACGTTTCTAGGTGGTGTAAAAATCCTCAATTAGATGGTCCGCAGAGCCACAGTCACTCCAGCCAGTATAATATTAATACTTTGTCAGTTATTGATCTCTAATCCTCTTAACTTAGAAGTCCTTTTAAGATAATGCTCATAATTATTTCTTAGTAATTGAGCTAACCCTAAGTTTTACTCCTTACCAAACTATACAAATTTATTGCAATAAGGGCCCGTATGTGCACATCTGTCATTGGATATGAAAGAGGTGATCTAATAGTAACAACACTTACTTAGCAATGGCGTTAGAGCAAGCTACTTCTTTTACAATTTTAAGCAGAATCATGACAGAGTTATTTAAGATAGGATTTTTGTGGTCTATGAACACAGCTGCTGATTTGTCCTTTAGTTTTGAAAGTTGAATCAAGAAGATCAATATAACACTTATTTGAAGTTTTGATATCGTTTCCTATTTTTTGCATTTCCATAAAATCTCCTAAATGTTCCAACAGACCTAGCAAATTTAATCCGAAATCATCATGAATTATGAATTCGGGTCTAGAGCTGGGTTAACAAAGTAATAAATCATTGAATTGCTTGTAAAATCTAGGTGAAAATGTGTTATTTTATCACATATTGATTTATTAAAATGCTTCTATTTAAAGCTTTTAAAACTGATGAAGCTAATGTGACAGTTATGCGATAAATTTCCTTGAAATCACATTAAACTTGCATCTGGTGTTGTGCATTAAGATATCTCCATGTCAATCTCTACTTCAAATCGAAGAGGATCACCAAACCATGATATCGTTCATTATAACTTCTTTTTTTTTCTATTTCAATGCAGATCAAAGCTAATACCCATCGATTGGCAGCGGTGCAGTAATAATAAGCTGATTTCACAAGCCACGATAGCATCAATTAACTCTAAGTAATTAGCCCGGAGTTTCCGCCATAATAGCCACAAAACATTCTTAATCTTCCGCAAATTATCGAAAACATTATACGGTTCTGGCGCTTAATATTCAAACTGTCTGGGCAGGGTCTAGTGGAGTTCAGTTGAACGGAACAAAAACAAAACCCCCACAACCCCCCCCCCCCAAAAAAAAAAAAACAACAAAAAAAAACAAAAAAAAAAAACAAAAAAAAACAACAAAACAAAAAAAAAAAAAAACCAATAAAACAAAAAAACAAAAAAAAAAAAAAAACAAAAAAAAAAAAAAACAACTGTCAGCTATAATTTCGTAATATATATATATATATATATATATATATATATATATATATATATATATATATATATATATATATAAATAACATTATCACAAACCCGCAGCGCCATATTTGCCAGTGATCATTGAGTTAAACACAGTAAGATAGATTTTTATATTTAACATTTTAAGAGTTAGTGTTTTTTTTTTAATCATTGTTAAATCAGACCATTCAAATAGATGAATTGAAGACAAGAAAGCATAGAAGCGGCTATGGTAATGAAGACCATGAAGAGCAGCTGAAACAAAAAAGGTTTTGTGTTTATTTCTTTACTTTGTTTTGAGTTTTCTTCAGTGGGTGCTCTTCACTGACTTGTCCATCTAGGGATGAAGAGTTCACTGTAAAGTTTCCCTGCTAGTTTGATATTCGTGACTCTCATCGTGAAAAAAGCTTAAGAGTAAAATTTATTTCGTGTAAATTAATATCTATCGTGAAACAGACACAGCATAAAAATATACAATTTGAAATCTGTGAAGCTTTCGAAAGCTGCAGAAGTCATAACTGTAGAGAACTTTAAGTTAAAGTTGCTCAATATCGCACAAATGCTAGAAATAATATCTCATTCAAGGTCTGATAACTATTTTGAACGGCCCCTAAGTCGCTCCTAGAGGCTCACACCTGCTTCAAATCAAGCCAAAGTCGAGTCACAAGGATTTGAATTTTATACACTGTAATTTTCATCTTCGTTTCACTCCTTTTTAGTCCTTTACAGTTTCGATACTGACTTCACCCAGCTGTTTTTGTACATACCAATTTTCTGGCATCTTAAGAAACTTTTTGAAAAAAGTATTCTTAAAATCTTGGGCCTGAAATTTTTGAAGGACCGATCCTTTTCAACCAAATGTGTTTTAAAAACAGATACCATACCCCCAACCATACTCTCTCACTCAAAAAAAAAAAGTAAAATAGATAAAGAAGAAATAACAAAGCCACTTGGTCACGTCACAGGATCGAGTAAGGTTAATTATTAATGGTGTGGGGACTTGGAAGTGGGACAGAGACTCAAAGAGAAGGAGCACCACACTGACTACACCGATTGTTTTTCCTGACCCTGGTCTTTTCCTTTAACTTTGATTCCGTTTTCACATTCTAGAATTTAACCATTTTGCATTACGAATGCTGAAGAAATAACAGCTACTTTTCTGGGTTTCAATTTTTTTTCTTTGCTTTTACTTGATACTTAAATTCAATCTCTAAGACTGCTATTACTCTGAAAAATCTTTCAGTTTTAAGCCCTCGGTTATAACACTAAGGTCATTAATGTGTAAAAACAGTGAATGTATCATCTATCAAACTATCTATCAAACTATCTATGCACTTATTTTAAACTACCATTTTATGTATCCATTATCTATCTATCTATCAATCAATATATTTTCTATCATCCATCTACAGATATATCTGTCTTTATTCCTATATGTCTATTTGCTAATTTATTTTCTATCTTCACATCTTT
Organism: Elysia crispata; assembly: GCA_033675545.1. NCBI lineage: Eukaryota > Metazoa > Mollusca > Gastropoda > Plakobranchidae > Elysia > Elysia crispata. The sequence goes on along the minus strand of JAWDGP010000029.1, from coordinate 837,251 downwards.
AATATATTTCTTCTCTCTGTCAACCAATGTATTCAATCATGCATCTGTAAAGTATTTTTTATGAAATCTCTTCCCTGCCCGACTTTATATATTTATATTTTTTTTTTGTACTTACAATTCAAACACAGTTAAATTCTGCTTTATGTTTCAAAGAGCCGTTTATTGCAAATATTTATCTGCCTGAAGTGATGGGAGAATATGTTAAGAAGACGTCCTAAATCGCCCTCATCTCGTCACGCATGCCTGATTCTTCATCATCACCCAGTTTTCTTTGTTTAAAGTTTATCATAGGATAAAAAAAATCTCTTTTTGAGCAGCTTGAATCGTTCAGTTAGCTTAGCTCACGAAACATCCAGATGCAAACATAACAGGCTCTCTGACAAGAAGGATATAATCCCAGAACCTCATATAGGGCAACATAAAAGGATAAAAAAAACTTTGATTTATATATTTGTACTTTCTTATTGCCCTTAGGCATAGTGACGTAGGTGAGTTAAACCAAATTTGGTAAAGACGCTGTGACCCAAGAAACTGACCGGCTGTCACTTTGATCACGTTTCATTTCTAATCAATATAACAATTCAATCATGAAAAAGATTTGTTTTCAACACTAGAAATGAATAGTCAAAAGAAAAGAAAACATCATGAATATCAATTTAAAAGCCAGGTTTGCTTGCATTGAATGAATGATTATTTCAAACACTTAATGACATTATAAAATTATTGTTTCTTATGCTTGGCAATCAATGCTTGAAGCACGTAATATTGTTTGACACAAATAATAATTATTGTTGAACATGTTTCAAAGTTTATGGATCTCGTTGTCTTTATTATTTTTTTAAAAATTATTTCATTTCACCAACTTACATATCATAGTTTGCATTTTAAGGCAATATTATTAATCTTTGCTAGCCGTGCTGTTCCATGAGGATTCGCACCAGTCGACCCTAGCTCGCCCTGACGAGGTGCACACCGCTTCACTGCTCACCGCGAGGCAAGCCTGTGAAGACCCAGCCCGAGGCTCGCAAAGTGCACGATCGAGCCCCGCTCCATATTATTATTGATTTGAGCATGGTAAGCCAAGGATTTTTCTAGAAATAAGATTTAATCTTCTTGAAAAAGATATGTAAGCTTATCAAAATAATTATCAAAATACATGTAACAGTCTTTTACGCCTATTTTACAAATGAAAAAAAAGTAAGCATTAAACTCTTTACGCTACAAGTCAACAAACTTTGAAGATGACAATGTGACCGGTGAGAGGGGCTAGTTTTAATTTTCTAAGCGGAATGCTTGAGTGCACCTTGGTCTTAAAATTTTTCTTTACTTTGTAGTAATATAATTGCTGAATATCTAAATGCCTTTCTGTCAAAAGAGAATGATAAAACCAAGCCATTCACATTATTTCAACAGATTTTGTGTCAGTAAGACTTTGGACGAAAGAGTTCTAAAATTTTGTTCAAGATCAAAATAGATAATATTGGTATATTTCATACTGCTTTGACGAATTGATCATTACCCATTCAACAATACATATATAGATAAATTAATGCGAAATAAAAAATCAATAACCGCTTTTACGATTTATGATATAGCGTTCGTCCTATGTCTTCTCATTGTTTTTATTTCAAACTTTAACAAGTTATGACATCATTGTGTTCACACACTCAGCAATATTACTATCAAAAACACCAAAGTTAGCATCGCGTTCAAAACATTTATCTTCACTCTTGGATAGGACATAAAAAGTAAAAGTTGTTTGAATTATATTAAAACCATTTCATGTTTGCATCATATCTTTGATGCCTGTCCAACCTTCAAGATAAATGCTTTTCTAAAACTTTCATGATCTTCTCAAACATTTAAAATGGAATCTTATTTTTATCCAGAAAATGATCTAGGAAAGGAAAAATTATTTCAAAATCTAGTTTTTACAAAAATCAGTCACAGTCGGTTCTGAATATTTTTGCGATTTATATTTCTAGGATTTGATATTTCTTACCTTCTAAAAAGCTCAAGAAGATTATAAAAATTCTGAACTATCAGAAAATGTGTAAATTACTGAGTCGAGGATAAGGTCACATTAAAAAAACCAAAATGCCCTCTCCAGTAATTTCGCCGCACACTTTCAATGTGCAAGAATTTCCTGTCGACTATAGAGCGACATCAAGATATCTGAATCGACTATGTTATGTTTTCAATTATAACCTTGTTTTCATTTTACACAAAAAGCAGTTAAAAAGATCATGGAAGATCCTTTATTCTCTATTCGATCTTACTGATCTTCGTCTTTAAAGCAGAGAACCTAAATGCATCTGGGCTAATTAATGAGACATAATTTATTGTTACCATTTCTGAAGTATATAACCCGTAAAGCTCTCTGGGGTCCCAGTCTTATTTGAAATGGCCACGAATAGAACTACTTCTGTTGACTGTAAGTGCAGATATTAGTTTAGCTTTGTCCATTTCAGCACTAGCTTTGGTTTAGTCACATGACTAATGTCTATTATAAGCAGGTAGAAAGACATCGTCAACGTTAGAAATGCCGGTCATTCTATTGCGCCATATTAAAATATTTCAGAGTCCAATCTTCTGGGTTTTTTTTTTTGTTTTTATAAAGAGATTGTCACTGAAGGTTATCGATATTCTTCATGTTCACAAACAGTATTTTGTGAAATAAAAACTTAAGGTTTCTACATAAAAAAGACAAAAATAATAGAAAAGACAAACAAAAACAGAAGCAAAAGTAAACATTAATTGAAACATAAGATTTATATTAAACAGCCTCCCTGATTTTACAGACACTGATTTAGTTATCGACTTGGCAACATTTCATTGCAAAAAAAATGGTAATATTTCTACAAAGCCAAGAATAAGCGATTAAAAAGTAGATTAGAAAAAAAAATGAGCTACATTATCACAGGGTGTTACTTTCTTATTTTTCTAATGTTGCAAGTGATAGCAGACGGTTTCGTGTGCATGTTGACGCGATGGATCTCTGGGGTCGGCGATGCTGTAAGGGTGGGGTTGGGGAGCGGGACAAGATGCGAGGCTGAGAGTTTAACATGTTTCCTTATCGGCTCAGAATGTATTTGGAAAGCTGTAAAACTAAAAAATCCTCGTGTTTGAACTTCATGGTTCAGGGAGTAATCGTATAATTCAAAGTGCATTTAGAACTTTGATTAGAATGAAAACAGGTATGGCGAAGGTTAATTGGTACACTTGTTTAAACAAAAATAAAAAAGCAATACACCTAGGGTTGCCTGCTTAAGAAATAGGTCATAAGAGTTGTAACGGTTGGTAAGATCTGTTAAAAGTAAGCAGTGTATATTTAGTTCTAAAGGACCTTGGCCAAAATCAGCCGAAATTCGGGCTCTTAATTCTTCATTTTAGATTTAGATCCAAATCTAACAAATTCAGACTAGACTAGTTTGAGGCAGAGTTTAGGACTAAATCTGCTTCTAGAAATTATAACTTATAAAATTATAAATTATAAAAATACATGAATTGGAGCAAACTGATAGTGCTACTAAATGTTAGTTTTAAACTGTGCAATTTACTTTCGCCTTTATTGTTTCATTCTTGAAACCTCTAAAAGTAAGATAGGTACTTTTATGCTCCTGACTTTTCTTTTAAAATCCTGAGTTGGATTTAGTGCCCTATTTAGATTTTTGATTAAAATATAGAAAGATGTAATTTAGACTTAGGTACTTGTCCTAGCTAACTTTCCACAAATCGTTCCCTCAAAAATAAAAAAGAAGTCTGAATAAAACTTGCAATATGTACAAGATAATATAAATCCCAAATCTACTTGATGCTTTCTTAAAAAAAAAATCGGAAATCTCTCTCATTTAATATTAAATAAAAATTCTGCACACAATAATATCTCGGTAAAGTTTTTTTTTTCCAGTGAAGAGATAAGCAATACATACAGCTCGTTTATAGAAGATCATAAGGTGGGCAACGACGTTTTTCATGATTTTAAAATATATAATTATGTTCTCAATGAAAATAACAAATGGCTTTATCAAAGGTGCTCAAGATGTTGGTTTAAATACCTAGACAGTGAATATAAACATATAATTAGCTCCTTAGCTCAACTCAGTGTTTTTCAAATTACGATTATTTTTTTTGTACTTCTTTTAGCTTAACAGATGCCACAAACATTTCTTTTTAACTGCCAGTATGTGTTTTTGAACACTTTTTCTTTTTAGAATGCTTGGTATCAAGAATAGGGAGCGAGGGAAAAATAAAAAGAGAGAGAGAGAGAGAGAGAGAGAGAGAGAGAGAGAGAGAGAGAGAGAGAGAGAGAGAGAGAGAGAGAGAGAGAGAGAGAGAGAGAGAGAGAGAGAGAGAGAGAGAGAAAGAGAGAGGGAGAGAGAGAGAGAGAGAGAGAGAGAGAGAGAGAGAGAGAGAGAGAGAGAGAGAGAGAGAGAGAAAGAGAGAGGGAGAGAAAGGAAAAGGGAGAGAACGAGTGAGAGAGACTGTAAAGAAATATTATGACATTTATGAAAGTATTAATTTTTCTAGCGCCTAAAGTAAACGCCAGATAAACGCAACAGAAGGGAACAAAATCAGTGTCTACATCTGACCGTCTACCTGTGACAAACAAAACACATACAAGTCCACTGTTTCAAGCACACGAGGACATCTTCTCTGCACGATAGACTTGTGGTCAGAGAGTATAATGCGGCAGGATGAATACTTATGTTAACTCTCTCTCCTCTCTCTCCTCTCTCTCAATCCCAGGTTTTTTTTCTGTCTCAATTTCTCACTCCACCTCTCTCAGCGCCTCTCCCTCTTTCTCTTTGTCTGTCTGTCTTTATGTCTCTCTGTGCCTGTAATAATAGCAAGAAGGAACTGGTAAAGATATACACACATGAACATTTTTTTTAAACTGAAACCTGTGAACACCGTCTGCATCCGTTTCCCTCTCAACTTTTAAAGCCTGGCTAGCCAGTTTCCTCTGTTTTTGTTTCTCAGTGAATCTGAAGTCACATGGGTAATCTACCAAGAATTTCCGTACATCCTGGTTCAAGTAATAGGAATCAATAATCAATCTCTTTACTTGGCACAGTGTCACAGAATGGGAGGAACCGAATTCTCTTATTTTCTTCATATATAGTTTTATATTATCCATGTCCGACGCCCACTTCCACCCCCACAGCTAGTGGTGTCGGACAGCGAGACAGTTTGATCATCTGGAGACCAGGGAAATGAAACAATAACTGGGGAGTCACGTTGTGCGCTGCTGGTTTCTGTCATAACACCAGGCTCTCCCTGGTCTCCCATGGTGTCCTGCTGGCTCCACCAAGCTCAAGGTGAAATTGGTTTCTTGCCAAAATTGACATAGAAAGCACTGATCGGGTTTTTCCAGTCACGTTTTTTAGTTTTCTATTAATTTTTTGCCCGTTGTGGCCAGGAATTGTTAAAATTATGAAGACAAGCAAGATAAAAAATTCACTCTCAGATTTGGGAAAGACAATAAGGATGTATTTCATTCTCTTCAAGTCGAAACTCACACTGCCCTTGGATAAATAGGAAACAGATCACCGTCACATGTCTCTTGGGTGAAATTATTGGATTTTAAAAAAATTATACATTTTGATTATTTGGATAAATGTAAAAACCCGTTGTTCTGAATTTAAACTCGTGCACATGTGGTATATAACTATCTTGAAAGCAGAGCTATTAAGAGTACAAGGGAAATATTTAGTTTTGATATTGGTGAGGAAATACTTTGCAAATCAGGATGTTTTGAATCAAAACGGTTCGTCCAAGTTTGTTTTAAATGCCTGACATGCGTAGAACAACTGTCAGAAGTAACTTTGTATTCCATTTACACAAACAATACTGTGTCATAATTGACATTTATATATTGATACTAATATGGTGTTTATGACCCTTTTTCGAATATTTTAAGTTTTTTAATACAAAATTTCTCCATGGTGCTCGGCGTAATGAAAAATTAAAGGAAAAAGAAAAGCACGTAAGAAACGTCAGCGAAAAGACATTTCTTCACATGAGAAGTTCTCGGCTAGATTAAAAAAAGAAAGATTCGTTTCAGCACAACTTCCGACACAAGCGCTCCATTAAAAGCTCGCTTAGTCTTGGTGTACTTTAAGCTTTAAACGAATTATGAAATTTTTTTTATTTAGTTAATATGCTAGAGTTTTAAAAAGCCTTTGTATCGAACAGTTTCTTTCAGTGCTAATTCGTTCCCTTTACGCTGAGTGCCTCATAAAAAAAACTCTTCTAACGCTATTATTATCTGCACGTTGGTTCGTGTCTGTTTCGACCATTACTTCTATCCCCTTCCCCTTATCTCTCGACATCTCTGGTCCTTCTCTGGGTTTCTTTAAAATTTCGACGACCAGTTTTCCACTTTTAACTATTATGTTCAGCGATTAAAAAATTGAAAACATTCAGGCGGGGCTCTACGATTTAAACATAAACATATATTTTAATTTTTTTTTTCTGTTTGTGCTCGAAAATTCACACCTCTCATCAACTGGAATATCTTTTTAAATCTATTTCAATGATTCATAGAGCTTGACGAAGATTGCACTTGGAACAAACGAGCTCTATTTATTTCTTTCTCTTTCTCTCCATCCTCTACCCAAAGACTTAAATTTTTCAAGGCTTCTCTTCCGTCTATGTCTTGTAAAAGATCTTTGAGATTTCAATATGATCACTGTACCACCCTTTCTACATCTCTTGGGTGTGCTACATTCAAAGCACCATCTTACGTTTAAGAACAGCGGTCGAACTCAAAGACTTGTGAAAAAATTACAATCAAAATCACAATCAGCTGTGGTATGGCTCAACTCCTAGAGCCATTTGTACAGTCCTGAAAGAAACCCACGAATCGCCAAAGTACAGAACTCTTTTCTCTCTGGCCATTTCTTTCTCCTTTTTTATTCCTTTTTTTAATCATCTGCTGCCATGAATCTCGGTCGATATTTTCCGGGGAAAGCCCGGATGTAACCCTGGTTTTTACCACATCAGCCCTGCAGACCAGAATTGGCTGGCCAGAAATTACAGGGCACATCCTAGGTTGGCGGCTTAATCCATTTATCCCTGTACATGCTGTACCGTGACGTAACCCAGCGGCGGCTAACTGGTCATTTTAGAGCAGGTGAAAATAGGAATTACGCTGCCTGCCTCGTTTTAACCCGAACTTTCGTCTGCTTGGCGTCTGCTAGCAAGTCAGGCTACAAGACAAAAAGGTCTGGGCTGGAAGGGGAGATTTGAGGAGAGATTAAATTAGGAACATTACCAAAGCGAATCTGTGGTTTCAGACAATGCATGTTTTTTCCACTCATGTTTTTTAAAAAAAATTATTTTCAACATACTTACAGTCCTTATTAGAAGTTAGAGGTAGTAAGAGGCTAGAAACACTCTCTCAGCTTGGTCGGCGTCCCTTCCACGCCACTCAGCTTGCACTTCTAGTAGTTAACGTTAGATTTCACCACGGGTTCTACTTGGCATGATAAAATTGGTTCAAACCATATTGATCTAGAAAGTTTCTTACCTGCATAACAAAAAATCGCCCGACAAATACATTTCAATGGCACAAAATAATAAACTAAAAATATGAAAGAAACTTTAGCAGTGAGACATAAAAATCATTCATTTTGGGTCAATAAGTGATTCAAAGGTCGGCCGAAGGTCATGGGTTCACTCTTCGTGAGTAAGGAAAGAAAACTAAAATTTGTGGAAGAAAAAGAAGAGGAATAGAGATTAACGCAAAAGGACTGCCAAACTATATGTCATACATCCCAGAACAGGATATTCGACATAGAACTGTATACTTATTTCTTACATTGTTTTCCTTTATCAGCACAATTTGACTTTATTCAAAAACCTGCATTAGAGAAAAAAAAAGAAACGGGACAATAATTCGTGCAAAACCACAAACTTTTTACCATTGAAAAAATAAGCAGCGAGATTTAAAGAAAAAAAACTAGAGGGAAAAACTGAATTTAAAAGTTGAAAGTAAAATTAATCATTGCTGTCTTTAAACAAGGCATTATGCTCAGAAACACATACACATATAAATCATATAAATGGTTGCATATAATAGTTAAAAAAAAACAAACCCTGTTCTATCAGTCGTCTTCTTATATAAACATCTTTCACCATCTATCTTAAAGTGAAATGCTTGTGTAGGTCAGTCTGTCAGTCTTTGTATCTGTTTCTCAATCGAAACCTCTGTTGTTCTTAGAGGGATTTTCTTTTTTTTTTTTTTTCTTCCTTCTCCGTTACAAATAAACGTGTCTCTAGAAACTATGCACTTTAAATTGCTGCCTGTCTTTTAATATTCCTCTACCACCACTCTCCGTATGTGTGTCAGTCTGTCTCTCTCTCTTTCTTTCTGCATATAATTGTATATATAATTGTATATATATATATATATATATATATATATATATATATATATATATAATTGATTAAGACTGTAACAGGACCATGTGTACCAAACTGAGGGCAGCTTTAGGCACGATGGGTTAAAAAATTGTCGTAAAACGCTTAACACTAAATTGTTGCTTCCTGACACAATGATGATAAGAAGAAGCTGTATATGGAAGAACGATAAAAAAAAACATAGGGAAAGACATATACATCGAGCGAAAGAAAAGGAGATAAAAAGAGGAAAAAACCCCCCAGCATATTACGGTTTCTAATTTACTCTGACGTGAAACTTACATAACAATAACTTGGTAAACTTTAACAATAGAAAATCTTTTATCCAAAATTCATCATTTCTCGGGAAAGTCAAAACCAAATCATATATTATTTATAATTGCTCTTCGTAAAATAGCTGTGTTATTGAATTTGCTTATATTCAACACTTTCTCATTTGACAGGAAAAAGAAGCATTCCGCTAGTGGAAAAAATATAGAACCTTTAGAATATGTAGAGTACAATGTTATAAGGTACCTGCATAATGAGTAAGAAGTTTTGTAAGCACTTATTTTCTCGTTTAAGAAATTCTAATGGTATGCAGGTCTTGATTCCCTTAAACGCCTGAGCCTAGCAATGATTACAATTTCTAAACAAGATCTTAAACATTTCGTTTTCCGCGATTTGGGATTTACCCAAACCTCATAATTTATGAGATAGATATTTTTTCCGTCCTCTGAAAGGTTTGTGACAACATGCCCACGTGAAAATAATGTTCTTATCAAGACGCTTGAAACACATCAAAGAGGCAGTCTGTACAGTTACCAATAAAGAATAACAAGACACCGAAATTCATGAAAATTTGACCATAACTTTGCGTAAAAATGCTGGTAATTTTCATAAACTCAAATTGAGTGTAACAACATGGGGAAAAGTGAAAACATTTAACGTCCCCTAAGTTTTCTGAAAACTAAAACGGTGTTAGATCTAGTGACCCACCTACAGTCCTCTGTGGTTATAACGCGGTGGCCGAGGACCAACTTTGTGTGTTAGTTACCAGCTAATGCATTGTCTCGGGCAGTTTGTCTGGTGTCTTGGCAGTTCTAAAACTAAGCCGGTTGTGACATTTTTATGAAAAAAAACTTGGACACCAATATTATAGATCAGGAATATGAACCAATTTAGAATTTCAGTCACCGCATAGCATGAAGATAATATGTGTATCTTTAAAAAAAACAAAACAACCAACATATTGACCACATATTAAATTTTTTTTTCATTATTAATGACAGCGCGTAAAAAGTCTGGAAATTAACTGAAATGAATCGAAAAAAATGTTTATCATTAAAGCGTCCATTTGGGATAAGAAACATCAGAGAGAGAGAGAGAGAGAGAGAGAGAGAGAGAGAGAGAGAGAGAGAGAGAGAGAGAGAGAGAGAGAGAGAGAGAGAGAGAGAGAGAGAGAGAGAGAGAGAGAGAGAGGGAGGGAGGGGGGGGAGATAAGTGGAATGTGTAAGATACAGGGAAAAAACCTTGTTCACTCTGCGTTTTAATCAATTGTTATCGAGTTTTGCTATTCTAACCTGTTAATACGTTTTAAGGTATGTATAAACAGAAGATAAAAAATAGCAGATCTATTTAAGTTTAGACATCCAGAAGAGAATGAATTTGTTTCTACATTCACGGATATGCTTCAAATTTAATGCAAGGCAATAAATAGAAATAAATTATAGAATATTACCAAAGTAATGTTTCTACAACAACTAATGCACTTGTATGTAATTTAAAAAAAAAAATTTAAGTGCATTAAGAACTCCGAAAAAAAGGTTTATATATAAATATAATTTTTTTTTAATAATATTAAAACTAGTAATGTTGCTGTTTTTGTTGTTGTTGCTGTTATTATTATTATTATTATTATTATTATTATTATTATTATTATTATTATTATTATTATTATTATTATTATTATTATTATTATTATTATTATTATTATTATTATTATTATTATTATTATTATTATTATTATTATTATTATTATCATTATTATTATTATCATTACTATTATTATCATTACTATTATTATTATTATTATTATTATTAGTTGTTGTTGTTGTAGTAGTAGTGGTAGCAGCAGCAGCAGCAGCAGCAGAAGCAGTAGTAGTAGTAGTGGTAGTAGTAGTAGTAGTAGTAGTAGTAGTAGTAGTAGTAGTAGTAGTAGTAGTAGTAGGAGTAGTAGGAGTAGTAGGAGTAGTAGTAGTAGTAGGAGTAGTAGGAGTAGTAGTAGTAGTAGTAGTAGTAGTAGTAGTAGTAGTAGTAGTAGTAGTAGTAGTAGTAGTAGTAGTAGTATGAGGAGGAGGAGGAGGAGGAGCAGCAGCAATATTAGTAGTAGTAGTAGTAGTAGTAGTAGTAGTAGTAGTAGTAGTAGTAGTAGTAGTAGTAGTAGTAGTAGTAGTAGTACTTATTAGCTAACTTGGGCTTAATACCAGAAGGCTTTTTAATTTTTACAACAATATTTGAGAATTAGTTGATCAGTCCTTGTGCACAAAGGTAAGTTAAATTACTTAAGGAAAACTGGAAAGCCAAGACAGAACAACAAACATGTCATAATGTAAATTTCCTTATAAAATTTGAATAATATCATGACAACTGCTTTTGAAAAGGATCATCCTCTTATTCCATGTAGATTAAAACTAAACCTTGGATGACCGCAAGAGAGCTAAGGCTCGGGATTTGCTAGAAATGGCAAATCTTAGTGACACAACCACTCGTAAATCCATTCTAAGTTGATTTCTTAAATCGAAAACGCAGTTCTAGCGATACTTCATTTAGTGGAGAGTCTAGCTCTACATATAAAGAAGCACAGCACTGTATTCTGGGCCTCAGCATATAGAAAATGAACGATAATAAATCTGAGCGAGAACCTCTGCAGCCCAAATATATCTTACAAGATTAATACGAAGAAAATCGAAAATGAAAAGGAGATAAAAAGATTTTATCTTACTGATTCCATTGGACCTTACAACTACGTCTACCTAGTATATTGCTTGTAAGAGCTTTACTATAATCAAAGTCTAAAGCTACCTGCACCTCATTAGATCTATTGAATATTTCAAACATGTGCAGCCTTTTATTTTTATCAGTCCATACGAATTAAGTGGCTCAAGTTATCATTGGGCACTGTAAAAAAAACAAAAGCATAATTATTCTTGCACTGTCCTCAAGTGAAGAAACTATTTTTGACTTCTTTCCTCAATCCTGCAAACATGAAAGAGACTGAACATTTCCAACCAGTTTTTTTTTCACTAACTGTCTGGCTCAAAGAATAAAACACCCTCAAACACGTTTTCATTACAATCGATGGCCCTAAAGAGACAACATGCAATGGCAATGCAATGGAGGCAGAGCAACATGATCACTCAGTGTATGCGGCGTTTAATGTATGAAATTAAAATCAGTGCTTGTAAGAAGATCAACAGTAAGACAGCTTATGGTCTTCAAGAAAGGGAAATTTTGCCAACATAAAGAACCAAATGGTATGATCTTCTTTCCTTTTTATACGCACGCATCCTTCGAATAAAAAGTTCTTGTTTTGCACCATGCAGAATAAGAGCAAAGCAGTCTCTCGTATTCAAATTTTAGATTGGAAACTTTGCCCCTTAGGGATTTACCTCCGTTTGATTTTAACGGATAACATTCTCTTTGCTGCTTAAAAGCATTGGATTTTTATGTCATATTAATGTAGCATAACTTTATGCAATGCTTTTCGTTCATTGAAGTTTTGATCGTTTTATCATTATTCTCTACCCCCGCTCATTCTAGTTGGGAAATGAGAAAAAGCAACTCTTGCTCAACCCACTTTACCCGGAAAATGTGACTTATCTGAACTTGCCGTAAGAGCGAAGAGTGAGGGCCTTTTCCCAGACTGACATGATTATAGAATATGGCCTTGACAAAAAGGTAACTCTATAAATGAAAGGTTTTCTAATATCTTTTTTTGTACTCGCCGCACAAATCGCCAGCTGTATTTTTTCTATTCATATGAGATTATACTGAAAATATGACTTACTCTAGGAATATAATAAACTGCCAATAGTTCCGGGAAATAACGGGCCAAGGTCGAACGTTGCGATAGTGTCAGGGGTTTCTCAGTTTGCTAATGTACAAAACTTGAGAGAAAGAACAAGTGTAGTTTAGATCCGTTATATTGAATTGGAGCACTTTATTATCCGTAATTTAATAAAAGAGAGCCGAATCTCTACAAATGTTATTGGAAATTCTTATGAGGACCACAATAAAACGTACGAAAGACAACAATCAGGTTTACTCTAGGAAGCCAGATCATATTTATGATTTATATATCAAAATATAATGCAACGCCGCAGATTTACAAATAATTATTATTGAGTGACCAAAACCAACCATTTACTCTGTGCCGCTTGATCTTTTCCTTTGTCTATGTTAAGGTTTGTCTGTCTGTCTGTCTGCCTCCTCTTTGTCACTTTCTAATTTGCCAGACTCTTGGTCTATGTCTATCTTTGCTAAATCCTATTCTCTTCCTATTTTTATCCATGCCTCTTTAAACATTTGCCCTGTCTGTATGTCAGGCCGTCTCTCTCTCTCTCTCTCTCTCTCTCTCTCTCTCTCTCTCTCTCTCTCTCTCTCTCCTTCTCTCTCTCACTCTCTCTCTCACACTCTCTCTTGCTCTCGTTCACCTTCTTTCTTCATTGAAATGCAATTAGATTGAACGGACTTTTTATTTTGCTGGAGTAGTGAACTGGGATTAGTTTTAAAGACAATTGAATTCTTGTCTTGTTGCGATATTGCTTAGACCTTGAGGCTGCGGCAGTTTTTTAAGGTTACCCTTAGCTTTGATGTTCACTAGGAGGATAGGAAAAATGTTTTTACTTACTGTTCTTATGCTGCTCAATAAAAACTGTTCGATAATTTTTCCATAATAAAAAAACGTAAATTCTCAGTGTCATTGCTGTTTATTTTTTAATAATAAACTGCTTTTTTTTTAAATAAACAAATTGTTTATTTTTTCTTTTAATAATAAAAGTGAGTGTGTCGAACTTTATGCAGTAAAAATGTTTTCGCAACCTGCTCTACTGAAGCTTTCATTTTGCCTGCAGGCTCCACGAGAATCCCAGAGCGTCAAAGTTTTTGTTCAGTGGAGTGATAGAAACATCATGAACATTTATTAGTGACCAAGGAAGCCTGTCATTTTTTTTTTTTTTTTTTTTTGGGGGGGGGGGGGGATAGCTTTTGTTGATATCAGGCTAAGATTTTCTTCCTTATGTACATCACGATCTGTATTTGTCCTTTTTTTCTTCCTTTTTTTCTTTATATACGTTTGGACGGGCTTAAAAATAAACTATATGAATATCCCGACCAAATATTTTGGCGAATCGAAGCAGAATAAGGAGCGCAAATAAGTTTAACCACACGAAAAAAAGTCGAGACTGGGATTACCGATATCCTTTTCTAGTACGAACAATTAATTTACTGTGCCGCTAGCTGTTCTTGTTTTCTCTGCTCTTTATTTCATACCTCTTCTTCTTCTTCCCTTCAGCGCGAAACTCGATGATATTTTCTTGTGTGACTATGATTAGAAACGGTTCTTTTTACATTTAATTATTGGTATTGAAATTCCAACTCATTTTATTAGTTTTTTCAGTATTTTAATAAGCATGGTTATAAATCAGCATTTTGCATATGATAAACAGAAAATTTAAAGTCCAGAGTTCCTGATATATAAAATATATATTTTAATGAAATAAATAAAGCATCTCTTTATAAGGATTTTTTTTTTTGCTTAAACATTTTTGACGTTCTGTGCAAAAGTTAACTAAAAATATACCTTTTGTTGTAAGGAGAGACGAAGAAAACTAATTTGTGCGGCTTAGGACCGTGTAACAGGTGAAGAGGTTCCGTTTTGTATCATCAGCAGAACACCTACTGTAGCAATACATGGACACGTATGTAAATAGACCTTGTTCATTTTAGGCACAGCGCTCAAACTATTTTAGGAACTATGTATGTCAGTCTTAATGTTGAAATAATCATATCTAAACTTGAAGATCACAGTCATCCTATATGTACCACAAATTGCATAAGCCTAAATCTCTTTTGTGTTTATCTTTATCAATACTTTGCTGTTTTTCGATATTAAATCGACTTTTCTTTGCCTCTGTTTTTAATTTTGACCTCCCTGGACAATGTGGCTGCAGCACAACGATTCATGAACTGTTGAAGGTGATGAAATAAACCAAAACTGATCAGTTCAATACTATACAAATGTCAAAGCCATCGACATGAAAGCCCTTTAGTTATGAATCCATAAATTTGATCTTCGAGAAAAATATATCGGAAAAAAAAAGTTGTGCTGTAAACAATTAATTACTTTGAATAGGTCACAAAAAAGGAACACAAAATTATGTTTTTGTCTTTATAACAACAAAAAAACAAACAAAACGGAAATAAACATTTGAATTACCAAACGACGCATTCACTTTCTGATCCCTTTCATCGTGCCAAGCCATAATTACAAATAAAAAAATATCTCTACTCATCTGAAACTCTTGAAATACTTAAATTGCAGTATTGAGGTCATTTGGAATCCTTAAAACTTGCATCAATAAAAACAAAAATTCAATTTAAAGGACAAAATCATTGATCAGTTTACTTAGAATCTCTAAAATGTCATGAGAATAAAGAAACAAATATAAGTTTCAGGTTTTACATATAACTCATTGAATCTCCAGCACTCTGAAATCTGGGGTATATGTAGTTTAAATTTTGCAAAAATAGAATTTAAACACAAGTCAAAACTCCATGCTGCCATGTTGGGTCCTTTTTGCGTTCCGTATCTGGTAATTTTTGTCATGTATTTATAGCGCTATTATGGACTTATTTTTCTGTTATCAAAAGATATATTAAGGGTCATCTTGTAAAATGTGAGCATTTATTAAGAAAAGTGAGAGTTTCTGATAATATTTAAAAAAATAGAGAGCTTTTTTTCAAGAGTAAGGTCTAAAAAAGTGCCTGAAAATATCTGTGATTAAAAATCAGCATCTAAATCCTTCGTTTTCTAAAAACAAGATATTTGTCCCGACCAGCAAAGTAAGCCACACCCAGCATTGTCAAACCCACTTTCAAAATAAAAATAATAGGGGGTGATTATATCTTTGCTATTTGCTAGATAAAGAAGAAGAAGAAGAAGAAGAAGAAGAAGAAGAAGAAGAAGAAGAAGAAGAAGAAGAAGAAGAAGAGGAAGAAGAAGAAGAAGAAGAAGAAGAAGAAGAAGAAGAAGAAGAAGAAGAAGAAGAAGAAGAAGAAGAAGAAGAAGAAGAAGAAGAAGAAGAAGAAGAAGAAGAAGAAGAAGAAGAAGAAGAAGAAGAAGAAGAAGAAGAAGAAGAAGAAGAAGAAGAAGAAGAAGAAGAAGAAGAAGAAGAAGAAGAAGAAGAAGAAGAAGAAGAAGAAGAAGAAGAAGAAGAAGAAGAAGAAGAAGAAGAAGAAGAAGAAGAAGAAGAAGAAGAAGAAGAAGAAGAAGAAGAAGAAGAAGAAGAAGAAGAAGAAGAAGAAGAAGAAGAAGAAGAAGAAGAAGAAGAAGAAGAAGAAGAAGAAGAAGAAGAAGAAGAAGAAGAAGAAGAAGAAGAAGAAGAAGAAGAAGAAGAAGACGTAGTGGAGAAACACGAACAGCAAGATCGAAACTACTTATGATTAAAAATAGAAACGAAAAAGACTGCAAGATTAGATGAATATAAACAGCAACGAAAAAAAAAAACCCACAAATACTTTGAGAAAAGGGAAAACAACATATGGAAAAAATGGAATTTTTGAGCCTGCGTTGTTGGATCATCTTTAATGCAATAATTTTGCTGGCTAACTTAACACAAGAATATAAACGAATTAAGCTAGGAGTGCACTTAGGTTTTCACAATACGACCCACTCGTGCTGATAACCACCTTGTAATGCATGCAACTCTAAGCGTTTACCTACTGTTTCACACCTGTGAGATCTACTAGCGAGATTTGTACTGGAGTCTAAGCAGTTTGACCTAATGCCAAGAACAGATGGAAGGACTGCTGCAAACAGAAAATGTTTAGACTGCAGATGTTCTTTATTTTGATATAGAGCTTCGCAGCAAATCAATTTACGCACCATCTTTTCATGAATATGCAGAAGAAACTTAAGTGCACATTTTTTACGGATACACACGGATTGACTTTAACATGATATAAAATGATATATATATATATATATATATATATATATATATATATATAGAGAGAGAGAGAGAGAGAGAGAGAGAGGGAGGCAGACAGACAGACAGAGATAAAGAGAGAGTAAAATAGAGAGATATAAATAGAGAAAAATAAAGAGAACATAAACGATAAAAATAATTAAAAAGAAATGAAGAAGTGAAAGAATGAATAAATGGGAAAAAAGAGAAATAGATGGAGAGATGGAGAAGTGAAAAAAAAGGAAAAAAAGATGAAGAAAAACAGGCTGACAAGGAAAGAAAAAGAAATTCAATAGAGGCATAAAGACATAGAGGCAGGAAAAAAAATATGTTTGAGAACGGTTATACGAGAAAGAAAGCAGGGCAGAAATAAAGAAAGAGCAATTGAGGGAGATCTAGGCCGAGATAAAGTCTGATACAGACTTGCTTAAAAATTGAAAAAATTTTTTTTTTCTTCGCATATATTTTATGAACGGAAGTGATGACTAGTTTTCTTTTACCTGGAGTGATATTGCTATTTCATCATTTTTGTTGCTGTGTTTTTAAGCAATCATACTGATACGATCACGAATAAAACCCTCCTGGAGATGAAAAAAAATGTTATATAGAAAACATACTTTCAGCCTTGATAATAAACAGCCAGTAACAACATATGGGTTCATGCTTTATCACGGAGCAACAATACGCTAATTTATCAATTTTCAGCTTTTCTAATCGTTCGAATGGCAGGAAAGTCAGATTGGGACTGTCAAGAACAAAAATACATGTAAAGATACAAAAGCTATTTATCATAATCACTGCTGAAACAGCCCCCCCCCCCCCCCCCAAACTAAATCCCGGGTATGTCATCTACATTGAAAGCAAACATGTTGATGAAACGTGATAAGGCAGTAAGGTTGTTGAAACGTGATAAAGCTAACAGGTTGTTAAAACGTGAGAAAGCAAACAATAAAGCAATAGGTTGTTGAAACGTGATAAAGCAAGCAATAAAGCAAACAGGTTGTTGAAACGTGATAAAGCAAACAGGTTGTTGAAACGTGATAAAGCAAACAAGTTGTTGAAACGTGATAAAGCAAACAGGTTGTTGAAACGTGATAAAGCAAACAAGTTGTTGAAACGTGATAAAGCAAAGAGGTTGTTGAAACTTGATAAAGCAAAGAGGTTGTTGAAACTTGATAAAGCAAACAGTTTGGTGAAACGTGATAAAGCAAAGAGGTTGTTTCGATAGCTCGTTATGTGTCTGTGGGGCGACGCCATCGCTGAAGATGTGGTTATAGGGAGGAAAAGTCATGTGGTCACTTCCTCTTAGCACATCTTCGTTGTTGACTCAAAACAATAAAAATGTACAGTATGCTAGCAGAAAGAGTGTCCTAATTAAATTAGAAAGATATTAGAACCTGGTACCATCTTATTCTAACTGGGCATCATGTAGTGTGACCAGAGCTCAATATTGCCTGGTATAACAAATGCAGTGGATGAGGGTTAAAAATACCTGGCCCATATTGATCTCAGGTTATTAAGAACCACAGGTAGCATCATATTTTTTCCTTTTAAGAGCTGTCTTGGTGGAACCCTTCTTTTTACGATTCTAAGATCGACATGTCTCTTAGAATTTAAAAAAAAGTCATCTGCGCATGTACTGACAAAAACTATCCATTATCTGAAAAATTAAAGCTTTCTATTTGGTTGCCAACTTCCTGGTTCATTGGTTGCTTAATTGATTAATTACTTAAAAATTTTTACTGACCCACTCAATCATGAGCGGTAAAATCTTGATCTTAAAAGCATTTAATAGTCTTGGGAAATGCATTTTCTTGTTTATTTTATTGATTTAAAATCACAAAACCCTAAAACGAGTTTTATTACAAATGCGTAATGATGAATCTCTCCCGCTGGTCTCTTTCTCTAGGAAAAGTGAGAGTCACATTTCTCGCAGGTTCGGCATAATTTAAACTTCTCGACGCGGACAAAAAATAAGCAAGAGTTGGAATTTGATCTTATTTCGTAAAAAAGTTTAACTAATATTAGATCTATTCAAAGTTTACATATTATTAGAAGAATAAAAATCCTATTTTTTACGATATCTAAACCAATTCAATATATCTTTTCTAAAATCATGATCTTAGCCACTAAATGAAACTTTGAATAAAATTTTGCTATAGCAAAGCAAATATTTTCAACTTTATAAATTGTTATAGAGTACAGTATTGGCCATAATTATGCGTTGCTATTCTTTGCAGCTGAGCTAAAAAGCCACCATTGCAGAGTTACCAGAAACAATCGTGTGGTGCATAATGCGAAGGAAAAAGTCATGACGTCACTTCCTCTCAAAGACGCTCTGTAGTTGGTTCTAATCAGCTTTTAGTCCAATGCTGTCCGTGGTATCTTGAAATACCAAACGTAGGAGAATGTCTCTTGTCAGACTTGATGTGTTACAAGCAAAAGTTTCTGGCTTCCTCGGCATGATCAGGGATGATGGACGCTGACCTGTTTCGGTCTTTGTTTCTTTCAAACAATCTGTGGCGTAAATCCTCTACCGCTTGGATGTAGTGTGACCACAAGCTCAATGCGCGCCATGATATTAGAAACACTTCGTATGTCCACTGGAAATGCAGTTTATGTATAAGAATTTGCCTTTCTTAAAAATTAAAATAATTCTTTTCGTCGCGCCGGTAGCCGCTGTGAAGCATTATTCAAGGATCTGCTCAAACTGAGTGACGTATTAAAAGGAGCTGCGTCATTGTTTGATTTTGTTTTGTTTCTTAAAAATGTGTAACGGCAAAGATTTTCGAAATTGCCAAATTAAATATTTGTGCCTTTTTGTTTGAGTCAAAAATGATATCAAAACAAAATAGATTTGACGCCACCCAATCCATTTTGCGTTCCTAGGATTACTTTTGATGCGATATGTTTTAATGTGTTTTAAAAATTTGTTTTAATAGTCTTTCCTTGAACTAATAAACAATATACTTTTCGTGCATAAATAAACACAATACACACACACACACACGATTTTCTGTAAATTGAAAGACCAAGACATAACATATGTAAGATCATTACTAATTTGTCAACTGTCAGAGTTATAGTAAAGTCAAAAAACACACTTCAAGTTTTCGATGTTAACATTCTTTGTTCCTTTGTTTCCTCGGGCATAAGCATAAGCATTATTATGAAAAATCAACCAGTGACCTCCGCCACCGCATGTTTCCAGTCCATTTCCAAATTAGTTAAATTATATTTCACGAACAAAAAAGTTTAAAAAGTTTATCACACGTCCGGAGACGGACAAAACATCTGCGTGGGTGGATTGTAAAACTTTCACAACCGGCCTTTGTCAGGTGTTTTCGAGGTGAAAGGGGAAAACCGCAGCAGCGGTTGAATCATCGGTTGTAGTTATTGTCCTGCTATAACCAACCTAATTAGTGTCTTGAACTGCCAATCTACCTGATTAAACAGGATTTGTATTAAGCCGCTTATCATGAACTTACAGTTGGGAAAGTTAATTCAACACGTTTTCAATAACATCCCGCAGCATTACTCTAATTTGATTTGTATCACATGTTGGAACTAATGTATGTGTGAGTAAATCTTTTTCTCTGACGTCTTTTTCATTTTCTTCTCGGACATGAGACGATATAATGAAGTTAGGTCTTTATTTACGCAAACCAAAACCCACTAAAACATGACGTTTAGGTGGAAAGGTTTTTTAAATGAAAGTTTGTAATGTTATGGAGTTTTTTTTCTCAACCCAGTGTTATAGACCAAAATTAATCATGCACAATTGTTCTAATTTGGTCTGTATTGGCTGCACACAAATAATTATTACATGTTAGAAGGTTGAAGGATCTTTTACTATGTATACAGCGCAGAACATTGACAATACTAACATTTTTTTTCGTTGCTTCATTATAGCATTTTATACCCCTCATAAAAAGCAAACAAGAATAATGTTGTATTAATTTAAAGTTTTGACATCACTCTAGTGCTTAAGTTGCAGTGTTAGGTTAAACATGTTTACATTTACGTATAGCTTAATTACAGTCGAAGTTTTGCTAACCTATCAATCCAAAAAAAAAAAAAAAAAAAATGCAAACTAATGGCGAACATTAATGAGAACTCCTGTATTAATGTTTCAATTGTCAAATTTATTTCTCATATAATTTGAGGTGGAATTCCCAAAAAAAATTACGATATTACTACTTTGAAATCACTTTCCCGGATGTTGTGTACTTCACGCAGTAACAGCCGGGAACATGAAGCAATGTGTGATTTGAATTTTTTAAAAACAATTCAGAGTAAAATATCTAAAAAATTAAACCAAAAATATATGTTTCCTGACCTACACTTGGCGTTAATAAAATCCAAATATTGATGTTCTCCGCTTCATTTCACTCTGCATCATAAACTAGTTGACCAGAAGTTGAGCAACTCACGACTTGAACCGTGAAGGTCAGGCCACAAGGTCCTTGACCCTCGAGATTGGTATACTTTTGCTCACCTCATTACTGGCATTATAAACCACCAGGCGGTTTGATAGTGGATCATGATCTTATTGCTATAATTTACCCCTGGGTCGATACACTCACACCTAGCAGGAGTTACTCGCCTTGGGTCACTGCGTCTCTGTAGGTTATCGAACTTGATAGTGCGCGAAAACAGTACATCACAAACAATGATTATTCATTATGCGCTGCGCACAACAGGAATACGATGGTGTGATGTCAAGGCTAGTTCCAAACAACCTGAAGAGCCCAAGTAGAGTGCTTGGCTTTGCTCCTCTCTAGTTCACCGAGAAGTGAGTAAAATTTCCACCTCAGGCCGGTCAAAATAGGCCTAAACTGAAAGGTTTTCTTTTTAACTACAAACTGCTTAGAATCGGATAGAGTGCTTTATGACAAAGGAAGTGACACCTTATCGTCTCTCACTAATTTCTTAACACCCAAGTAATCAGCGCACAAAATGGAAAAAGGCGAATTGACCGCCAAGACAAAACGTTACGATGGAACACACTGTGAAAGATAGCGGACTTGATGCTGTTGAACGTAAGTTGAATATGCAGGGAATCTGTTAGCTTCTGTTAATCAGCTAATCTATCAAATACTCGCTATATGTTCATTTTTTTCAGTTGAAACAATAACTCTTAACCGTCTCTGCATTAAATCATTGAACCACTATTCTATCTATGAAGCCGATTATCTTACTATACAACTACCTTCAATCTATCAGTCAACGTACAAAAAAAAATTATCAAAATCTTTTTTTCTTGCATCTATCTATCTATCTATCTATCTTGTCCTCCCTCTCTTGATTTAAGTGTCGTCTTTTTGATTCCTCATCCAACTCACTATTTTTTATATCCAGTTTTGATCTAATTCTTATCCATGCCCCCTATCTTCCCTATTTTTTTTTTTAATTACGGTAAGAGAGTACGAAAGCACATCTTGCTGGAAATAAGCCTACGAGCTTACTAAAGTAGCGTGATCAATACCACCGGAATATGTTACAAATTTGTCTATAGCGTCTACCACTTTTCTTCCATATGCCAAGATGACTATACAACATAATGTAAACAGCTGTCATTTTTAGCCGCTATGTA
>JAWDGP010000029.1:797500-810000 GCA_033675545.1 Elysia crispata | reverse complement strand
GTCTAGGGCTTTGACCTGGTAAAGTTTTATTCACCTAAAACCAGTCTCGCCCAGCCGGAACTAAGAGAGAACTGAACGCAGTTAGCATCTTCAAGCGAGAGAAATCTATTTTATCCAGCATCGTTATCGCCTACATAAATGTGAAAACCACTGTTCCATTCAGTTCTCTTGACCCCATTATGTGCTTTCATCCCATTTTCAATCACAACATGCCGATTGTTTTAACAGACATCTTGCCAGTCAACAGTACGGTCTATTAGATAGCTTTGTTAATAGGGCGTAAGGTTTGGTGGCTTGCAGCAGTATGCCTGTAACATACTAACCTAAAAAAGTCATCTATAATAGATCACACTGAACTATTTCAATAGTTGCTTATCACTCTTGGTAGTCACAGGTTTTACAAGGAAAAAAAAACTGTAAAACTTTCTTCTTCGTTCAAGAATCTTGCAAAAAAACTTTGAACCTACATTTTAGACATAATTGTCTCTCACTTCTAAAGCTTTTAACCTGAAGGAGAGTTTAAAGACCTAATAAAACATTATTTTGATTTACATTCCAGTTAATGATGTTTCATACAAGCTTGAATAGAAATATGTTCGTGTAACAATGTGAAACAAATTTATCAAAGTACCTCTGTGGTAAGCGCATCAATGTTTACAGGGTAACCGTAGTTTTCAAGAAAATAAAATTAATGTACGGGGCTTCAGCTTGAAACTTTAGCTTTTAGAACCTCAATGAGAAATAAATGCTCAGATCGGTCCATTTTACACTCTAATCAGACCTAGGTTAATGTGTGCTGCACTTAGAAGCTGTTCATTCAAATGGTGTTGTGTGTATGTTTGTCTTATTGATATTGTAATTATTATCCTCGTTAATCCTTTGGCCATTATATTATTAGCAGTTTTCCCCTTGGCTGTTCTTGTTAACTATTAGTAACAATTTCATGATAAACAACAATTTTTGTGTCAAATAAAAATTGAGTATGTCTTATCATGGAATTCATTAATTCTTTTGTCAGCAATGTTTATCCGTTAATCCGTTGAATTGCAGATCTAAAACTAAGAAAAACATGAAAAGTTTTAAAGTCATTATCATATTCGTAACGTTTATAATTGATCTTTTTTACTAGTCATGGCTGACTCATTCCTAACGCATACATTTATTTCTAGAATACGAAAGAACAAAATGTTTTATAGACTATGATCTACCTCTACCAGCAAATGAATCTGGTATCTCCAAAAAATGTAATGGGCTCGCTGAATCATTTTTCACTAGCTTTTGATTTTGATCTTTAGACTCATGTTTTCCAACTCAATGCTTTTACTCATTTCTGAAAAGTATTGTAACGTTTAAATTCGCCAAATGAAATTGTATGCTTTTTATAAGTACTTTCTGGTGATTTCAGATAGAGTTTGATCAAGAAAAGTAAACTTCATACTAAAAGTATAACGTTGATGGCCTATTATTTTCTAATATTCTATTTTCTTACTTATTATAATAATTGATCATTATCTCAATGAAAAGGAACATTTCAAATAGAAGTCTAGAGAGACCTTCCACTTCTAGGAGCCGACATATACCCAAAAGAAAAGTCTAATTTTCTATAAGTATCAATTCTAGTGTTATTTGAAAATTTGTCGTCCCTGTTGTCTATACCTATAATCTATGCATCACAAATAAAGATCTCAATTAATGTAAAGGTACATGACTGTGATCCTATATAATGAGATGGCTTTATGATATTCACCAAGAAAAATAGCTTAGATTAAGTACTACTCCTCATACAATCTCATTGATTTAAAAGCTTTTTCTTGTACTCACAAGTAGGCTTATGTTAATTATGTGATTAGCTTGATTTGATCGGTAGGGAAAAGCCCGTCTCAAGATAGTTTTGTCCTGATTACCGGCTGATGGAGCACAGATTTTGTTTTGTCTTCTTGTTACTTATCATGCTTGAACGTTCAGCTGTTTCGCAATGATAAGTACAACACAGTCTTTGGCTTGAAATAATTTGTAGTTGTAATCACCACTTCTTCATACTCTTTGTAGACTTAATACCTCTCAGAGAACACAAATCATCGAAAAGATAATCAAGATGGCTGAACATTCACCTTTCTTCTCTGACGCAATTCTCCAGATTAACAAAGCCTCAGATAAAAAAAAAACGATGTCGTGAACTTAGCTAGGAATTTTTTTTAATATCTATGAAAAAAAATGAACAAACTCTTGAAAAAGCCGCATACTATCAGTATTGCTATCATCAAATTGTTGTAAACTATTTCTGTCCCGGCGTAGGCTAATTTCGTCTTACCGAACATTTGCATGCAATGAAAACAAAGCATACCGCAGAGGTAACATGAACACATTCTTCGATTTATTGAGATGAGATGATGCTGAACATTTTACTGGTCTTGGATGTTTGGGCTGTCGATTTCAGAAAAGTATGCAATCAGCTTAAATGCTCGGAAAATATTTAGTTAGTATCAATGCTCTCTAGGTGATGCTCTTTTTAGTTATATTTCTATGTACTTTGATCTCTAATGTATTTTGGTTTAATGTGTACCTTTCCACTAGACTCTTGTAAGGTGGCATGAGTAATTGTTTGGTAACCACTCAATAGACAAAGATCATGAAAAAAGTACGAAATTCAACTTAAGCCTGTGTATAAAAATATATTTAAATAACTAAATTTCTTACTCGGTTTCTTACCACAGCTGTTCCTGCCTTCATTTATCAATGCTACTTTGTTGTCAGCAAAAATGCACCCCCTCTCCCTCTGATAAAAAACAGACATAAAGTGTGAATTCTTGGCGCCGAATTATGCGACCCAGCATATCTCTGCGGTGATAAAACAATAGTCCAGGAAGGTGAACTTACAGGAGAGAGCGCTGCGTCGTATCACTCGACATCAGTGATCTAATTTGGATAGTGGGTTATTTTTGCATTTCTTGCAGAGTGACTTATTGGGTTTACCCATTGAACAAGTTAAAGAATAGTTCCCATGATTTACTTTGTCCATTTTAGATTGGGTGAATGTCCATGGACCAGGGCCGGAGTTTTTTTTTTTTATTTGCTTTAAATTAACTCTTTTCGAAAGGAAAAAGACACTAATTAAAATGAAAATGACATGGAGATGTTTTTCTTTGCCAAGAAATAAGACGTTTGCCTGTTTTTATTTTTTAGTCGTAAATTAGTTAATGGGTTTCCGCATACAGGTGTCACATCACAATCTTTCTTCTGTACTGAGTGTGAACTGGTTGCGACGCTCTTCTCTCCTTTGGTTTCTAATTTTCTAATAACGGTCTGTTCCTGGTTTGTTTTGTCCCCTCGTATTTCATCATTCTCTAGAATTGCTTAGCAAGTAGGCCTTCCCTCCTCGAACACTTTAATTAAATTCTTTCAATAGCAGGATTTACTCACTCATCCAAGAAAAACTTATTTTGCCAATAAGGGAGGGACGAAATTGAAATTAGCAAGAGCTAGACAAGCTGCATTGATTTAGAGAAGAGAGATTACACGCAGCAAACCACTTGACAGGAAGGAAGAGGAAAAAACCTCCACTGGTTTAAAGAAAAACCATGCAAACGCTTCATACGTTATGTGGAAACATGAAAATAATGAAAAAATCTTCTTTGTTCCTGTGTATTCTGTGAAACATTCCAAAACGAGGTTTGTCAGGTCTTAATTACAAGTGATCATTTGTTGACACTCAGGATTAATGCTCTCAATAATCATGTCTTTAAGCAAATTGCTATGTGGCACGGCAACCCACCGATTCTTCTTTAAAAAAGCTGGCCACTACCTGAAACTGATGTTCTTACCGAGACTTTGTGAAGAATTCCTATCAGAAATATAGATGTTCTCTTTTTCAGCCACTCGGCAAACAATGAAAAGGGGGAAAAATGGCAAACGCTGATTGAAATTTCCATGGATTATTCCAGCAGTTTTTTTTAATGTTAAGATTTAAACACCATGCCATGTGTAATATAATTACTGCCATAGCTCAACAGGATTTCAGGTCTGTGAGTTTTTATACTTTTCAAATGTATCTATTCCTTACAAAGACGATGTCACCGTAGAAGCGATAACCCTAACTTCAGGCTCAAAACCATCACTGTGGCTCCCCCAGGTATGGGCATTCCTCGACATCCATCACCCTAGTGTAGGGCTTGCTAAGAATTTGATCAGTGCTCTCAAATCAGGGTCGTTTCAGTTTATGAAAAAATGCACACAAAAAAACAAAACAAAGCATTTTCCGCATGTTTGCGTGCTTATAAAACTAAACTACAATGCTGATAAGGAGACAAGAGTTCTTTGTTTAGGCTAAATTAAAAATATTGTGTTTACCTTAGAGATTTCTTATCGTAAATTGCCTGAGCTATAAAAAAGTTTACCAGTCGTTAGAATATTCAGCTCAAATCATGTGCAAGAACCGTCCTCTTCACGGATATTTGATGACTATAATGCATTAAAAGAAACTAAAAAAAAAATGTAAAACAATCTGTTTCTACAACGTCACAACTACTTTCAAGTGGTGAACATAACAGTTTGAGCTTGATCTAATGCACTCCGAACTCCCTTGCGTTAGCCTGAAGTGAACATCAACCCCTTCTAAAACATACTTTTTCTTGGTGTACAAATAAATCTTGGACACCAGAGGAAATGTAATACATTTTACTACCTGTCCTTTTTGGTGCCTGTTATTTTATAAGCGCACTTTTATAGAGATATAACGGAAACCTTAGATCGAGTTTGCCTGGTATGAATGACAAATACATTTCATTTCTCTATCAGCCCTCATACCAAGAATTAAAAAAAAGCAGAAATAAAATGGCAAAATTGAAACAGCAACAACACAATATTAAGAAATACTTCAACAAAAGAGAAGTTTTTTTTTATTCTATTTGAGTGGGAATCGTTGTGTCGATGGAATTTTAAAGACAACTGAGTTTACAGATCAGTGGTAAAAGTTTTCAGTTAAGCAAAAAAAAAAAAAAGTAAGTATATGCAGAATTTAAGCTAATTCTCCCTATTTCTAAAGCGAACTTAACGTTTAAACATAATTCTAAGGGTGAATTGACGCAGAAAGTTGAAGAATACCAATGATACCTCAGCACACGGTCCTTAAGAGTTTCAATACAGGAGTGTCTGGCAATTAGAGAGAAAACAATTTGCTCGCTCACTCATTAAGTTC
Source organism: Elysia crispata (assembly GCA_033675545.1). Taxonomy (NCBI): domain Eukaryota; kingdom Metazoa; phylum Mollusca; class Gastropoda; family Plakobranchidae; genus Elysia; species Elysia crispata. The sequence continues at coordinate 804,806 of JAWDGP010000029.1, read as the reverse complement.
ACTTAGTCCAAAACATTGCAGGTTGATGAGGGATGTTTTTCGTTCTGTCAGTGTCGTTGAAAGGCATGCGAGGAAGGATCGGACGAGCACAGTAGGATAGGCCAAGAAGTCGGTGAAACATGTTATGAACAAAGTGCAAAACAAATGAAACAAAGTATAATTACATCTACGACGACAGAGAAACGTGAAAATAACAGGCTAAACCTGGAAATGTAAAGCACTGTTCTCGTAAAACGATAGAGTGCAAAGCAATGAACACACCGGTGGCCGACCAAAACCCCGCCAACCTCTCTAACAAAAATGAAACGTTTTCTTGAATGTTGAGCGTAATGCCGGGCGAGCAGTGTTAACACCTCGCGTCGCTCCCTACGTCAAGAGACCCCTAGAGATCGATCAGGACGACGTCAAACGATAGTTACACTTCGTCTCTCCTCAGGACAAGTTGAAACAGCCGCTTTAAAATTCGTTTAGAGCTGATGTGTTTGGGGATTGGTCGGAAACAAATCGCGTTTTGAGACAATTGCGTGTTAAGTTCCTTCAAAACTTTAAAAAAATGTACCAAATAGTGATAAATTACACCAGTTCTCCCTCAACACTTCAGCTTTTTTATGGTTTATATATAAATAGTTTTCAGTAACCTAATTTTATATATTTTGAGGTGGAGAAAAAATATTAATATGGGTCTTTTGATTGCCCTAAGTATCAAATGAAAAGTGATGTTTACATTTCAAATCCCATAACAAATAATTTACTCTTAATAGGTGTGTTTACATGAAGCAGTTTGAGCCTGCAATACCATTCGTCGAAAGCTCTGACGTCACAAGCAACAATTTGCTGCTTCTTACAATGCGCAACACGAAATACTGCTTTTGACGTCAGAGCATTTTATAGAATGTGTCGTACCTGAAAATTTCTTCGTGCAACAAAACTTACAATAGTATCGCGATTTATTAAATTAATTATTTTCTGATTTAATCTTTTTTACTGGCAAATAATCTCTGACGTTCTGACGAAAATCAAACTTATTTTTACTAAACAAACCCAGCTGAAGCGTTCAGCCGCTATGTATAAAACGAATCTGAAAATTAACCATTAAAGATAGGTTATGAAAATGTCAAACTGGAATGTCATTTCTTACATAAAATAAACATCTAGTGCTAATTATATACTGAGTTTTTATCATATCTACTGGAATATACGTTGATAAATATACTTTGCTTTCCACAAACTGGCAATAATTTAAAAAGATACCAAATGTACGCCCGTGCTATTTGCTCGACAGAAATATTGAAGGTGTAGGCGCTCTGATCCCAGACACACCCACCTGTCAACAAGACTGGGTTCAGTTCTCCTACCTGGGTTCACGAAGGTTACCCACGGACAAACAGAAGCCTTGTCTTCACCTATATCTTTACCCTCTTAGTTTCTCTTACTGTTTTTCACCTGAGCAAATCAGACAACGAGTGCTCGGCTTAAGATAAAAAAAAGTGTAAATGATGTTAAAACAAATCGATAATATTTTATATTCTTGATGCGCCGTATCAAACACTTAAAGCGAGTTAAGAGGACGTGAAACAAGTCAGAATGATCATAAAACCCTGGGGTCACAATGTTTATTTACCCTTATTAAGTTCTCTCTCTTTGATGTGAATCATGGATTTGTGTCTGTAACGTCTCTCATTAATCATACCGTGAAGCCACGTGATCAAAGATGAGCAATTCTTGCTCTGAACAGGGAAGTAAAAGAATGAAAAGATGGAAAAGAAGATTTTAAAAATTAGATGGGGAAAGGGAATAAAAAGAAATATAATAATAATCATAATAATAATAATAATAATAATAATAATAATAATAATAATAATAATAATAATAATAATAATAATAATAATAATAATAATAATAATAATAATAATAATAATAATAATAATAATAATGATAATAATAATAATAATAATAATAATAATAATAATAATAATAATAATGATAATAATAATAATAATAATAATAATAATGATAATAATAATAATAATAATAATAATAATAATAATAATAATAATAATAATAATAATAATAATAATAATAATAATAATAATAATAATAATAATAATAATAACAAGAAGAATTAAGAAGAAGAAGAAGAAGAAGAAGAAGAAGAAGAAGAAGAAGAAGAAGAAGAAGAAGAAGAAGAAGAAGAAGAAGAAGAAGAAGAAGAAGAAGAAGAAGAAGAAGAAGAAGAAGAAGAAGAAGAAGAAGAAGAAGAAGAAGAAGAAGAAGAAGAAGAAGAAGAGAAGAGTGAGAGAGGGAAGCACATAGTAGGAGAAGTAAGAGATATAGATGGAGGAAAAGGATGAGCACTCGTTATAGATATAACAATCAAAGAAAAGGAAATAAAAACATAACTGTAGACGAGCACGAATGGTCGCAATAATCCGAATTCAGTTCACCAGTCCAATATTTTTCTATCATCATGATGTAGCCACATTCTGCTCACCGCTCTTATACCTCTGTATATATATATATATATTTATGGGGTATCCTAACTCCAAGTCTGTACCTGTCCCTGCTAGCTTACAAGCTAACTCACTGTCAAACATGGCGTCTATGGCGGGCCATGGACTGGCGACGGACTTCTGCTCATCCTATCTGTAATCTCCGATATCGGAAGTGCAACGTTAACCTGTGTACTCGTGATCAAGATATGACCGTAAGTGGTTTACCTGCACTAAGTGTTGTGTTTCTTGCGCTAATCTTTCCTTACGAGCTTCACTCATCACTTTCTAACTCGATTCTTCTCGCCCGACCGGAGGTAGAGAGGAGGAGAGGAGTGGCTACATTTGTCCTATCTCTTCGATCTAAAGCCTTGTCTAACATATTAGCACATATCGTGGTCTCTTGAAACGAAAGATTCCAACTTTGACATTTAGGAAAATCGTTTAATGTTAACTGCAGTGGTCACGTGAGTATTCTTTTACACAATACCAATATTGACAGCCCCGCCTCCTCCACGAAAATAAAATGAAATTGTAATAGCTGTATATTTTAGATTGACCCATACATACATTTTGCACTCAGCGCGAAACTCGTCTGTCTTTGTAAACGAAATCGAAGCGCTTAACGCTTATCGCTTAATTGATTCACTTCGGTATTTCTTCAGTTTGTAACTCCTGACTATCGACTTCTGCATTGACAGAGTCAACTGAACTTTCAAAACAACAATCAAAACTTTCCGCACTTTTTGATCAAAACAACTTTTTTATTTGATTTGATTCCAATTTCATAGTTTTATAAAAACTTGAAGGATTAGATGATTTAAAATCCACCTAAAAGGATAGAACTTTTACCTTGATTTTTATTTTGTGTTTTTTTTTTTTTAGCATGATCTATTAACATTTCAGGACAAGGATTTTTAAGTGAAAATCACAAATTTTTTTTGATTTTTCGAAGGAAGGTGGAAGCAAGTTATAGCTCGGAAACTTGGGCTAATCTAAAATTTACAAAGCACACTTTAAAACCAAATCAAGGTTTAGACAAGATAATTACACCCCCGCCCTCTCACACACATACATACGCACACACGCTCTCCCTCTTGGCATTCGTTTCATAAAATCGTATTTAAAAAACAAAGCATTCCTGTTCACACCCTTTTCCAATTAGCTTTTCAAAAGAAAATGCATGTTATAGCTTTGACATAACGTCAGCATTGTGCTTCAAGGGTAAGCTTAGCAAAGGCAGGGAAATTATAATGGTACATGTTATTTGAAGGCAAGATGTAACGAGAAAGAAATAAAATCTCACCAGACGGCAAATATTTGAAGTGCACCATGCACGCCGTTTCATGAAGTCTTGATATTATTGTCTAACCTGCATAATAAGACATTCCTAGCTTTTGTATCATTCACTTTTATCTTTCTCATTGTCTGTCTCTGATGACTCTCTCCTTCTGTCTGTCTGTATGCCTGTCTCTCTTTCTCTCTGTCTGTCTGTCTGTCTCTGTCTCTGTCTGTTTGCCTGTCTGTCCGTCCGTCTACCTGTCTGTCTGTCTGTCTGTGTGTGTGTGTGTCTCTCTCTCTCTCTCTATCTCTCTAGCCTTGTGGATATGGTTTTACTCCTCTAGGCTTGGGATCGAGATATTTTTGCTTCGAATAATTTCGAAAACCAGGTCAGGCATTGCGGCTCTAGATAAAGTACTGCTTCACTTGATTTTTCTGACTACTGATTATAGATATAATTTTTCCAATAACTAGAGAACTACTTTTCCAGTGTATTATGAAATACTTCTCAAAGCTCATTTGAGATATGATACTGGAAAGAGTAGACCTAAATTAGGATCATACATCATCAGTAAGCCAAACACAGAGCGAGAAAATTGTGTCCTGTGGACTTTTTCTGATTTTGCTTCCTGAAGGTATAATTAATGCTAGCAAACAGCCTGGTATTGAGAAACTCAAGCATGGAAATTTCATGTCTTCTGTTCTTAGAGACCGAGGGGCGGCTGCCTCTCCAGCCTCGCTGTCTGTCATGTACACCACACCCTCTGTTTGCGACTATTCAACAACTATTGTTCTAGTCGTATTTTTCAACAACAGTTGTATAAGATTAGCTAAGCTTAAAGCCTGTTTCTGTTCTAAGAATACAAGTATTGATTTATTTTCCTTACATTTCCAATTTTCTTCAAGTCTTCAACGAAGAACATTCCACATTGATTTTTTTTTGGTGTGGTGCCAGTCTCAATTCCGGAAGTGGATTTTGACCAGCTCACCCTGATAATATTTCCACCCAGTTTTAGGGTTGACTCCCTTTGCTTTTTTTCCTCGTGAGAGACCATTTAAATTGTGCCTTCTCATCAGCAGTCGGCTGTTTGTGATGGCATTGTAAATAAACCGTGATGAAGGGAGCGGAGTCAAGATGTTGCTGAGATTCCATTCATTGATCTCCTTCTCGTACTTGGGAAATCGGTTAAAGCCGATAATAAACTCAGCCTTGTCGCAGGGACTGGTTCTGATGTACAAGACTGGGAGTATTCAGCCTCCCGACGTATCACTAATATTGTAATGTTACCATGAAAAACAGATTTTAAAACTACGATTGCAATATTGTTAACACCATGCCTGCAACAAGTATAAAGGACGATCGCAGAAAAGAAATAAAAAAGCTTTGTTTTCTTTATTGTATAAGATACGAAAAAAAAGTGGACAAGGAATATTCTGCAACGCAAAGGCTCAGCATGATGCTTCATGTGACTGGCGCATAATTTGGACAACCAAATGAAAGGACAAAAAGTGTCAATTTGTTTTTAATTGTTGATATAAGTGTGTATTTTGTTCATTGTGAAAAAGACCAGGACACAAACTTGAGAACTCCTTGTGATAAATTCCCTGCCAATGCGGTGTCAAACCGTGAATGCCTCCCTAATGAAATTCGGGTCGCTTTATTTATTTTATAATCAGTCAAAATGTCGGAGCAGCAAATCTTCTAGATGTTGAGCCAATTCTGTTTCCGAAGTAAAAACAGAGAAAGGTAGATGTGGCAGGCGCAAGCAGTCGCTTAGAAACGGAATATCTTAAATCTCCAAAACTATTTCTGATTCGGGAAAGACTTCTCACCAAAGTTTATTCTTAGCCCACCATCCACGTCCGCATTAATAGATAATTATAGTCATGGGTTTTAGCACATCCAACAAACTTATAGTCTACAGCGCGCAATATATTGATCAAACCATTATGCGCAGCTCACCAATAGTTGAATTAATTGAGAGATGAAGCCCTTCTTTGAAAGAAAAATGCAAAGTGTCACTTGAATAAATTCAGACCAGGTTCTTACTATTTCATTATTGATATGAAAAGCTCTATTGATCTTTACAAGCCCGTCATTGATCGTAAACTTATAAAAAAAACATGCATATTACCATTGGGAAGGCATAATTTTTATGCTGTCATTGTTTCAGTTACATGTTCAGTGACTGAATTGTTGGAATACATATAAATCCTTCTCAGTCGTGATATGGCCAGACTGTTTGAAACAGCAAGATGCGCATCTCTGTTATTTCCTTCTGAGTTAAATAACACCGCACGTATGTTCTTGGGACATGTTCTTAGTAAATAAATATTATTGTTTCTTTCAAGTGTAATATCTATTGTACCACATCACATCAGTTTGATGAAAAAGCTTCCTCTAAATCCACCAAAATGCGCGCATATCACACATAAAAACAGGAATGTTGCATGCTGCATGATACAGTACATTAAGAGAAATATTTTAGTTCTCATGAAGCGTTACTGTGGATTTCCCCACAGCTCACCTTCTGAAGCAACTAAAGTGCACGTCCTTCTCAGTGAGTTACGCTGTACTGGCTCAAGGACGATAGTAATGATAGGTGTGTGTTCTATAACGTAAACTTTGTGCTTTTTATTTTAAACAGCTGAGGGTAATAGATTTTTTTTTTGTTATAAAATTATGATTCATAATTTTAGATAACATTTTATACTCTTGTAATTAAAATCAATGTAGGTAACGCCTATATATCGGCTTCTTGTTTAACAATGATAGTTATAGATAAGACGTGGGGAAAAGAGTTACTTCATGCTGCAAACATTCATAACCCTGGACAAATGCTGAACAAAGAAGATTAGCTCAAACTAAATAAATACACAATCATGTAATACTGTCTACCTTTTCTTACACAAAGATCAGCGAATGAACCACCGACCGCTAATTGCGCTGCGTTATGAAACAAAATACCGTAAAACATAATTATCTATAATTGGTTCTGAGTGCTTTCCGATAAGTTCCATATAATTGTTTCCAATAATGATTGTTTTACATTCTTTAATAACAAACATCTAGATTTTTAAAATGAAAGTCAAAATCTACCCTTCTTAAGGTGGAGTTTGTTCGGCGAAGAGACGACTTGCGATTTATCGGGGAAATAAATGGATCAGAATCGTGATTAAAGTTAGCATTATAAGGTATAATTAGTTACCTAATTTCGTAAAATCCAAATATATTTATAGATCCATTTAAATATTCATTATCATGTAGGCTAAAGTATATATATCTACTGATGTTCCCCAAGGCAGTGTACTTTTATGCACTACTTGCAGAACTTCATAGCTTTTTAATAAGCGTTTAAATAGGTTTAAGAAAGTATAGAATTGGTTAATCTCTCCGTCTCTCCAAGCTCAAGTCTATTGGAAATGCAGCCTCACATAGAGCTCTACAAGCCTGTGAAGCATTATTGTTTCTTCTCTGAAAAGCATAAACATCTGAAAAACACTAAACTTAATACCTATACCTGTGTGTCGGTAAA
>JAWDGP010000029.1:772500-795000 GCA_033675545.1 Elysia crispata | reverse complement strand
TGGGGATATCTAGGCTGTGACTAAGAGACAAGTTAGTGACAAACACATTACCGATTTTTGTAAAGTCAGATCATCAATGTATTAAATCCTTCACCAAGCTCATATCTTGACTAGGTCAGCAGGTGCATGGATCTGTTAGTACCCCATCGCCCCTGTTGCGGAGATATCATCCTAGTTATAGTACAACAGCGAGTCTCAACCAATCAGATTTCGACAGTGTGTTGCAAGCGGGAATGGCTTTACTCAATGGCACGCAGAATTTCAATCAGTGGAATTTACTGCCTGCCTCATGCATAAGTTCAGAACAGAGGCTGACAAGAACAAGTTATTTTCTTTATTTTCGTCTATTATGTTAAATCTTCTTATCCTTCTCTTTGCCTCACTTCTCACGAACGCCTCTTGTTCAAAACCAAAATTTAAAAATAATCAGTAAAAAACAAAACAAGACAAAACAAACACAAAACTAAAAAAAAAAGAAAGTAATTAACTGCCTATTTCTGTATATACATTTTTAAATGCAACGTATCACAGCAATATATTTCGAACTTTATCTAGGCACTGCCAACAATCTTAAACCCATTTCTCTTGAATCACGTTTTTAAAATTTTGTTCCACAATACTGACCTTTAACATGTTCCAGTTGAAAATCTGTCACCGGAATCATTTTAAGCGTGAAAAAAAAAAAAAAACCAATAACACATGTAACTTTAACAGAAGCTATCAGCAACGTGACACTATTTTCTCTGTTTCTTAAACGACAGCGAAGCATTTTGTAGGCGTGGAAGCCATGATGCCTCACGGGGAAGTACATCAAACGGCTCTCTCTGGTGCTCGGGGAAGTACGGCTCTCTCTGGTGCTCGGGGAAGTACGGCTCTCTCTGGTGCTCGGAGAAGTACGGCTCTCTCTGGTGCTCGGAGAAGTACGGCTCTCTCTGGTGCTCGGAGAAGTACGGCTCTCTCTGGTGCTCGGAGAAGTACGGCTCTCTCTGGTGCTCGGAGAAGTACGCCTCTCTCTGGTGCTCGGAGAAGTACGGCTCTCTCTGGTGCTCGGGGAAGTACGCCTCTCTCTGGTGCTCGGGGAAGTACGCCTCTCTCTGGTGCTCGGAGAAGTACGCCTCTCTCTGGTGCTCGGGGAAGTACGGCTCTCTCTGGTGCTCGGAGAGGTACGCCTCTCTCTGGTGCTCGGAGAGGTACGCCTCTCTCTGGTGCTCGGAGAGGTACGCCTCTCTCTGGTGCTCGGGGAAGTACGGCTCTCTCTGGTGCTCGGAGAGGTACGCCTCTCTCTGGTGCTCGGGGAAGTACGGCTCTCTCTGGTGCTCGGGGAAGTACGGCTCTCTCTGGTGCTCGGGGAAGTACGGCTCTCTCTGGTGCTCGGGGAAGTACGGCTCTCTCTGGTGCTCGGAGAGGTACGCCTCTCTCTGGTGCTCGGGGAAGTACGGCTCTCTCTGGTGCTCGGAGAGGTACGGCTCTCTCTGGTGCTCGGAGAAGTACGGCTCTCTCTGGTGCTCGGGGAAGTACGGCTCTCTCTGGTGCTCGGAGAGGTACGCCTCTCTCTGGTGCTCGGGGAAGTACGGCTCTCTCTGGTGCTCGGGGAAGTACGGCTCTCTCTGGTGCTCGGAGAAGTACGGCTCTCTCTGGTGCTCGGAGAAGTACGGCTCTCTCTGGTGCTCGGAGAAGTACGGCTCTCTAATATTGGAGCATTTCACTCAGATTTGAAAAAGGGAAAAACATCTGTTAAACGTTACGCTGCAGTTAAGTTTCTAAGCATTCTGCCTTCCTTTAAGGTGCGGATTAGTTTCCAGCGACTATTTCGAACAAATTACCATCTTATATGAAATCTTACTATAATTATTCTAGTCAAGTAAATTTAAGAAGAAAATGCTCCTTCTTAATTTTCAAGGATAATTCGATAAAACTGAATACTGTCGGTGATCTGGGGTTTTTTAAAGCTACGAGTATATTTACATGAAGTTATTTGAAACTAGCAATACCATTTTAGAAAATGTTCTGACGTCTCAAGAAGCAATTGGCAGTGCTAGCGATTTGAAAAAAAGCATCAAATCTTTGATGAATTGCTCAGTTTTTCTTCTTCCATCTAAAGAATAGAGCAAAAGGGGGGCAGAGGGCTTAGTCAATGAGAAATGTAATAAGATTTTTCAATCTAGGCCTATGTCTAGTTCTAATTTCGAGTAAAAGATACAGACATTCTCTAACACACGCAAAGAATAAGCAAAAAGTCCCTAGATTTCAGCACTCCTTGAATTTCTCTGAAGAGGAAGAAGAAGGAGAAGAAGAAGAAGAAGAAGAAGAAGAAGAAGAAGAAGAAGAAGAAGAAGAAGAAGAAGAAGAAGAAGAAGAAGAAGAAGAAGAAGAAGAAGAAGAAGAAGAAGAAGAAGAAGAAGAAGAAGAAGAAGAATAATAATAATAATAATAATAATAATAATAATAATAATAATAATAATAATAATAATGATGATGATAATAATAATGATAATGATAAAAATAATAATAATAATAATATTAATAATAATAATAATAATAATAATAATAATAATAATAATAATAATAATAATAATAATAATAATAATAATAATAATAATAATAATAATAATAATAATAATAATAATAATAATAATAATAATAATAATAATAATAATAATAATAATAATAATAATAATAATAATAATAATAATAATAAGAAGAAGAAGAAGAAGAAGAAGAAGAAGAAGAAGAAGAAGAAGAAGAAGAAGAAGAAGAAGAAGAAGAAGAAGAACGTTTTCAGTCTTAGTGAGAGACAAATCTTCCTCGATATCGACATGTGACCTTGTAGAAGAAGACTAATTTTCAGGTTTGAAAAAGAAAAGCATTTGACTTTTCGCCTCACTAACAAAACAATTCTAAAAAAAACAGACGTCTCAACCGTCTCAATATTGTGCCATAATTTTTACCTCTCAGAAATTTATGAGGATAAGAAAACAACATTTTATAATCAATTTGTGATCAGTCGTTTGATTTTTCTACTTGCTAATTTCAACAAATTGATAGTTATAGTTAACATATATTTTTACATTTGTTGCTTCCGCTAAAATAAACTAGGCAATTTTCTAAAAAATAAACTAGGCCTAGCTGAGTGCAAACAGATTTAATACTTGAAGATTTTAGCTGGTTTCGCAGACAGGAAATAGAAAGACTGAATTGAATGAGAGAAACATAATCATTTACCTATGTTGAAAAACAGATGAGTTCTAGAACCAGATAGTGAGGCTTAGAAAAAGCAATTGTGTTGGAGAACGTTAGATAAATAAGTAGATAGTTGAATAAATGGACGGATAAATAAAGAGAGATAGAGATACAAAACATAAGAAGATAGATAGAGGGTCTAAAAGGAAATAGGCACATAACTTTATAACTACGGGACAAAAAAGAAATATCCCAACTATAGATTTAACATGTATACGTTTCATTTTATAAGCTTCGTCCGTAATAATACAAAATCCTGCTTTCCGTTCAATATTTATAAATCAAGCAGAAATAATATAAATGTTATGATTTCCTTTCTTGCCACAAATTTCACACCAATGTACATTCTTGCAGAGCCAATCCAGGGATCGGAATATCTGCATAATAAAAGTAAAAGAACTTGAAAACACAATTGGATTACAAAACAATGTGAAAGAAAAACAGAATCTTAAAAGAAGCGGAGAAATTTGGAACTCAAGTGATCAGAGAATCATGACAACTGAAAATTGTCAACTTTTAGTTTTAAAAAATTGTGTTCGTTCTATTACAGTTTTTTTCTTAAAGAATTGCAACTCCTCCAATTAGCAGCTTCAAATTCCGTCAAGTGCGAGGTTTCAGCATGCTGGAGAAGATTGAACTTAATGGAGGGGAATGGACAAGAACAACTTCGGTCTGCATGACCTACTCCAGAGTGAACCAGTGCTACTGTTCAGCATCACAGCTGTGCTGAAAAACAAAACAAAAAAGGTGAATTGTACGCAAGTCAAGATGTATTGCTCTCATTCTACAAGATGCTAATCTAAGGCGTACTTTGATCTCAGTATATTTGTCTTATCACCACGACAACATGATACTCCATTCAACTAAAAGCTTTTTTTAAATAAAATTATTTTTTGCACTTTATCAAAAAAACATCTGGCTGTTTTTGGAATATTTTCGAATCAGACAAAGGGAAATAAGAGCTTTACAAGAACATTCCAAACGAACTGTCTTTAGTGAACGAGTGACTTCAAACCATTAAGTGAATCCATGAGTATGGTTTATTTTTGTGAAAGGTTTATCCACAACAGTTTACTTGGTAACTTGAAACCACTGTTACGTTTAGCTTGCTAAATGTAGCCGAAAGCTTCAAGCTCACAACACAACTTTTCTGACTATACGGTGTCTTTAGTGCGCAAGAGTGCTGATCGGGATTTGTTAAACTGAAAAAAAAAAACGAACGAAAAAAAAAAAAAAAAAAAAACCAACAACTTAAAACAACCGTTATTTACATTCGGATAAAAGCCAGAAGTTAGCTCTACCCGTCCCTTTTTTTTTTCTCTGTTGATGCATTGATTTTTTCAAAGCGCTAGGTTAACGCTAGACTAAAACTGAAGTTGTCATCACTCTTATTTTACTTGTTAGGCACTCTAAAATTGGGCACTGTTTGTTAAGCCACTGGGTATCTGCCCGTTCAGTGCGAACCGAGGCTTCGTAAAACACAGGTCAAGTCACCGAAGTGAACAAACCTTTGCAGTAAGCGTAAGAATGAGCTATAACGTTTAACTATATGGCAGAGTTAGGACAATGATATATTTTTGTTGTGTGGGCTTGTAGGCTGGATTATGAGTGCGTTCTGAGTACAATTCTGACCTAACCATGCCCAAAAGTTAAAAGAAATAGATCACTATAACTCAAACATGCAAAAGTTTGTTCACTTCGGTAACTTGGCCAGTATTTTAGGAAGCCTCAGTGTGAACATAAATCTTAATAAAATAAAAGGCAACTGGTCTCCCAAGAACTCCACATAAAATTATTAGACAGAAGTCTGTAGGGACACAGCATGTGAGTTTATGGGAATCAATTCAGAGAGAGAAGCTCATGAGGGCGACGAGTCCAGATGGGTCTAAGAGCACTAAAATCACAAAAACAATTTGCGAAGAACATAAGCTAATTAATACCAGTACAAATATTGAAAGCCAAATAGGCAGGTACCTTGAAGCTATACGTGAGACGAGGGGCCCAGCCTGCGGGTTGGAGAGTATTTCTGTCCCAAGCTCCTGAGATTTGTTTGTGGAGTGGTCGGATCACGTTGGGCTGGGAGGAATGGATGGACCACAGAGACGAACCTGCCTCCACTCCTTGCCGGCTGGATTCCATACGAAAGCATTGTTTTCAAATAACGCTCACAATTATGCAAACATGTGGACGGCACGTTTTTCATTTTCTCCTAAGAAGACTGGAGATAAATCTTGGGAATTTCAATGGTGGACTTCGTGCGACGTCCTCTAGTACTGCTGCTGCCAGACTCAATCACTACTAATCATTTTGTTAGTTCCGAATTTTGAAATGCGGTTTGTCCCGCTAACTTGATCACACCTGGTATTTATTCTTGGATAAAGCTTGATTAAAACCGAGGGCAAGGAAGATTGACTAAATCCGCTTGCTCTAGAATTTTTTTTTTCAAATATCAGTCTGCCTCAGGGAAAACCCCAAGACAAATCAAAGTAACTCAAGATAGCTGTACATACGGTTTAGATCGCAAAGCACCCTTATTTAAATGCGGCAAGAGTATCTGATTATCTTGGCAAACGCCTGACAGACAAATTTGTTTTTCCCATTGTCTCACTTTTTGTCAGTTTATAAAACAAAAAATAAAAAAAATAAAAAAAATAAAATAAAATAATACTATACAATAAGAAATTGACATTATAACATTCCTATACTGCTTCTTCTGATTTAATATGCTCCCATTAAAGACTAACGATCCAGATACTGGAAACTGATCAAGCACTCACCAAAGAGAAGGAAAGCCCTGAGAGAATCACTCACGGTAGACGGTTTGTAATGATATTCAAGCAACCAATAAATCAATCGAATCTCTACAGACACTACGAAATGAAGCAAAGCATTTGATCTACGCCATGTTTCACCCTTCATGAATGGCGTGTTTTAGGATACGTTAATTTGCCATAAATGTATAAAGTGGCTCTTTATATATATTTCTCTCTCTCTCTCTCTCTCTCTCTCTCTCTCTCTCTCTCTCTCTCTCTCTCTCTCTCTCTCTCTCTCTCTCTGTGCTGCGTGTATAGCCCGTTGTTATTTACTTGTTATGCTGGCTGTCAACAATTAGATACAAAGGACCGTGGTAGGGATATGTAAAACATTATTTCTGTTGATATTCTCTTAAGGTCTCAAATAAAACTGTATTCTCTGCTTCATCTATCGCTAGAGATGGTAAAACGACTTATCAACTAAAGTATCTTTTCAACCACTGGTAAGCCAATACCGTCTACAGAAATCCAAATGCTTTTAGTTTTAGTCATACATAAATATCATGAACGAGATAAACCAGCACCAAATACCTTCAATACAAATACAATTTTTGAAATCAAAATTTAGCTGGAAATTACGGAGGTCTATCATCTACTTCTTTAGATTTTATTTAATCTTCAAAATATCAGATTGTCACAAATAGGAACTTTTGTGCGGAGTTACAAGTGTAACAGCCTTACTCCAAGGCATTTCTACTGGGAGATCTTATTTTCTCTTTATATGATTTATGTTGCAAATAATATCTTTCTGATGGGATAAGTTGCATTTGATCACTAATGTTGAATATCCTATCCGTCCAATATGTTACAGAAATGTTTGGTAAAATACTGTGTCGTTTTCTATTCAGATCAGTTTTAAAATGACATTCAACAATTTAGATCTAGCGGCTATCAAGAAGAAGCTTGCACCATTTTCCTTTCTATTTGATTTTTTTCCTTCTTTCTCTTCATATAATACCATTTTTAATATTTATAAAAAAATGTCACCAATCGGAATAAATATCAAAGTGAACTGTCATTTAATATAATAATACCTTATCTGATATTCTTGTAGCTAACAAAACATTTTCGGGTACTTTATTAGCGTGCCGGTAAAGTTCAAGTCAATACTAAAATAACCAACATACGCTTTTAAGTTTGTCTGTGACGCCGGTAATAATTTGCCGTAAGAAAGAACCTTATGAGAACAATGTGAGCACACTAGAAGAAAAAAGTTCCGTGATATCGAATGGGTGGAAATTCCTTCCCTCTTGGCACCATTGAAATGTGAACTCATTCTACACCAAGTGTTGGACTATAGCGCAAAGGCAGCTTTCATTGCATGTCAGGCCAAATGTTAAATATAAAATGGTAATTGGCCTCAAAAGGACATCACTGGCTATTTTTATCCCATTTCGTCCTCAGCTTAGGTCTCACCCACGCAACTTGGATGTGCTCACTCCACACCACATTAATCTTGCACTCTACAGCCAGAAATTGTGTCTCTGGTTTTCTCTGAATGTCTCTATCCTGCTAGTGCTCTGGTTCAATAATTCAAAGTTTATCAGCGCTTATTCACGTCCTCTCTAACACTCTTTTGCTCGCTGAATTTCCATTCCTAATTTGCCATTTTTTCATTTGGTTTACAGGTTTGCAATCTTGGAAGATTAAAATTACACAGATACAAGTGTTTCTGTTTTCTTAAAAGATTTTCTAGTTGTAACAAAATATTCCTGGCCCAACAATCCATATTTCTAAACAAATTGCTCTAATTATCTTTTATTCTTATATATACTGCCATGCACAAATTTATGGAAACTTTGATCTGATTCCCATATTTCATTTACGATGTAAAAACTCATCTTTAGTACACATCACCGTTCTGAGTGTATGGAAGCAAGGATGTAACGACCTGGTACCTTATAGTCGCTGTATTACCGCGATGAATCGACAAATTAGTTTAAACAATCTCCCTCCCCCCCCCTCTCTCTCTCTTTCTTTCTCCCTTACCCCCTCTTAGTGTGCCTGTGTCTCAACTGACTTTGTTAAACTCTTTCTTTCTCAAAGCCTGTATGACGCACGCCAACAGTCTTTTAATATACACCGTTATTATTCATTTTTCTAGTTTTAGCACCTCAGACCATCTTTGATTTGAGTAGATTGTGTGATCTTCGCCATATTCTCTCTAAAGTAAAGACAAAATCAATGATCATCATCAACATTAAAGTGTTTCTGATGGTGCAGACAGAGCTTAAAAACAAGCGAACTGCTCTTCAGCCGTTTGGGACTTAGAGCACTTTCCCACTGTCTTCCAATGTTTTTCAAAGGAGCTATAACATCGTGAGAACTCATATTCTTTCTATGTTACAATAAGGCTGAATTTCTTTGAGAAGGAGAGCATATTTTCGGCTAAATTTTAAGAATTTCGTTGAGTATATCAAGCAAAAGGCATGCTGGCTTTGATAATCTTCAATTGAATCGCGTTCATATCTGCACACTTGCTCTTGTTTCAGGACACCATTGAGTTATGTAAAATGAGATATTTTTTTGTTCGTTTCAGCAACAGCTGTTTACAAACATAAAGAGAAAGTTAAAGAGGTCAACAACTCTTTCACGCTCACGATTTCTAAGACAGTCTCATTTATGTTTTTTCCGATACATAATCTTAGATTCAAAGGTTTGCATGATAATAAAACCTGAGAAATTGTTAGGCGCATTCTTCTACCCAATACCTCTGATCATGTTCATGGTTGTATTTTTACTTTTGATGACAGTAATTGGGAATAGATGTGGTGTCAGCCTTTAGAGTTTTACTCCTTGGATTCATTGACGTTTTATGTTTAAAAGCATACCGCTCATGTACAGGGTGAATATACGATAGGAATTATGAAGTTGTTTATTTTTATACTTGGCAATCTTCACTATCTAGAAAAGTTATGATAAGGCATAATTCAAGTTTATAATAATTTGATTAGTCCCTCATTCACTGCATTCTTTTTTTCTTTAACTTTATTTTCACTAAGCAACCACATTGCGTCTAATGTTGAAACTCCAAAATAAAAACAAAATATTCGATTTATTTTCCACTCTGTAAAATATCACTGGAAGATACATGGGTTTTGTCTTTTTTCTTCTCTTTTCTTTTTCTCGTTTCCCCCTTTACCTAGAGGAGACAAACGCAAAGCAATGACACTTAGATCAGGCGCGTGTACTCTATAACCTATTTGCTCTCAGGCGTAGTTCAAATGTCTTTTCGTTACAATATCTTCCTAAATTACATCACATTGCAAAAGCTAATAAGAATTAAAGGGCACATCCAATTAATACCTAATTTACCCTCTCAGAAAATTCTAAATTAATTTTTTTTTTACTTTTAGTACTACTGAAGATATGTTCAAATTTATTTGCCTGCCGATCTGAATGAAACCACTCAAAATAATTGACTCATAGTAAACCAAGAAAAGCGCACATGTGAAAAGTTTTTTTTTTTATTCTTCGAGTTGCACTAAATAGAAATGTTCTGTTTAGACTTGAAGAGATGGAAAACGAAGTTTAACCCTAATCAATAGCCATCCCACAAACTATCGCTCATAATTATAAACAAGAAAACCAACGGGTACGCAGCCGATTGCTAAACACCACATTTGCTTAGTTTTAATACTTGATTTAGCTTTCTCGTTTTCCCTTTTCTTGAAGACGGTTGTTGAAAACTGTTATTGGGCTAACAGATAAGATAGACATTCACATATTTCTCACAAAAACGATATTGCATATTTCGCCTATGGTGATGAGTGGGAAATAAATTATTTTCATTAATACCATTTTTCCTTCCTATGGAACGTTTGCCATGTGGCCTTTATAACGGATTCATTCATTTTGACTTTTTTTGTAAAACCACTTTGACTTATAAATTTTTATCAGTAAAGTTGGGTTTCACATATGAAAGTTTTATTTGTGTTTTACGAATAAAAATGCAAAGTAAAGCATCAATAGCAGCACCTATACATAACATTCTTAAATTTGGGTAAAAAATAATGTGTGTCAAACATGGGCCAATTTTATAACTTTAATTGACATGAATACTAAATCACAATTCGAATATATCGGGTAATTTCTTTACAGACGATAATTTAATGTTTAATGGAGAAATGAAGATGCCCACTGTAGCGAAATTTCTATCTGTTTTAAGTCAGAGTGCTTGATTCTCTGTCTCTGTCTTCCACCCTTTCTCTTTTTCTCAACTACCTCTGTCAGTATCTGACTAATGCCGACTAATATCAACTTTGCTATCAGATTAATCATATTAATTCGCGTAAAAATAAAAGATCAAGGGAAAAAAATCTTTCATAGCTACATAACAAGCAAAGAGACCACACAGCGCGGAATATAAAATTATGAAACTGTTCCTATTGAGTACTTCTTCTAGGGTTTCAAACGAAAAGAGTAGAATTTTAACCCCAAAATCTGGCTTTCAGTACACTCAGAACTACAATTATAGCACAGCACTGCATAGGCCTATAACCTGGTAGTTCGGTGAACGATTTTTCATACCGCGGAAAGTGCGATAAACTCTAATGAACCATTCATACACGCCTCTTTCAATTAAACTACATCTGATAACTCCTTACAGCAGATTTGCACCCATTTAGTCCAACATCAAGCTCTGGTGCTCGTAGAATTCCCTGCCAAGAGTAAGGTAACAAATGCCTCCACTTGAAACCTCCATAATCAGGTAACGCTTTTTCTTTGCGGCGAGTTTCGAGGTCCCAACACGTTATATTAATTTACCCAACTGGAAAAGATTTTATATAAGAACTTGAAAAAAAAAATAGTGCAAGTTAGTTTGTGAGTTTTTAGCTTTTAGAAATGAGTAGATAAAACTCGCTTCATAAATAGGTTGCTTAGAATAGTTGCGTAACACACTAAATGTTTGAAGGAGCTTAGTAAATAAAAAAATAACGCAGTGTATCTCCCTGGTTGGCGACATCTGTAGTCCGTGGCGGAGCTGCTTGAGGTTTAACTGATAACAGTGACAATCTTATATTACACAGGAAATATTCTGTTTTCAAGTTTTTGCCATGTGTCCTTTCTATCTAGTGGGTTCTAATGTACAACCTAACGATATTTAAGTGGCGGATGTGAAATAGAGAAAACGTAAACCAAGAACTGTACAATAATCCTCCAGGTAACAGCACTTAGAACAGAAAACTTGTTTTAAAAATTTTAATGGGAAAAAAATCTCGGGTAAAAATAATTCAACATACAACAAAACTTATTTTGACAAGTTCGTATTATAGAATAAGAAATGTCCACATCATTTTACTGCATACTAAAATTCATTAAATAAGCCTTATTAAAAAAAAAAAAAACTGCAATTGAAGAAAATATGACAAGTAGATTAAAGTTAACTAACTCTTGGAAGAACATATGATCATGACAAGTAGATAAAGTTAACTAACTCTTGGAAGAACATACGATCATGACAAGTAGATTAAAGTTAACTAACTCTTGGAAGAACATACGATCATGACAAGTAGATTAAAGTTAACTAACTCTTGGAAGAACATACGATCAAGGTCTAGGAACGCACGCGATACGACTTTATCTTGAATTTCTGACTTTTTCTTTTCATGAGAAGACTTTCATCAAATTGTTCTGTATTGCTGTTTTGTTTATAGAAGAAAGATGATTGGAAAGCGCCATCGAAAGTCGTACATGAACGTGGCATGTAACGTATGAGTTCAGTTAACTCGGCGCTCCCGTTATCGTACGGCGGTATGAGATAGTAATTACTACCAAGCAGTTAACAAAATACAGGGATAGCCATGTTCGCAGTCACGCTTTATGTATAGAAGGCTTTCCGAAAATACAATCCGAGCTTGACCAGGTATGATCTGCGAGCTGCCGAATTGATGGCCTGCCCGACCTGTCCGATTCCTCCAGCGCCAGGCACGGGAAACAGCGGCCAGCCGCCCAGGCACGCCCTCCAAACCCAAGTTCAGATCAACTGGGTGAGCCGGGAGATCCCAGAGAAATTAGAATCGTGCTGTAAGTGGGAGCTTGTTTGCCCGATCTCGGAGAGGGTCGCCAGCAGACAATGCCCGCCAATATCCTGTTAGGCAGGCTCCGGCTCCGGACATCGCTTGATCCTGGGAAACTCTCTCCAGGTTTCTTGGGCTGTGTTACTTGGCAAACATTAGAGTCGTACTTAAACATTTGGGGGGCATCCGCCATAACACGTTCCCGTGCTATTTTCACCCGTGCCGTCTTGTCTCGCTAGCTGCAGCCCACGCATCGCCTCTCACAATAAGCATTGCTTGCCATCCTCTCAACAATGGATTGCCTCGAGACTTGAGAGACTTTGTTTGCGCCAATTGATTTCTTTTGATCACCGCCCTCTTAACGCTTTAAGTAAAACGTTTTTTTTCCTGATTTATTTCGAATGAGTACTAAAGCGATACCACGTCCCACTTATAAGTGCTAGATTACTGGCTTGCGATGTAAATTATAAACCAAAACTCCTCACAAAGTCTCCTAGCAGAACTTACTTATTTTACTTATTTAATAATTTAAAAAAAAGAAACAGGAGAATAGTTTGAAACCAGAAGATATCAGCATCTTTATGTAAAAGTCTGTCTCAAAATTAAAAAAAAGATTCAATTGAAATCGTCTTAATATTCCAAGAAAAACGTCCAGATGCTCCATATTATTTCTCTAGACCTTCTTGGCGGAGATGAAAAGAATCATAATATTTTCTTATTTGATTGGCACAATATTGTCAACGTTAACTCGGGTTATCAATAATTGCGAATCTTGTCTAGTTGGAGATATCTGATTTTTGAGGCGGCGCTAATAATAGTTCCAACGTAATTTTCTTCAGAGCTTCACATGGATAACCCAGTTTAGATAAAAAGTACCACGACCTTGCGGCCCTGATCCCCGCTCGGAGTTCTGACCTACACTGATCAGTTCATGAACTCTACAGAGGGGAAGGCAATGTTTAGATGCTGCAACATCTCCACGTAGCGACTATGGTTATAGAGTGTCAGATGATAACATTCCCTCCTTCAAACTCCCTGTATCTCGATCCCCTTCCCTACTCTCTTAGCTCACACTCCCTTTCTGTCTCACTCTTTCTTAAGAAGAGAATAATAATAATAATAATAACAATAATAATAATAATAATAATAATAATAATAATAATAATAATAATAATAATAATAATAATAATAATAATGATAATGATAATATAATAATGATAATAATAATAACAACAACAATAATAATAATAATAATAATAATAATAATAATAATAATAATAATAATAATAATAATAATAATAATAATAATAATAATAATAATAATAATAATAATAATAATAATAATAATGATAATAATAAAAAGAAGAAGAAGAAGAAGAAGGAGAAGAAGAAGAAGAAGAAGAAGAAGAAGAAGAAGAAGAAGAAGAAGAAGAAGAAGAAGAAGAAGAAGAAGAAGAAGAAGAAGAAGAAGAAGAAGAAGAAGAAGAAGAAGAAGAAGAAGAAGAAGAAGAAAAAGAAGAAGAAGAAGAAGAAGCAGGAGGAGGAGGAGGAGGAGGAGGAGGAGAAACATTACAATAACAACATGAAAAAGAACAAGAAGAACAAAAAACAACAAAGACAACAGCATTAGCAACAACAGCAACAACTACAACAACAAGCTGAAGAATAAGAAGAACAAGAAGAAGGGAAGAACGGAAACGAGAAGAATCACAACAAAATGCCCTATGAAAGTAGGAAAAGCTAACAATCCAAATTAAATATAAGATAACATCAATTTCTCGTAGTTTACGTTAGATCTTTAGAGTTCAATCACTTCCAGGTTCTTGCCAGGTTTGAATTTCATCCTTCTTCCGTCTTTCTCTCTCTAGCATCCTCAGAAAGGTGTATCGCTATTCATATGTGATGGATTTTTCACGTATAAACGGACATTTTTCTCTAAAGTCACTGATATTATGCTCAAAACAAGCACATTCTTTGCTTTTTGGTAGGTTTATTGATTTCGTTTTAGACCATCGAAATATTTTTTACATGGAGTCACTATGTAAAATTGCAGAAAATTCTACATAACTTGTCGCAACATCAAGTCTTTTTATCTCGAGCTTCTCTAGTGCGTAGTCTACGAAATAAAATAAAAGAACAACAACAACAACAACAACAACAACAACAACAACAACAACAACAACAACAACAACAACAACAACAACAACAACAACAACAACAACAACGGCCCAGTAGCTCATATCTAAACATGCTGGTTTGGGTGAAGAGAATGGACAACTGGTCCCTGAACTGTGTAACAAGTATTAGAGTCTAAAGGAATCGTCAGTGAAAAAAAAATCATGACAAATTGAATCGAAATTGAAACGAAAAAAATATTCAGGAAGTCCGAGCCGCCATTCTTTCCAAGTTTTCACTTTTTCTGTGGACCAATTACCTCCACATTGGCAGAGGCTTATGTTAGGTCTAATCCTTATAGCCAAAACAGTGAGGCCGTATGACTGGTGTTACGGCTTAAGAGAATCGCTCCACCTGCTAATTTCTTGGCTAAAGTGGCCATGTTTTGGAAATTATGTTCTTTTTGAAGCTCGGCGAGGGCAACAACCGACATACAACAGGAATGCATGTCAGAAAAAGGAAACAAAAAATCCTTTTAGGTCCCGTTGTCTGGTTTCATTATATAGTTTGGCATTGACGAACCTTCCGCGTTGTAAAAATAAGAGGGCAGTAAACGAGCCAAAGTCCACGCATAGCTCTGAGATAAACTATTTTTGTTCTAAGATGAGAAAGAAACCCATCAGTGGATAGTTTTACCCCAATATTTGCAAAACCAAGGTAGTATTTTGCTGTTGGCAATTTTCATTTACTTGTGGGTTGTTCTTTAGTTTGGTTTTTTTTAAAACAAGACGCGCATAACTTTTTATGTAATTCAGAGGGTGTTCATTGGTCATATGCTAATTTCCCAAGGTAATACTAATTTGAAATTGTAAAATGCAAGTCTTAATATGATACGGCTTTTCATCTTGGTTTTTTTTTTTTTAGTAAGTACTAACAGTGATAAGATGACAAAAAAACAAAAACAAAAAACAAACAATTATTTGATTGTCATTTTTTGCTACAACATTGAGTGGAAAACCCGGTAACACAAAGAGAATTCTAGAAGAAAAATTATACAATTAAAGGGAATTGAAAGAAGCCACCAGGCTTTTCTGCTATTCATCACAGCGTATTTATTTATCTCTGGGCGTGTTGTGTCTGCATCGCTTTGAACTTGCTTTAGCTGTGAGAAGTCAAGGTAGGCAGAGTCAACACTTTTCACTAATGACACACATTAGTAGAGACGAAGGATACTTTTGAACGATTTCAAACTGACAGAAGGAAGTTTGCTATATCTGAGACATAAATAGTAACGAGTTCTTTATTGGGTCAAATAAATTGATTTTTAAAATTAAAGTAACATTTTTAGGTTCTTTACAAATAGACATGGCATCAGAAGAAATTCAATATACAGAAGTTTTGCCAAGAGCTCAACACCAGCTTAGTCTCTAAGAATCATGTGTTGAATAATTCAATATTTAGATAATAGTAAACTGAAATAGATTTGAAGAGATATTTTCTTTGAGACGATGGCGATGTTGTCCATAAAATCTAGAGTTGAAAGGTCTAGAAGCGTCATTGCGTCTGCATCTTTCTAATTCTGTTGAACATCTTATACTACCGTATCTTGACCAATATTCGCTGGTTACGTGCAAGACAGACATGGTCTTCTAATAGTGTCACACACTAGCTTTTGTCTACCAGGAAGGGTGTATTAAACAAATCAGAAAAAATTTAAATGTTCACCTTCCTCGACGAGGCTTTTATCTGGATTTATTTTGCTGTGAGTCTATTCTCTCTCTCCATCTCTCTATTCTCTGTTTATCTACCTCCCCCATTCTCCCTCTCTCTATTCTCTGTTTATCTACCTCTCTCATTTTCCCTCTCTCTATTCTCTGTTTATCTACCTCCCCCATTCTCCCTCTCTCTCTATTCTCTGTTTATCTACCTCTTCCATTCTCCCTCTCTCTATTCTCTGTTTATCTACCTCTCTCATTCTCCCTCTCTCTATTGTCTACTTATCTACTTCTCTCATTCTTCCTCTCTCTATTCTCTGCTTATCTATCTCCCCCATTCTCCCTCTCTCTATTCTCTGTTTATCTACCTCCCCCATTCTCCCTCTCTCTATTCTCTGTTTATCTACCTCCCCCATTCTCCCTCTCTCTATTCTCTGTTTATCTACCTCCCCCATTCTCCCTCTCTCTATTCTCTGTTTATCTACCTCCCCCATTCTCCCTCTCTCTATTCTCTGTTTATCTACCTCCCCCATTCTCCCTCTCTCTATTCTCTGTTTATCTACCTCCCCCATTCTCCCTCTCTCTATTCTCTGTTTATCTATCTCCCCCATTCTCCCTCTCTCTATTCTCTGTTTATCTACCTCCCCCATTCTCCCTCTCTCTATTCTCTGTTTATCTACCTCTCTCATTTTCCCTCTCTCTATTCTCTGTTTATCTACCTCCCCCATTCTCCCTCTCTCTCTATTCTCTGTTTATCTACCTCTTCCATTCTCCCTCTATCTATTCTCTGTTTATCTATCTCCCTCTCTCCTCCTCACTCTGTTCTCTGCTTATCTACCTCCCTCACTCTACCTCTCCGAAGTTTGGATCAGATCAGGTTATCTTTTTTTTTTTTATTTAGAAATGTTTTGTAATAAACTTAAGACGGGACGGAAGACAAACATGTTCAAACTTCATTGTCCGATCATTACTGAGTACCAAAGAGTCAGAACGAGCCTGTGGGCCTTGGAAAGCCTCAGGCTAACATTTGGTGGAGAAGTAAATTCTTCACTAAGAGAGCACTCACCTGACTCGATCCTGATTCAAAATTCCTCTTGTCTTCTTCTCTTGACGACATTACCAAAGGTTTGATTTACTGTTTGATATAACAAGACTCACCTTTTCTACAGACCAACGTTTGATTTACTGCTTGATATAGCAAGACTCATTCTTCATATTATACCCCAACGATGTGATTTACTGTTTGATATAACAAGACTCACCCTTTCTACAGACCAACGTTTGATTTACTGCTTGATATAGCAAGACTCATTCTTCATATTGTACCCCAATGATGTGATTTACTGTTTGATACAACAAGAACCACACTTCCTACAGACCCAACGGTTTGATTTACTGTTTGATATAACAAGACTCACCCTTCCTACAGACCAACGGTTTGATTTACTGTTTTATATAGCAAGATTCATTCTTCATATTATACCCCAACGATGTGATTTACTCTTTGATATAACAAGACTCACCCTCCCTACAGACCAACGGTTTGATTTACTGTTTGATATAACAAGACTCACCCTTCCTACACACCAACGGTTTGATTTAATGTTTGATATAACAAGACTCACCCTTCCTACAGACCAACGGTTTGATTTACTGTTTGATATAACAAGACTCACCCTTCCTACAGACCAACGGTTTGATTTAATGTTTGATATAACAAGACTCACCCTTCCTACAGACCAACGATGTGATTTACTGTTTGATATAACAAGACTCACCCTTCCTACAGACCAACGGTTTGATTTACTGATTGATATAACAAGACTCACCCTTCCTACAGACCAACGATTTGATTTAATGTTTGATATAACAAGACTCACCCTTCCTACAGACCAACGATGTGATTTACTGTTTGATATAACAAGACTCACCCTTCCTAACGGTTTGATTTACTGTTTGATATAACAAGACTTACCCTTCCTACAGACTAACGATGTGATTTACTGTTTGTTATGTTTGATATAACAAGACTCACCCTTCCTACAGACCAACGGTTTGATTTACTGTTTGATATAACAAGACTCATCCTTCCTACAGACCAACGGTTTGATTTACTGTTTGATATAGCAAGACTCACCCTTCCTACAGACCAACGGTTTGATTTACTGTTTGATATAACAAGACTCACCCTTCCTACAGACCAACGGTTTGATTTACTGTTTGATATAACAAGACTCACCCTTCCTACAGACCAACGGTTTGATTTACTGTTTGATATAACAAGACTCATCCTTCCTACAGACCAACGATGTGATTTACTGTTTGATATAACAAGACTCACCCTTCCTACAGACCAACGGTTTGATTTACTGTTTGATATAACAAGACTCACCCTTCCTACAGACCAACGGTTTGATTGACTGTTTGATTTAACAAGACTCACCCTTCCTAACGGTTTGATTTACTGTTTGATATAGCAAGACTCATCCTTCCTACAGACCAACGGTTTGATTTACTGTTTGATATAGCAAGACTCATCCTTCCTACAGACCAACGGTTTGATTTACTGTTTGATATAGCAAGACTCATCCTTCCTACAGACCAACGGTTTGATTTACTGTTTGATATAACAAGACTCACCCTTCCTAACGGTTTGATTGACTGTTTGATTTAACAAGACTCACCCTTCCTAACGGTTTGATTTACTGTTTGATATAAC
This sequence comes from Elysia crispata, assembly GCA_033675545.1. Taxonomy (NCBI): domain Eukaryota; kingdom Metazoa; phylum Mollusca; class Gastropoda; family Plakobranchidae; genus Elysia; species Elysia crispata. The sequence continues at coordinate 776,378 of JAWDGP010000029.1, read as the reverse complement.
AAGACTCATCCTTCCTACAGACCAAACAGGTTTACGCGGGATGTGGCGGAGCTGAAAATAGATGAGGCCTCAAACTCACACACTGTGAAGTGGTCCATGTGGACGTTCTAAACCCGCAGTTATGGGCAAAACGTAGATATTCTCGACTCTTAATCTGAGCCGAGGTGGTTTTTTTTACCTAAAATTCTGAAAGCGTGACAATTCTGCCCAGAAACAGACATCTTAATTTTTTCGGAAGTAAAGTTGTGAAGCGTTTTGAAACATTATTTCCATTGTGACCAAAATATCCCATTCTGGGTCAGGTAGCTGGTTCTGCCAGTCACTGTATAGATATGCTGTTTTTTTACTCTCCACCTCTAGAGACAATGGGCTGGTGACAAGTGCGCTGCCTGTAACGGAAAGTTATCTGATTACCCAAGCCTGAGTTTGTGTGGAGTACAGAAAAAAAATCACATGGGTGGTATTATCCTGAATAAAGCCACATTTTCAATTTTTAAACTTTTTAAAGCTGTGGAGGAGATAGAAGAGATTCGATGTAAATGGCATCAGGGAGTTTGCAAAGTTACCAATTTTCATTTTTTGCTATTCGTATAAATTTTGCGAAGGAGGTTTTTCATGTACACAAAATTTATGTGAAGTTTATGATATTTTTGTAACTAGAGTTAGCATAAGTTAACACCTGTCAGCACCAGATCATGTCGATAAAGCCGGAAGATCTTAACAACGTTCATTACGGAATACCTGGAGTTTCTTTACCTGATCAAGCAGGCCAGGATTCAATGACATAAGCCACAAACTCATTCAAAACATTTTCTTTGTTTTTCTTTTAAAAAAAATGTCACCCAAAATAGTAGCCGTTACTTTAAATGTGTTTGAAACGCACTTTAAAAAGTTTCTAATGCCCTTTGTAATTTCAATTAACAGAACCCAGAGTTTTTTTTTCTCTTCTTTTCTTTTCTTCCCATTAGACTTAATGGGATGAAAGATTTCTTTTACCCAAACTCATGAAAGCAGAGGAAAAAAAACATTTTTATTCAAAACCTCTTCAGAGTGTTTTATCTATTTTCAGACTCACGGCAAATACCAAACAAAATCCATATGTAGTAACTAGAGCGAAATATTGTAAAGTCCAGACAATAATAGCTTTCTTTACGACCTCAGGTCAGTACGAGGTTTTGACCACTTTATTATTGAGAAAACAATTAAAACGAAAAGAAACCTTAGTAGCTTTTCAGTTTAATGGACTTTTGCATAACATAATCACCAATCAGCACATCCTGCCCCCCCCCTCCCCCCCCCCCCAAAAAAAAAAAAAAAGAAAGAAAAAAATTATATATTTCTCAAAGAATACCTGAAGACTTGCCACTCTTGAGCTCATGGTTGCCACACCTCAGTTAACGAAAAGTTCCTCCTGTTACAAAGTCTCTAAACCAAGACATGGTCTTCAAGTTTACCGTCTCGTCTCTGATCAAGTATTTTGGAATTCTTCTCCACTTTTATTTGTTTTTAAAAATCATGTCTTAGTTATTTTATATATAATCAGAACAACAAAAAAGACAATATTATTATGTAAGAATGTCATCAGTGACACGAAGTGATCACACAACATAATGAAGTAAGAATGAAGGACAAGGTTTTCTAAAAGTTGAATTTATATGTATCTTGATTCTCTAACCGTCAATTCCTATATTCGGCTGAAATTTTTCTTATTTTAATTTGAGGAGGAATGTTCTATTACAACATGTAGATAATTATGGTCGAACTATTGAAAAATAAAGAGTTCCCAATGACTTTGAGATTACTAAAGATAATTCTGGGAAGGACTTTAAACTGTCCTTATAAAGTCATATTTTACTGTTCACACTCGAAAAGCTATTGTGAGGAAACATGATATGAACAGGGAAATAGCATTAACCCATTTTGCTTCCCATCCCAGGAGGGTAGTCTGATGAAAAGAAAAGTGAGATAACATTTAAGTTTTAAAAACCTCCAATCTTAGGTCAAACTCGCCACACCTCTGGCTGCGCCTCAGTCGTGTGTGTGTGTGTGTGTGTGCAGTCCCTGATGTCCACACCATGTCCCCTTGCTGGGCCCCCCACACCGTGGTCTGTGTGATAATGTGCCACTTTGCTATTCTTGTAATCCTATTTGTTCCCAGCGCCGAGGAGAAGGACATTAGTTTCGCAACCCCAGTAATGAGTTTAAAGTGGGAAACCTGTGTTTATGGCTCTATCAACATCTCCTAGTCTGGCCTCCCGGAGAGCAACTGTAGGTCAAATCTAGGCCATTAGCGAAGTGAAGAGAGAGAGAGAGAGAGAGAGAGAGAGAGAGAGAGAGAGAGAGAGAGAGAGAGAGAGAGAGAGAGAGAGAGAGAGAGAGAGAGAGAGAGAGAGAGAGAGAGAGAGAGAGAGAGAGAGAGAGAGAGAGAGAGAGAGAGAGAGAGAGAGAGAGAGAGATCATATAAAACCCATGCTGAGACGACTTCACAAGCTTAGTATTTACAGGGCATTAAACTTTGCTCGTCTTTCCTTTCTTGTCTCTATTCAATTATTGGCCCTCGCCGCTGACTGATCAGGCAAGATAAATAACGTCCTTGGTAACAAATTAAGACTGTTCCACAGATTGGTAGTTTGGTGTTTTACTGTGGTGATCTTAATTTATCCCTTTGACCAATCCACGAAAGATTGTTGACTTGTGATGAACACCAATACCTACGGATACAATTTGAGCTCATTTGTTCTTTTTTTTTTTTTTTTTTTGAGAAATTTATTTTAAAAGATTTAGAGGTTTATACGAACGAAAAAGATGAGGATAATAAAACCTGTTAGGAGAGAGAGTATAAAAACAACCCTCTCAATACTCATTGTAACAAGATGCCTTTGGAAGCGATGGCTACCTTATATAAGAAAAATATAGATAAGCATAATTAAGTCAGCGTGTTGTGGATTTTTTACTTTTGTTTCATTTATTTTTTGCCTCACCTAACAGTGAGCTTCAGGCTGAGAAAAACAAAGCGATGTTCGTTTTGAACAGAAAGTAACAGAGGTTTTCATTTTTTTAAAACGCAGCTTCTTTAGGCGACCAGCCTTTTAAGGTAGCAACTGATATAAAAAGCTCGTTTTTTGCCCCAGAGTCTCAAGTGAAATAATAGGCAGAAAAAATATGATGGCACTTGTGGCTCTAAAGAACTTTTATCAGATCTCATCCGCCACATGTTTCTTGGGCTGAACTCAAAACACATAGTCTCTATTCGGAGCAAAATTGTCCTAAGTGATGAAATATTTTCGATGTACTCGGGGCATTACTGCTTTTCAAAAGTTATAAATATATTAAAGGGTTAAGATTGGGTAACTAAGGAATAAAGATATCGGACCTGATTGTAAACTCTATAGCCACTAACACATGTGAGGTCGTATCAAATAAAATAATGATCTAATGGCAAGATGAAATGCGACCAGACTGTTACACACAAGCATGAGCACATATGCAATGAATCAAGGGAGGCAAAATTCATAATAATAACAAATTTATATCATCCACAGCCTTTCATTTGTCAGCCTTCTCCAAGAGGACTTTCTTACTATTATAAATCGAGTAAAATTATGATGCAAAAAAAGTAAACCAAATCTTGTATATTTAAATATACAGAAGGAAAATCATAGTTCACAATCTTTGAGTTGGAATTGATTTGTTTATTAAAAAACTTCTGGGTATACAAAGTGTGGATTAACCTGATTTGGATTTTATGAACACGCTGGTCATAATAATTATGTTTATAAATAAATTGAAAACAAAAAATTGCGATTATAAGGTACAGTACTTTTAGTACAGGTATGAGGATACAATTATTGTATGTTCACTTCTTAAATGCTTAAACA
>JAWDGP010000029.1:762500-767500 GCA_033675545.1 Elysia crispata | reverse complement strand
TGAATCAATTTCAGCCTCCGTGCTAAAATCCTGTATCATTTTAATCTGCGTCATGTGAGCCTCACAACGTTTTGACTTCAATATTTTAAAATTTATGTTCTGTGAATGAATTGGGTGGAACTATGCACTCATTACCACGGACATTTTAGTAACTAAGAGTCCAAGGACGAGTCAGAATTGAAGCTCTCGTAAAGCAGTTTACAGCTTTTTGCCCAGTCTGACGTTCCTAGAAGGTGATCTAGAAATTTCATGCTCTATCAGATGATCCTCACTTTTCGCCTAGCCCCATTAGATAATCATCGCTATTGCGTGAGTGCTTAACAGTGTGACGCGTTTATTTTCTATTAATACAATCCGCCCATAATACTTTGATCTCCGGCCTTTTTACTCTGCAAATTTAACCCTGCTTCTGGCAGTGCAGGACAGAAAAGAACCGGCGTTAAAGGTCCGTGCGGATATCAAGCCAGACGGTCTAACCCGACAGCCACTGGCGCACCCTAGGACGTCACTCTGTACTCTGTAGTTCTTATTCTCATTTCTTAATGTAATTCCTAGCGGTATGGTTTGCTGTTTAATCTAAATGTAACTGAGTTCTCACCAAAAACACATGATCTGAAACTAATGCTTGAACTTTATAAAAAGAAAAAAAAACCCAGGAAAAATCGATTACGATAGTTTTGATTTTGAAAGTATCAGTAAAGGTAGTTAACTTAAAACAGTGTGTTTAAGACTGAAAATGCAAAATTACTGAAACTAGCGAATCCCATGTAATACAGAAAGTTCACAGTGATTTTTTTCTTTAATTTTTTTATAACTCTGGTCTGAATGCTTTTTTGTTGATAGCTCTCGCTGGAAATAGGTTCAGACTTAAACAAACCGGCTGTCCCACAGGTAGTCTGATTGAAATCTGAGTAGATCTGGAGATCTAAGCGGGATATAACATCGTAAGTGTAGGGAAAACACTGGCGTGATTAGGGCACGCGGAGAAATAAGGGTAATTTTAGTTGGGCGAGTTTTAACCTCTCTTCCCATCATTGTTTTTATGTGATGAAAAGTTAATGTACATATACATTGTCAGATTGATAATAATTTACGCCCTTGATAAATAATGATTTCATTCCTCAATAAAGAAAATGACAAATATCTGATTGATGAATCATTTGACGTATCTATCACAATCTTATATTCTTTTACAAGGCATTGCCCACACCTACTTCCACTCTGTGGGTATGTCGTGTATGTGCGTGTATTTTTAATAGTCCTGTAAAGCGCCTTTAAATTTAGCCTCTGTGGGCCTAATGTATGCCTATCTGTTTTTTTCTGACACACACGTGCGCTCATTCATATACAGACAAACGCACTCTCTCTTTCTTCCGGAAAAGAGGAGAAAGAAACATAGAAAATAGCATTATTTTATTTCTATGAAAATCTCTATCAGTACTCTCTCATCTTCGCCATAATTTATTTAACCGTCTAGTTTATTCGCTGATTTCTTTCCTTCACAACTTGGCGATATGCGTGTCTCTCTCTCTCTCTCTCTCTCTCTCTCTCTCTCTCTCTCTCTCTCTCTCTCTCTCTCTCTCTCTCTCTCTCTCTCTCTCTCTCTCTCTCTCTTTCTCTCTCTCCTTCGCCTCCCCAATCATAAATAAATGAGACAGAGAACAAAACATTGCACCAGTGTAATAGGTGCAGAACGGGCACTGGAAGAGGTCACATGTAGACAGAAGCCGTCCATTTCTTTCACAAGTCGCTCACCTGCGACATTTTTTGTGTATTGTGCCAATCGAAAGTTGCCGCACAAACGGAGCTCATTTCAAAAGCCCCACACCACATTTTATTCATGATGCATATGAAAAACTTGTTTGGAAATATTTCTGTGAAGATAAATGTTGCAATTCTACATGTGATCCTTTTTACATATAGGCGAAAACAATTCTTTCACGGCAAGTGATTAAAAAAAAAACAATAAGGAAAATACAATGAAGCAAAGAAGATAATGCATGGAATGTTAAGTTTAAGCGGTAATAAGATAGTTTTGTAATGAGAGAAAACGCAACGCCAAAACTATCTTTTATGAACACTGAATGTAATAAAATATATCTCGCTCGTTTTGACAAGGAATAATGACCGAATCACCAAGTTAATGTAAATAGAAAGCGCTGCTCCTTATTGATCTAAAACAATCACTTCAGCAATTGTTTACACGAACGTAATCACCTGGTTTTAAAAGCTCTGCTGAAGCATAAAGATTTTTTATTAAAATAATGCTAAAATTAAGACAGATAAGTTTCAAAGAAGGTATGTCCTGACATTTGAAAATAATTATTTCACCGTCTCACATGTCATGAATGTAGAAGAATGGCTAGGATTTTTATTGTGCAAAAGAACTCTTAGGAAATCAAATGAAAGTGATATCCCCATATATATAAGTTCTAACCAAAGCGTCATTATGGGAGCAAGTTAAGTGTCTAAATGTGTCTGCCCTGCTTTGTTCAGCAACAACAAATGTTTCAATGAGATTTGAAGTCAAGTCATATCTAACATCTAGTCATTTTAAAATTGAGAATAATCACGAAATTCCAAACAGTTTATTCAAAGGTTGTCGCTATTTCGAACCAGCCGCGGTTAATATGCAAGAAAACAAAATAGAAACTGGTTTGGTCTATGTTAAAGGAAATCTTCGATTGCTAGAAAGCGGGCCTCATTCAATATACATGTAAAGAGTAAGTTAATATATATATATATATATATGTGTGTGTGTGTTCTGAGGTATAAAATATTTTTGATAATGCTATGCTTCTTTAATTTTGCGTCAAGCAAGACATTTCATTTGGTAAAAAATTAATATCAATATATAATTGGTCTGAAAATAGCCAAAGATTGTTAACATTTATTTTGCCTTGAACTCCTGAGAAAGAGCCGAGTCTTAAAAAAACCTGCGGGAGAGGAAGAAATGCCAGGGAACAAATTTAAAAAAAAAATGTTTGCATGTGTGAAATTCCCACACAAGTTTTTAATCCGTCTAAAATTGGAAGAACTTGAAATCTGGGTGAGTTTATCCATCTTGTATCTTTGTAATCAATCCAGGTAAATTACGATTGCATCGGTTTTCTGAAGTGGCTTTTTATTTGCTTTCTATTTATAATTTTGCTCGTAAAACATTGGCCGCTAGTCAGCCTTGCAGGAAATCTTTCTGCTGTTTGAGTCTGCTCCTTTTTCTGCAACACTCATCAATCAAATATGGTTCACTTTTACTCTTTTTACAGAGCTTGGACTACTCTTTTTTTTTTTTTTTTTTTTGCTGGGCGGCAAAGCATCAGCTGTGATAAATTGGTAAGGTAAATAAACTACGCTGCACGTGAAAAGAGGTTAAAATAACAAGTCAGAATACAAGCATAAACAAGAGATCAATAGAGCGAACTTTATGATTAAAAGCTGGTAAGGTTGTTGCGTTAAAAATCGAATCTCATCACAGCTAAGAAAACGGAACTTTTTTTTTACAGGAAATTAGCAGCATCATTAGGGCATTGCCGGAAGTGGACTTTTTCTTCATTTAAATCCTCTCTTATTCACTTGTTTCTTCCACTTCACTTCCGGTTTACATAAATACTTGCACCACAAAAAACGTGTTTGGAAGGTCTATCCATGAGTCAGCGTAGCCATCCATGAGAAGTGATTGCTTGTCCTTCGTTTTTGTCCATCGTTTCTCCTGCATAGCTTTAGCATTCAGATCTCATAGTTATGGAATAGACTGGTCACATAATCAGGGCCTAAAGTTTTTTGCTGAAAAATTATTTCGAAACCCTAATTTTCGATACTTTCGATGTACTTAACAGTAAAAAAAAGTTTACAAATGTTATGAAATAGCAATGAATATCATAGCTTATCACATGTAAGTCTGTATTTGTTAGCTGTAACTCATAAACATTTTATGGTCGATTGGGTAAGGAGCAGTCTGGTGTATGTTTTAGGAATCACACTCAAATATTAAAGACACACCTAAAATGAATTAATGTAGCACCGGGCTAAACATTGTGAACTCAGGAGGGTTTAGTAGACGCTTGAAGTAATATTCTGTTCCAGGGCGTCTTTTTTTGTCCATGATTATTCTTTTTTTTTCTCTGATCTTGTTTTCTAACTTGAAACTGCCACCATTTGAGTATTGATAGAAACGCTACTGCTTTTGAATTATTGAGTTTACAAGAGCGCACGCTAGAAAAAAAACTTAAAACAGAGTTTAGCAGAACTTTCTATAAAATCGAATTCCCTATTGACAAAGCAATGAAGATAATTTTTTCAACACAAATTCGAGGTGGTTTTTAAGCCAAAAAAATTCAACTATGCTTGATTTGGCCAATATCTCACATGCGAACTCAAACTAAAAATAAAAAAAGGACCATCATTTAAAACGTAGCCCATCTTGTCCACTGTGGTGTATTTTGAGGCTTTCAAGCGATAGAGATGTAGAGGTCTATAAAAGTTTTGAGTTGTTTCGTTTTGTAGATCTGGGAAATAGAAACACGTCAAACTTCTTAAAGTTTTGTAATTTATCCATGTTTAAAAAGAACAACAAAAAAACAAACAAACAAACAAACAACGAACAACGAAAGATGGGATGGAAGGGTAGAGAGATGAATTTAAACAATTTTTAGGCAAAGAAAAAAATATTTTTATATAGTTATATTTATATAAATGGAGAGGGAGAGAGAAAGAGAGAGAGACACAGAGAGAGACAGAAAGAAAGAGAGAGATAGAGAGAGAAAGACAGAGCGATAGAGAAAGAGAGAGAGAGAGAGAGGGAGAGAGGGAGAGAGAGAGTCAGACAGACAGACAGACAGATAGAGAGACAGAGAGAGAGAGGGAGAGAGAGAGAGAGAGAGAGAGAGTCAGACAGACAGACAGACAGATAGAGAGAAAGAGAGAGAGAGAGAGAGAGAGAGAGAGAGAGAGAGAGAGAGAGAGAGAGAGAGAGAGAGAGAGAGAGTCAGACAGACAGACAG
>JAWDGP010000029.1:705000-760000 GCA_033675545.1 Elysia crispata | reverse complement strand
ACTACTACCACTACTACTACTACTACTACTACTACTACTACTACTACTACTACTACTACTACTACTACTACTACTACTACTACTACTACTACTACTACTACTACTACTACTACTACTACTACTACTACTACTACTTATACTATTGCTGCTGCTACTACTACTATTTAAGTACTAATACTCCTACAAGTGCTCTAGACCAAGTAGAGGCGGACCACTGGTAGATAAGTAACAATTGTTCAAATCTGTTTTTAGGTACTGGTATGGATTAAGGATAGACTTGGCGAACACACACCTAAAACAAGACAGACCATGTCTCTCTCCTAATTGTTCCTTTAAAAAGGATTTTCGCAGCAAGATATTTACAAAAACGCCGTGAGTGACATCCTAGTTTCAGTGGGAAGATCCTAATCGGTCCAAAGGTAACGAGCTCAACCTGGAAACAATAAAACCTGCCAGTGCACGGTAGGAAGATACTCAATGGATCTTGAGAGAAGCAACGCACGTTATTGCAAGGGCTGTGGCCCTGAACTCCTGACACTTCGGCCAAAACAGCTCCCGATAATTAGAGCAGTTTTTGTAATAGCCTATAGATGTCACGTGCTCTTTTCAGGAAAATAAAATAAAGAATGAATATATGGCAGTCAAAATGTAAGTTTACATTATAGGAAAAATAATGAAAATAAACTTAAAAATAAGGCATGTGTGAAATTAAAACAGACGATTGTTCTCTCGAAGCGGCGATGCTTTACACGCGTTCATTTTCCTTTTCATTTTTTTGTTTATCTACATGTACCTGCAAAGTGCGTATCTCTAAGTAGTTTTTCATTAAAGAAGCATTTTTTAGCAGATCAAATCTTTTACAAATGAATTAACAAGAACAGAATAGAATCTGCTGTCAACTTAAAATGACGTGTGCCGTCTTTCTAACGACCACACTAGAATTGCCAAATAAATCAGGGGTTATGTTTTCATAATTTTTGTCTACAGCTCAATGTTAAATCCTCGCTAAGAATTACAACAATGGGAACAAATGTAAATATGTTTTACGGAACAAGCGACTTATTTATTCTATTTCTTTTTTCTTTTTCATACTGTTTCCAAGCAGGAAAAGAAAAAAGAATGCTTTGCAGAAGTAAATATGTAATACAATTATAATTATTTTAGTACCTTGGTACACAGGAAAGCCAATAAAACATTTTCTAAGTTAGTTTAGCGCCTAGAAAACAGAACTGTGAACCTCACTGGTCTCACCCAAACCCTGGCTTCACTTGGCGAAGCGCAATAAAGACAAAACGTGCTTTAATTTCTAGGCATCTTGGCATTTATTTTCCCTGACACAAATATTCCATTATTATGGTAAGATGTGAAGAAATGTTTACCACAAACATACAAATTTTTCGTTTCGTTCTTTCCTTTGCTTTGGCAATATTGAGGAATGAGTAACGTAAACCCCCCCCCCCCCCCCCCTTTTTTTTTTCTTTCTCCTAATTCTGGATGACACGATCCATTTCATCTCTCCCTCTCTCTCTCTCTCTCTCTCTCTCTCTCTCTCTCTCTCTCTCTCTCTCTCTCTCTCTCTCCCTCGTCCGAGATTATAGAAACCATTGACGACGCCAACACTGTAATGCTAATGTCAAAACAGAGGCAGCAGTCGTGAACTAGCTGGTCCTATATTGGGGTAAGTTCAATATGGAGGACCACGCTCCTAGAACTGCTGAGTCTTCGGCAATTCTCATCTCTATGACCTTGAGAGGAGATCGCTATATATTTGTATTGAAAAGGGAAAAGTCGAAAAAGCTAATTGTAGGAGTAGATTCTCCCTTTGTTGCCAGTCGTGGCTCAAATAGAGAAATAGAAATAAGTTGGCCTTTCAAAATATGTGTGCCCGTTCTCCTAAGAAAATAAAAACCAATGAGCTTACAAAAATAAAAATTTTTAGGAATACGAAAAAGCCTCTTGACTGAGAATGGTAAGATAAGTTAGCAAAAGAAAAGACAAAGGTTTCCTATTCTTTGTCTATATAACTTTCTCAAACTGAACATTGTAATGAGATGCTGCCATACGCCTTATAAAGATCCAAGTTTTACAATCCCAGTCCAGCACTTGCAGTGATTTTAGCCTCGAACAGCTGGACTACATAAATATTCTTTTTTTAAAAAGCTGATAAAACGTTTTCTAAGTTTTATAAGATCTATACTGAGCGTCCTCCTTTAAAAAAAAGGCCAGTCAATGGCTTAAATGTGAATACGGGATAGTCATGACAATTAAATTTTAATTTTGTTTATCCTGAAACTAATGAAGTTTCAATCTAATCGCTTTACAACCAGTTGGAGATAAACAGGTTTAGGCAATGAATTCCATTAAAACTGCACTTATTATTTTTTTCTCACCCGACAAGTTATTTATATCACTGATAGATGAAGATCTAATTTGAGTTAGAGACGGAAAGAATGCATGTTTAGGTTTGGGGTGGATGTAGTGGCTGCTAAAGCCACCAGTTTTGTGAGACGACTCCGCGTATAAACGGGCTTACGGGCTGGTAATAATTTGGACGTTAACAGTTATTACATTAACTGGGAAAGATGGTCGCTACGAGTCAGTACAAGATAGCCCAAATCAATCTTTTCTGGCCAGTTGATCATGCTGATTTGGACGAACCAGCCACACCAAGATACCTCTCTCTCTGTCTGTCTGTCTTTTCTGTCTCTGCCTAGCTATGTTTGTTTGTTTGTCAGTCTGTCTTCCTGTATGTTTGTCTGTCTGTCTGTCTCTGTCTCTGTCTGTCTCTGTCTCTGTCTGTCTGTCTCTGTCTCTCTGTCTTTTCTGTTGCTGCCTATCTATGTTTGTTTGTTTGTCAGTCTGTCTTCCTGTCTGTCTCTGACTGTCTGTCTGTCTGTCTGTCTGTCTGTCTGTCTGTCTGTCTCTCTCTCTCTCTCTCTCTCTCTCTCTCTCTCTCTCTCTCTCTCTCTCTCTCTCTCTCTCTCTCTCTATCTATCTATCTCTCGTATGTACGTGCTTTATATTGTAGTTGTGCTGAGTTCAAAGCCCACACCTAATATTGATACATTAGCTTCTGTTATGTACTCTCAACTTGCTGGTGAAATTTCGCCGCCCTCTAGAGGCTGATAGTCTGTAGGCTTTAACTACCATCCATACCCGTCTCGAAAACACTCGACAGATCCCACAGTCGCTGCGGTAGCAATTAAAATCCTGCCCGGTGGGTGGCAGACACTGAGGACAAGGACGCCATGACAGTTGGCCAGAAGTTGAGGAAAAGTCGAGGCAGACGAACGTACGCACTGAAAGTTACATTTTTCCCGATTTGAGTAAAAGATGAAGGGATATTGTCTGATGACAGACATATTAACTTTTAGCATCTTCCTTTAACGGCCCTATTTTTGACACACGTATTTACCACAATTGTTTTCAAAGCATAAATTATTTAGTTTATGATCCTTTGTTGCTGGAAGATTATAATGTCAAGATGTTGTCTTTTCTATTTCTTTTGTGAAAATTTTATACTTCAACTTATTTGAAGTACACTTATTTTCGATGTTTTAATTTACATTCATCAAATTTATCTCTAGAGAGAGAATTTCATGATATAACGTTGAATTTCTCTCTCTCTCTCTCTCTCTCTCTCTCTCTCTCTCTCTCTCTCTCTCTCTCTCTCTCTCTCTCTCTCTCTCTCACACACACACACACACCGCCACCACCAATCTCAATTAATGACCTCAAATAGAGAAGCAGTTAGTAAGACGATCCAGAGACCACTGTGAGCCGGAGCTGGTCTGTTCCGATCTTCGTATATCTAAGACCAGGATTCTATGATCCGCTAAAAGTCTTCTGAGAAGCTGGGCAGCTTCCGGGAAAACTCAAACTGACCATGTAGATCGCTCTTACTGTTTGCTTAATTGTACATTTGCGTGGGCGTGCATTTTCAGTATTTGATCTCATTAGTTCTTCAGCGGGCAGCCGAATAATTCTGCTTAACAGTCTTGAAATACACAAAGTAGGTGAAACAATAAATTATGGTGTTTAATTTGAAACTCTTCAACCTGCAGACCAAGATGGCAATAAAGCCTAGAATATAAACAGACTCTCTGCTTCTGCTTTGATCTAAAACAGTCAGCACTAATTAAAGGCCTTTTACTTTACAGTTGTCGCTTGCAATGTTTTGGCAGTCCCACAACTATGAAAATGCAAATTTTCTAGAATATATATTAATGCTTATATTTATACCTAGAATATATCGCATTTTACAACAAGGTCTGGTCTTCTTATTTCACCTTTGATTGTTTAGCCATCTCACCCTATCTACATCTTTTAGCTATCGGGGCATATAAAAAATATTCAAAATTTAGTTGAATTTACTTATATCTTATTTCATTTCACTGCGAACATATTAAACTGCAGCTCATTTTTTCCCTTAAATTTCTTAACTTTATCTATCATCATAATGCAACAATATCAAAAATAGAAGATTTCTTCAAACTTGTTTAACTGAATTATTTCTAGCGGCACGTAATCAGTAGCATCGCTAGCGAGACTGTGTTGGGCGGATCATCACCACGACCAATAGATATCAGTTCTGACAGAGAAGATTCTTCCTCCACAAGTTCACAACAGAATAGCCAAGCGTGGAAGATGAGATATCTCGCCCAGCCTACACTCTTCTTACACCGTTTTTTGCTTGATAAAGCTCAGATTTCTATGTCCATTTCCTTTTCTCAGTTTATTCTCCGCTTCGCCCCTCTCCTATTGCCCTCTGTCTCGGGTGAACAATGGTATTTGATGTATCGGAAAGATCTCCACCTCAGTTTCTGATATTTCAATAGAATGATTAACCCCTCGTACATCTTACTCTCAAACACTAAAATTCTTCTTTCCAGATATTCTTTCCTCTCAGTTGTCTGAGAATTATATTGTAGTCATCATACTCCATGGTGTATATGTGAGAAATATTCTGAAGCAAACATTGGCGGCATAAGATTTTAACTCAGGGGCTTTGGTACTTTTAAGAACTTTCTGAAGCGAATGAAAACCCTACGTGTTTTTAGAAGTGTTTTCGGCGATCAAAAGTTTTGCCTCTAACCAAGCCTGACGGAAATAAGATCTGTGAAATTACATTCAGTGAATAAACTGTGTTAACTGATCATGCAGCCTTAAAATATAATCACTCTGACCAATAAAATTGAACTATGAGTTGTAGGCGATTGTTCATGACATGATAAAAAATTGTTTTCCTCATTTCTATTTTAGGACATTTGCTCTGTGTTTTATCGTACAATAATAATGCACGCTAGAAACAGATTTTTCTCTTGCAGCTTTGTATTAAAATAGTATCTAATCCTCTATCGTACAAGAACATTTTTTGTTAACAACTTCCTATCTTTCACTTTTTTCCGGTTTGCATCCCACTTTGATTTGTTCTTTTGTGTAGGATGAAACCTTCAATGCAGCGTGTAAATATAAAAAAAAAATCTCCTGACATTATTCTTTGGTTTCCGGCCTTAATATTTTTATTCATGCATTTTAAATTCGACTTTCGTTCTGGCAACTCAGTCTAGATTAACTCTCATGTACGTCGGCTAGAACTGGGCTGAAACATTGTTGAACATCAGCGAGAATAATGTTTTTGAAGACATGCATTCAAGGAGAAAGCCTGACGCGGCTAGGAGATCCTTTGATGAAACTTTAATCGAGTCTTAGAGAGTCTGTGGTGGCTGAGGTGTCAGAGATGGAGAACAAAGGTTTTTGCATGTCCTCGTCCAGAGAGAGAGGCGTCCGACCAGGATGATGGCTGCTACACGCTGGCTGGACGCGCCTCATGGCCTCCTTGCGTGCTCACGGCTCTCTGCTCACCAGGCCAGAACATAATGCTAAGGATTCAGTTCCTCCTCTATAAAGATTGCAGTCTCAACGCTGCTGAGTTGTTTCTCTCCGTCTCCTTGAGAACCTCAAGAATAGGACATGAGGCAGCACTTTCACATGACAATCAGGTTGCATTGATTGGGGTGAGAGTCGAACACAGGTGGTCCAGTCAAGCGCGTTGGGTCTCATCTTCTTAGCTCTCCTCTGTCTTTACTCTAGATATTCTGCATGAAGTCCGGGATGAGAACTAACAAATTTAGTATTTAAGGATTTAAATGGATATGATTTGAATAGACCATGAAAAATGAGGAGAGCAATGAGGACTTTTAAAAGTGTTACCTGAAGCATGGATTCTAAGGAAAAACATGAAAATTTGGAAGGTTAAACTATGACTTTTACCATCAAGCTGAAAGATTTATTACATACCTTATAAATTTGGGAATAACATTGTTAAAATAAAGATTCTAAAAAAGTTGACCAACGTCTTGAATTACAAGTTACAGTTATTAAATCTAGCAATATATACGACCTCTAGTCACATCATGGAAGTTTTTGCAAAAGGAGGGCCCAAAACTATTTGATAAAAAAAAGGTAGGGAAGAGTAAAAGCTAGCACGCAACAGACTCATCACCGAAATCATTGTTGCTACGTGGATTCCTTTTAAGACCGTTATCTCATGAAAGAAATTGCCATAACCTATATTTTTGTCTTGTAGATTTTTATTATGTCAGCTTTATTATAATTTTAATTGATTATTAAGGAAGTCGGCGGATGAAAAAAAGGGGGAGGGGGGAGTGGAGGAAGAGTTTTTTCAATTGATGTGCGTGCAGTAACGCATCACTCATCTACCTCTTTTCGAATGAGGATGTCAAGAATTTAAAGCATTAGAAATGAGGCTGGCATTGCAACCTTTCTAAGTGATTGAATAAAACAATATTAACATGAAATATTCGCTCAAGCCCACTGTTCGATCCGATGTTAGCATAACATTGCAATTCTCCTAGGCGATTCTTTATTCCATCTTAAACCAGCAATGATCAAAAGTTTCATAAATCAACAATAATTCGTCAGCCAGTCAATAAAGTTGCGAAATTCTTTTTCATCAATTTGGTTTAAACATAACCGCAGGTAAGGCATCACAGGGTGGCAATTGTTTGCATTGACTTTTCGATCAATATAGAGCATTGGACAAAAACACTTGAGGCGATGTTGGATAGGAAAACGCTTTTCAGATGGATACAATCATCACAAAATGTCATCATTAATCATCATAAAACCGTTGACAAAAAAATGGGTTTTTTTGCAGAAATGAGGACAAGGAGCAATGTTCTTTTCCAAAAGGGAACTTCTCATATTTAATCATGGGATCCATTTAAACTGAGTTGATTGGGCCATTCTATGACGATCGTTATGGGTATTTTATTCTTTATCTAAGCGTTGATGTCTTTTAAAGTGAAAACCGTTGTCATTCATAAAAAAAAAAAAAAAAAAAAAAAAAAAAAAAGCTGAACATTCTTATGGCAGCATGATTTTCAATTGATAATTTTCGAATTTAAAGGTTTTTTTTTCAATCATGATAATATCAATTGATACTTTCTTAAAGGAAAATCAAACTGATATATTTGCGAGCAACACAATGAATGATTGAAACTAGATTTTGTAGTTTCAGGAATTATTGATGCCTGTTTTATTGTCTTACAATACATATACTGCAGAAAGTGTTTCTTCCAATGTACGAAACAATGAAATCTTTTTAAAAATTTCTCGTTTTTCCTAGCGCTTACATTTATGAATGTTCCCTTTCAACTCTTGTATGTATGTATGTATGTATGTATGTATGTATGTATGTATGTATGTATGTATGTATGTATGTATGTATGTATGTATGTATGTATGTATGTATGTATGTATGTATGTATGTATGTATGTATGTATGTATGTATGTATGTATGTTCAAAGTATTATCCGCATCTGAAATTCGTCTTTGCTTTAGAAGATATTCTGTGAACTGTTTTTTTTTTTATTTTAATTTTTTCACCACTTCTTCAATTTTCAGAAAGTTAAATTTAGATTTTAGCGCCCCTCCCATTCCTACACATGATTATTGACATACGTTTATCGCCAAGTCCGATTCTAAGACCGCAGAATAGTAAAACTGTGTGTCTCTTGCTCAAAACTAGATGGTAATACACTGATGTCAACGCTCAATCACAAGCAACTCTTAAGTTAACGGTGTCGCACACAACAGACACTCTTTAGTAGTAAAAAAAATTAGAAAAAAATCAGTCATTTTACTGCCATAATATAGACAAGGTACGAAAAAAAAAAACAACCCACAAACAAGCAAACTCCTCGAATTACTCTGTCTCAAAAGTTTGTATAAGTTTCATTATTCCCTTCTTTTTACTTTTTCTTCCGATAGAGTGTTAAAGAAAATGGAGGGACGAACAAAACATATGTTTGTCTTGTATTTTGGATAGTTGACTTTTAAGGTGCTACAATTGTCTGTTTCATTTGATGTCAACAATAGAGGGCGATTTTGAAAGACAAACATATTCCTTAATCGACAGCTCTGTGAGTACAGTTTTAAGTAATTGTCAACCTCGGTAGCAATCTCCCTGACCACTTTCAGTGCAGAAAGCAGATGCTGTAATGAAGATGAGGAGGCTGTTATCAAGTTTTGGGCAAGTGTCAGGAGAGCTCTGTGACGTGACGCTGCGGTCTGGGGTGATGTAGTGATCCGAATGATGAGCACTATGGAGTGGTTCAGGACAGCAGCTGCCCGTCCAAACCACTACACAGATTCGATTTGTTCTCACTCCTCTCTTTCTCTCTCTCTCTCTCTCTCTCTCTCTCTCTCTCTCTCTCTCTCTCTCTCTCTCTCTTTCTCTCTCTCTCTTTCTCTCTCTCTCTCTCTCATTCTCTCTATCTTTCTCTCCCTCTATCTATCTCTCTCCATCTCTCGGCTTGGCTTCAACTTTCTCGAGACTACAATTGTTCAGAAATCCCAAATGATCGGGTTTTTTTTTTTTTATTATTATTATTTATTATTCAAAAACTTCACGTTTTAATTAATCAACTTAAACTTTGTTATTAGTATATTCATATTCGTTACACGGTATCTAGATATTGCACTGATATAATTATGCTTAAGGCACACAATTTATATTTGCTGTATAAATATTTCCAGAAAAGGCCAAGGCTTTGAATATTTGCTTTCCACGGTCTTTTTTTTCCACTTTTTTTTAAGCTTGTAGAGCGAATCTTGAGATTGGTTCACTAACTGATGTGGGTCAAACATAGCGCGAGGAGCGTCAAACGGTACCGTACTGGTAGGGAGAGATGTTTGACTGGTGGCCCGAGGGCGAGCAACACTCATCAATAAAAACTGATTTCTCACACCTTGTTGTTTTCCTGAATAATAACAATAGCATTAACTGCGGTTAAGCAAGTGTGATGCTCATAGAACCTTAATTACAAGATGTGCTTCCAACGTACCTTTTGGTAGTTTCAAGGAAGAGACAGAGCGAGAGAGATACGCTGTTTCAGAGGAGGTGAGAAAAACTCACAGAGAGGAAGAGATAGTTAAATTGATAGATAGATAGATAGATAGATAGATAGAGAGAGAGAGAGAGAGAGAGAGAGAGAGAGAGAGAGAGAGAGAGAATGAGAGAGAGAGAGGGCGGGGGAGATCGATGGACAGAGAAGTGATATATATAGATGTTTTGATAAAAAGATTAAAATAAAGATGATAACATATTGCCTGATACACACAGATATAGATAATTGGATAGGAGAATGGACAGATAGATAGAGAGTTTGAAGGATATAAGGGAAGTTAGGGGTAGAGGAAAAAAGTAGAGGCAAAGAGACTTAATTGGAGACAGACAGAGACAAAGAGCAAAAGTTAAATTACTGGAGAGGGGTGTTTTTTTTTTTTTCATTTTTTTTTTGCACTTTATATTTATTCTTTTTTCTACGTGATTCCACCTAAGTGGTAGCAAAATCTGAATGCAAAGCCAGAGGACCAAGTGTAAGGCCAAGGGTGTAAATACTGATACTCATGTTGCGTGACGAAACTTAAATTTGACTAAGATTGAAAGAGTAAAGCTGAACCGAAACTGAGTAGCTCCTGATGGCCTTAACATGACTTTCAGTTTGAGACAAGACAAGCAGCCTGCAAGCTTTTTTGCCAAAATTTCAAAGACCATTTACTGACGTTTACAATCTTAAGCGTAGACGTAAAAACTAGAGAGCGGTAATAAAAAAAAATGGACGGTAAGTGTCATATGGGCTTTGAGGTTTAAATGTCATTGAGGTAAGTTAGATTTACAGATTTTCTCTTAGTACATTGTCATCGCAGAGCAACTGTACTTCTTTAAAAATTACTTTTTAACCCTTACATGCTGTTAGCTTTCTTGATTGTGCCCGAGTGGAAGTGATACTTTGAAACAAAGCTTAATAGAATCCTCATCATTTTTTGAAAATTAAAGCGTATGGTTATCCATTTACACTTTCTCCATTCGCTAGGTTCACTGAATGAGACTTGGTTCATTAATGTTAAAAAGGCTGTATTTGATTGAATTTATGAATGTGATATCATAAAACTTTTCTAAACGTTTCCCCAAATGTTGCAGATATACCTTGGACATGGGCTACACTATTCATAGTATTATAATTTGTCTACATTTTTATGAAATTAATTCAGAATACTATTTCTTTCTAACTTAGTGCTGTTAACTAATCTTTATAGCCTGTTATTGATTTCCAACAATAGGTAGAAAAGCTCTGAAGTTATTTGTAGTTCTGGGGCATTTTTGGAACAAAGAAAGTCACGACAAATTCATTGTACTTATTTCTTCCCTTTTTTCCTGTTGATGATCGATAAATCAAAGATTGTTTAGAACCAGTACATAAATGCACTTATGAGACGTGACATTATTAGTTTTCTCGCTAATGGGTTCTTTTTAATTGAAGAATTCTTTTTCAAGCGATGGCTTATTTTTATTGACATTCGCCGTGTTGTTGGTTTTTACAGATATCTACAGCACACACACAGAAAAAAAATATCTGATGCTAAAGGGTGTTTAAAAGCACTATAGAAACTATGATTATGTTGCATCAAAATTGACTGACTTCTTCAAATCACTGAACAACATGCCTTCAAATGTTCACTCACTTTTTTACCTTCAAATTTTGATGAAAAGAGTTAAATTGGCATAGCCGCAGTAGGAAATAACTGCATTTAATATTGGGAGATTAAAGCGCTACATGAACGCTGGTACCACTATCAGAGGGATCAGAGAGGCTCACACAGGACAGTGGTCGGACACGAGGGAACCTGACAGTCAAGATAGCCGAGACCGAGGATGAAATTTCACACCAAAGTGGACGTTGTTAATTCAGGAGGTGGAGTAAATAAGAGAGAGAGAGAGAGAGAGAGAGAGAGAGAGAGAGAGAGAGAGAGAGAGAGAGAGAGAGAGAGAGAGAGAGAGAGAGAGAGAGAGAGAGAGAGAGAGAGAGAGAGTGTGTGTGTCCTGAAACTGGGCTTCAAAATTAAGGCCGCTTTAAACTGGCAAAGAATGTCGGAGGTCAGGAGTCGGAGAGATAATTACATCAAATGTGTGAAAATAATTTCAATTACATCGAACTCTGTTATGGTCTGGTCTTACTCGAAATGTATCACTGCTGGAAAGGAAAATACGACACGAAAAGCCTTTGAATTTTTCCAAACGTTCTTGATGTAGTTCCCAATAGCAAATTCTTAACCTAAAATATCGACCATAATTGAACCAATACATATTGGCACTCAAACTGAACACCGTCGTTATTTAAAGAATATGATCGTAAATAAAATACCTTATAATAATGTGGAGGAAGTCTTATCGCAGAAATATATTGAAAAGCCACACAGGATCTGAAATGAAACAATATAAATGTAAAATATTTTATGCATTTATCTTGTGCAAGAACGAATTTCGGCATCTAAACCCACAGTGTCTTTCAATTATGATAATATAATATATACACAGATCAACAAAGAAAACGCCCATACAACTGCACTATATTTCCAGGAAAGTTTACGCATCATTTGCAAAAGAAACCCTCGGCGCCGATTCTTTTTATTTCGTTTAGCAAAACAAAAAATCTTGCAAGTGAAGAAAAAAAAAATAAGAGATCAAAACAAACAAACAAACAAAACAACAAACAAACAACAACAAACAAACAAAAACAAAGCAAATCCGCACCTTCTTTTCATAAACCACTTTTTCAATCACCCATCTGTACAACGACTGGTAGGTGTGGTATTGCGCGTGTTATGTTTTTCTAACGCAGTTATTGATGCTGCTCTGCGGTGCGTGTTTAGGTAAACACAACCTTTCAAGGAGTGCATCGTTAATATCAGACTGGGATTAGTTTTGATCACGTTCTGCTTTCAAGTTTAAAAGATTGGGAAAGAGTGAGTTGACTGAGCTCCCAGATGTATAGCTATGGAAGTTTTTCAGTCTAGGAGCCTGCGACGTCATCTCACCTGGTCGCGGTGACAGTTGATTCGCTCTGAAATAGCGAAGAAGTCTAGACTTAAACAGGAGAAAGTTAAACATTAAAAAACACTCAGGAGACGCTATAAGAAACAACAATTTTTAGATTAAAATTATACAACGGTTCGCGCAGTCAAGATAAATAGATCTTACTGTGCATATCACACTCTTGTTCTCTTCTTAAATTTCGCTTCTACTAGATCTCTAAAGTCATTCAAAAGCAAATTGCGTTTTTACAACTTCCGACTAGATAAATGGATATCATAAATTAATGTCATTCTGCCGGAATATTCTATATCTTAATCTTTATCTATTCTTAACACTTAGTATTTAAATACACACAAATTCTAAAGAATCATAAAAGATATTGTAACTAGTAAGTTACATACAATACAATAATAATTAATCACATATTTTTATATTTTAGTATATTCCAAATTATTGGTCCAACAATGACTTTTTCCTACTTTGTAAGAATCCATGTTTTGCTCCCTGTTTCATGTGAGGTTCGGGTTTATCCGGGTAATCGTTTAGAAATTATGTAGGTCTAGAGTCAACATGGAATCTTGTAAAAATGATCCATTCGCACAGATCAAATCAAGATGCAGATCTAGATAGACCTAGATATGTCTGTTTTATCATGTATGACTGCCGATTGTTTTCATCCCAAAAGTGCCTAGTAGAAGGTTTCTTTTGTAATCTAGTTGAAGTATTTTAAACTAGAAAGCAAACATTGCGATGCTGAGTTTC
Organism: Elysia crispata; assembly: GCA_033675545.1. Classification (NCBI taxonomy): domain Eukaryota; kingdom Metazoa; phylum Mollusca; class Gastropoda; family Plakobranchidae; genus Elysia; species Elysia crispata. Next base: position 746,834 of record JAWDGP010000029.1, on the reverse strand, counting down.
TGTCCAAGCTATTTCCATGATAAATCATTAACTGGCCAAGACTCAAGGCTAAAGAACTACCAATGTGCTTTACAAATTGGAATATTAAAAACAAAAGAAAAATTATAGAATTAGATTACTATTGATCTTAGAAGTTTATATTTTCTTCTAAATTAAAAGAATTTCCCATCTGTTCATTTAAAGGGGTATAATGTTTATTACTATTATATCATTTTAGCGAGATCAATTTTTTGTCGCAATGCACAACACAAACATGAACCTTCAAATTTCGTGGAAGAAGGCATTAGTGTTATTCTTATGTTTTAGAATATATATATTTTCAAAATGATCTCTTCTATTTTCTTCATTTTTACGTGTTGTACTCGGTTATTTGATGAACATAAAAAAAAACCAATTACATTTTAAAATCCAAATTTGACCTTGACTTCATATTCTTGTTCAAGATTATTTGTTCAGAGAAGACGACTTGGATTTGCGTGTGGCAAAAAAGCACTCATATAACACTCATAATTATGTGCAGTATTTTGATTCATCCTGTATAATTTGGGACTATTCAAAGATTATCAAGAAAAGAAGTAACGGAAAGAGTCTCGGACCGACCAAAATCTCCGAGCTCGGGTTAAGCAATGAAGAACATGTTTCTAAACTTCGCTCTGCTCCTCTTTCATCATGGAAGGCATCGTTGTCTGGTCTCTTTCGCATAATGGAGACTTTAACAAATCTGATGTGAGCTTGTGAAATCTGAAAAAGACGAAGTTTTCTTGTAGTCCCGACATTGATTCCCACCAGCTGTTGGGTTCTCAGGATATTTTTTTTTATTTATTTCATCAATCCCAGATTTTATCCGCCTGCCCAAGACTGTTAGTCTGCCTGTCTGTTTATCTGCTTGTGTTTACATGCGTCTCTCTCTCTCTCTCTCTCTCTCTCTCTCTCTCTCTCTCTCTCTCTCTCTCTCTCTCTCTCTCTCTCTCTCTCTCTCTCTCTCTCTCTCTCTCTCTCTCTCTCTCTCTCTCTCTCTCTCTCTCACTCTCTCCACTCTCTCTCTGTCTCTTTCTCTTTTTTTTTTGTCTCTGTCTATCTGTCTGTCTGTCTGTCTGTCTGTCTGTATGTCTGTCTGTCTGTCTCTCTCTCTCTCTCTCTCTCTCTCTCTCTCTCTCTCTCTCTCTCTCTCTCTCTCTCTCTCTCTCTCTCTCTCTCCCTCTCCACCCCACTCTCTCTCACTGTCTCTTTCTCTTTTTCTCTTTTTTTTGTCTCTGTCTATCTGTCTGTCTGTCTGTCTGTCTGTCTGTCTGTCTGTCTGTCTGTCTGTCTGTCTGTCTGTCTGTCTCTCTCTCTCTCTCTCTCTCTCTCTCTCTCTCTCTCTCTCTCTCTCTCTCTCCCATTCCCCCTCTCGTTCTAGTTGGCTCTCCTTTTCTGTTTCTTTTTATGTTATTCTGTTTGCCCATATTTATCCCTTAACATTCCCCTCCCTTTCTCTATCTCCTTTTTCTCGCCAGTATCTTTGTATGCGCATTAGTTTGCTGTCTGTCTGTCTCCATTTCTCTCTCATTGATTGAACTTGTGACATTTTTTTTTCTCAAACGCTGCCCCTTCCTAGTCTAACACTTTATCATGTAGCGTTGATGCCATGCTTAATTTGAAAGAGGGAACTTACAGAAAGTTCATCTTTAGAAACATTCACTTCGATTTACAACTTCATTATCATTATGAATCACGTCCTTATGGAGGCAATTTTGATTAAGATTTTATAAGAAAACCATAAAATAAATAGCTAGAGTGAGACTTTGAAATAGATTTCCAGTCAGAAGAAAGCGGCAATCATGCAACGAAAAAGATGAAGAGAAGAAAGACAGACACAGGGTATGGGTTGTTTGAATTTGGTTGCCTCAACACTCAATCTAACACAAAGAATGGTATGCATGAAGGCATTACGATCTTGCGGTATTAGTGAGATGGATGTTAGAATGTGAATTACCCCTCAAAAAATTCAAATCTGTGTGAGAGAGGTTAAAAAACATGTTAAGAAAAAGGACGAAAGATAGATAGATGGACCCAGTTAAGTATACGGAAAACTCGATTATAAACCAAAATTTGAGCGCTTGAAAAAATAATGATTCCTGTACAGTTCCACATGAGAGATAAATATTTGTCTATTTTCCTTGGCTCACGATTATGTCTCGGAAGTCTCAGGCACTGAGCTAGTCAGATGTCTGTGTACATTGGCGTCATTATTTAGATTGTGTTTATCGTATTTAATTATCCGCGAGTCAAAATCGCAAAGGAATACACCAAGCAGAGTGCTAAGTTGTTTGGTGGGTAATGCGTGGCTAAATTTTTTATAATTATTATTGTTGTTGTTGTTATTATTATTATTATTATTATTATTATTATTATTATTATTATTATTATTATTATTATTATTATTATTATTATTATTAGTATTATTATTATTACCCCTTAATTGCTACCGGCGCGCCTTATCTCGCTAACTCTATGTGTTTGAATTATATGGTGTTGTACTTAAATGTTGGCAGGATGGTAGCCAGCGAAACCTTGTCTTGAGTTCCTACTGAGTATTCTTCTCTAAAATTAAGATTTGTGTACCTTTCAAAGACTACAAATTTCTTCAAAAATTAACAGGAAATCCGAAATATGTTAGACATGTAAGTATCAATTTGAAAGATGTATGTGCAGTAGATTCCGTCTCATTGTCGAACGGGGGTAGATGCATGCAGATGAATTTTCAAATTATGGTGCCAGATTTTCCAAAAATACCATACATAGGCCAATGTATTGAGCGAAGTTGATTCTTTAACCAAGAAAAAAGCCTGGCAACTGCATACGAGATGGTTGTACTGGAAATAAATACCTATAGGAAGTTTAGGCAGTAATAAACTAGCCTTTCATCTGTTGAAGTCAGGCTGTTCAGGGTTGAAGAAGTAAAGTTTTCAATTTGTACTGACTCGAACAGGCGGCTAGGTACCATCCTCAAGATTACCCATCTTTAGAACATCAGAGCGTAAGATTGCCCTACCGCTTTGTTTTCAGGAAACAGGTTTCGTCTGAGCTAAAGTTCCCTCGCCACTATAGGTCTTTTGGGGATAGTATGACAAGAATTTGTAGGAATATTGAAAGTCATAAAATCTTCTGCGTTAAACGAGTGAGCGAAAAAGAAAAATCGTTTTATATTAAGTAAAACACATACTTGAAATGATTATACTTACCGTCAGGGCAAAGCTTAAATATAATGGGTGCGCAGTACTAGGGTTAATGTAAAAATTGCAGCCTGAAGAGACATTTTAAAGCCATTGCCCATCCCTAAATTCCTATAACTCTATTAAAAGACTGTTATTTCAAGAATTTTTTTTCATAAGTAATTTATTTATCAACGAAACTACTATTTCTTTCTTACAAAGCTTTAATTATGTTCAAGATCCACAGCTTGCCAATCGGAAAAGAAAAATAGAAACTAAATTTTGCATCTATATAAATTGAAGCTAGGCGAATAAAGAGGAACATCTAACCGAGTATTTCTAGTCCACCTAGGAACGTCAAATTTGGCATAAAGTTGTAAATTAAATTGCCGTAAAGACTGGAGTGGAAATATTATTTTTCACCAAAAAAGTATTCTTTGTAAATTAAAGGCAAAGATGTGATCAATATTTTCTTGAAAGAAAAAGGAGAATGCACTAAAGAGATTTTTTTTTTTTTCAAATATTAAGATCTCATTGTTTATGAAAAGATATTAGGTTGATTTTCTTCCTTGCTTTACAAACCATATTAGTCTAATTGAACAAATTGAAAGGTCTAATATTTCATAACTTCCCACTACGAAACAAACAGTGCGTTGAGAATAAATTAAAGTTGTGTGTGTTTGGGGGGAGGGGGGGTTAGTGTATAGAATGGAATAACATGAAGAAGAAATTGGATCACGGGGGATGAAAGAGAGAAGGAAGAAAAACAGGTTGATGGAAAGGTAAACCACGAATGGATTCTGGAGAGAGAGAGAGAGAGAACAGTGTAAGACCGTGAAAGGTATGACAAAAAGAAAAATACCACCTAGTATTATTACTAAAGCTATTTTTTTCCTTTTCAAAAAGTTGACACTTTCAAATTTTATCTCGCGTCTTCGCAGCTTTGCCACCTCAGTTCGGTATTTGGTTCAACAATCGGTAAAGTGTTTACTTTATTGATTCGTATTATTAATTTATAGGCTTTTTATCATTCTCGTTTTCATCTGTCTACCTACGTATATATGTATGTATGTATGTATGTATGTATGTATGTATGTATGTATGTATGTATGTATGTATGTATGTATGTATGTATGTATGTATGTATGTATGTATGTATGTATGTATGTATGTATGTATGTATGTATGTATGTATGTATGTATGTATGTATGTATGTATGTATGTATGTATGTATGTATGTATGTATGTATGTATGTATGTATGTGTGTGTATATGTATGTATGTATGTATGTATGTTTGTATGTATGTATCTAGGTATGTATCTATGTATCTATCTATCTATCTATCTTTCTATTTATCCATCTACATCTCCATCTATTTTTCTCCCAACCTATTTATATACTTTTCGATCTCCCTGTCTTAATACTTTCTTTTCATTTATCTATTTATTTTCCCTCAGTCTAATTTATATCTGTTCTGTTATTAGCCGATGAATATTGAGTATATTATTTACGTGTCTTCGATGGTGAATCAATAAAATGCCTTGAATAATGAGTAAATATTGACTCTGTGTTACATTTTCCCTGATTATTTTTTAGCTTTTTACAATTTTGTTATATATAATTTTATTCAAAGCATCTTTCAATTTAAATATCTACTTACTTTTTTCTTTTCTACCTATCAAATGATACATCTATCCATATTTCCTGTTTGATAATTACCTTTTTTTTTTCCACATTACCAAGCTTCCCGTTATTTTACAAGCACACTCCGTCCTCCATGTCTGTTTCTCTGCTTTCATATCTGCGTGCCATTCCTGTTTTCTATTCCCCATTCTTCATTTAAAATTCTGCCTCTCTTCCGTTTTCTTTTTCATTTTTTTTCTACTAGTCAGAGCTTCTTACTTTTGGTCCTGTTTTTTATGACTTCACCCTGAGCCTGTTCCCTGTCCGCTGTGTCTAGTTTTTGACCTATACAAACATGCCCGGCTCGGCTGCCCGCTAGGGAAGGTCGATACCTATGTTTGCAGATGCTAATAAGCCAAATCGTGAAGACAAATTGACGTGTATCAGCTAACTTGAGCATCGCTAGGTCATCGCGGGTAACGTCACTGTTAACACCAGTTAAAGTCCGTCAGCGTTATAAGTTTTAACCAGTTGCACTTATTAAATCTAAGCGTTATTACTTTACAGCGGTTGAACTTATCAAGTTTAAAACTTTGAATGCTATATTAGTTGATTGTATAAAAGTTACGCATGGCAATTTTTATCACTTAGAGTGGGGTGACGACTGTATTAGCTGTGGTCTTGTGAAAATTAAAAGGTGAATGAAAAATGCAACCGTGGTCATAAGAGTTAAAGTTATTTAGAGGAGAATATAAAGCCATGTTGATACCGTTCTAAAGTGATTGCTAAATTTAAGTTTGTCTTTAAAACTCAGTTTTTGCTGCACCTGCTGCAATTTACGTTCATTACAACGTAAACGTGAGCTTTTTCGAGTCTTTCATATCTGTTTCAGGCAGAGCAGACAAAGACGCACGGAGAATTCTCCCCCGCAGTTTGTGATACGAATTCTACTAAGAAAAACTAAAACAAGAGAAGGACACACAGCTAGTGCCAGTCATTCCGCCTCTGCTGAACCGTGAAAAACTGTAACATTTGCTTGGAAATGAGTTAACGCTATGATGAGATAATTAGGGAGTACGAGTGAGGTGGGAGACCAGAGGGGGGGAGGAGCTGATTAGAGGAAAGGGAAACTGAAATAAGAGTAAATCACTGGTGTCTTTACCAAGAGGATTCAACGACTGCCGGCAAAAACAAGCAAATTTAATTTTCTGTTGAAGATAATTTTGTTACCATAACTGATTTGGTATGCAATAATCTTGTCTCTGTTGGTCTGTAGGGCTGTTTCTCGGGCAGAAGCCGCTCCCTGCACCCAGCTTTGCTTCATTGGGATGTTCTCCGTTTGTCCCCCTTGCCTTTTCTCATTAGAGCTACTTCAGTCCTCGCCGACACTTCGCCTATAGAAGCCTCTCTCAGCTCTGTTTTGCTTTCCATATTCAAGGACCCATCTTCCCTGTTTAGTTTTACTGGTATCACACGCAGGAGAATACATACACGCACCCTCCTTTCTCTATTTTCAATGTAGTTGTCTCTCTGTCGTCGTTCCTTTCAAGTCAGTCTTGCGTCTTCTCGGTCACCCGAATGGAGCAAATTGAGTTTTCCTGATTAGCATTTCAGCTTATGTAATAGAGCAATGATGTGGAAAACAGCTGTCTCCCCGGGGGAAAATTGTCTGAGTGACTGACTGATCGAACAACCAGTCGCCTGATGCGACTTGGATTGGCTGCTTGAGATCTCAAGGTTGTTCAGCATAGCCATCTCGAAATGGAGAAAATAAGTACAAAAGCTGAACTTGTTATTTAGCATCCTCAAGTTGGACATTTCGAAGAACAAATGCTCCTTTCGTTCGGTCTCGCTATAAAACAAAAGAAATCCAGTTTATGAACCGAGATCCAGATTAACACTCGCAGTCCGCATATGCCGCCGCAAATGGTGCGAATTAATTTTTTTTTGGTGTTTGTACTCAGTGTTACTAAAGCTATTGTTCCACGCTTCTAGGCCAAAATGAAATTACCGTTCGTTCTCCATTTAAGAATTTGCGATCAATTTGCAAACTCATCTTACTTTTAAACGAAATATGGCTGAACACATTCTGACTTAATCATATTATGTTTGCATTCTTTTTCCTTCTTTTTTGGTCGTCCAGTCTTCAGCAATCTATCTTTTCAAAAATGTTTTGACAAAATTGAGTCGAGTTAGTGATTATACATAGAGAAAAATTTTAGTATTGCTTAAGATTATCTATATAATAGGCATTTTCTTGTTCTCACAATCCAGCAAAGAATTGAAAACTCCTTTATTCTCAATAACTCGATTTCAAGGTCCTTTAAGTTGGGCTGCCTCAACCGGGAGTTAGTAAACATTGTTTTTTACATTTATTTCAAAGTCTGGAACTATAAGTGACAGAAATGAGATAGAAGGAGAGAGAGAGAGAGAGAGAGAGAGAGAGAGAGAGAGAGAGAGAGAGAGAGAGAGAGAGAGAGAGAGAGAGAGAGAGAGAGAGACGGAAAACGAGGTGTGTGTTTGGTGATGTGAGGAGAGACAAGCTAAGAGAAAAAGGGTCTGGAGGAGGAATGAGCAGACACAGAAGCAATGTCTATGACACACACACACACACAGGGAGAGAGGGAGAGAGAGAGACAGAGAGAGAGAGAGAAAGAGAGAGAGAAAGAGAGATAGAAAGAGAGCAAGGAACAGGAAGAGGGAAAAGTGATAAATAATATGGAGCAATTTTGGGTCATATTAATATCAAAATCAGACCAAGGAAAACTTTCTCTGTCTTTTTAAACGGCAGACCAGAAGTTTGACACGACACATTCCTTGCCATTTTAGGCACGATTTCTGCCTCCAGATGAGACCCGGCCAATCGGCCATTAGGCTCTTTGGCAAACAAGCCTGAGGGCCAGCGCTGGAGAGCCAGATGTAGATCCAGATCATGATGCAGAAGAAACTGCACTTGCGGCTTCTCGTTTGAATGTTTGGCCGAGTCGACCTGGAGCGCGACCCGGCGGTGATGCTCTCCGCCCTTGTAAGAGCTTGTCTCGATCAAAAGTCCATCAGCTCACCGTCTAGCAAGCAGGCAGGGCCGAAGGGTATGAATAATCATGATGTGAGCCTCCCCTCGGGCTGCGAGGTAGGTGGAGGGAATACGGGACGAGTTTCCTGCAGCTAAAACAAAAGAGGAAAGTGACGAAGGCTGGCTTATTGGATTGTGGAGCTTAGTTTGACCCATGCGAGCAATGCGGGCTTTAGTTTTTTTGTCAACGCTTTTATTCTGTCTATACAAGCTTTCTTTTCACTTCCAGAAAAGTCTTCATTTATTTTTCAATATCATTTTCTTCCTCATTTACTTTATCCTCTCCACATTTTTTTTCATATAAACATTGTTTTCGATATTTAACACTATTAGCAGTGTCTTTTTGCGTTTTTTTTTTGTTTTTTTTTTTGTTTGTTTGTTTGTTGTTTTTTTTTTTAATTTTGTAAATTGTTATTTGAAATCATATTCATTTTGTACCAAAAATTTACTTTTGTTCTCGTAGCCGCGGTCAGATAATCCAGTCTAAACCCAGAATTAGAACTGACCAATACAAGACTTCAGTTGTGCCCTCAGTCATGTGTCATGTGAGAATGAAGTAAAATTCATTTAATGTTATGAAAGCGAGTGACTGGGTTTGACAAATTCAGTATGTTCCAATTCTTTAGAGTCATTAGTGCCAGCTGTTTCACCTGGATAAAGGTCTATATCTTGATCGGATTATAAAGTGTCTAGATGCTTCTATGTATCTTTGGTCGAGCCATTGCCAGGTTAAATCTTCGGAAATAAGAAAATAAAGACTGGATTCACACTTTTTTCATCTCTTCATTTAGTTTTACGTCTGCGTTAACTTTTATTTCGGTCGATCTACTTTCATTCTGTAAGAGAAACAATAATCGAAGCCGACATAAGAAAATATTGAGCATTTGAAATTCTTCAAGAATGTCATCTCCAGCATTCAGTAAGGAAGTCTTCAGCTATTTTTGTTCGCCTAATATTTGTAATTTCTAACTATTCGTGTAACAATTTGAAAGCAGAGAACCTCATTTTTTAAACTATTGTGAGCGCCTTTATGGTTTAATCTGACAAAAGTACATAAAAAAGAAGATAGCATAGAGTTAATGTATACAGTATGTTTGCAATATTCTTAACTTAATGTTGTTTACTTTTATCTAGAGTGAGATTGATGATCGTAAACTAAGACACGCCTTGTTTCAGAACAGACCAATTATTAATGTTGCATTAGTTGGAAAATCACGGTGCAGCACAGTGTTTTGAGAAACTATCCGACTTTTGTCTGCAAACACCAAGTCTATATCTGGTACTCTTTAGAGCAGCAGGCTGATCAATTTTATAACGTCATAATTTAAAATGCAAGTCATTTCATGTAGGTTGTCTTAGTGTGTTGATGTTGGAATTGTTTAAGTAAAGCTTCCTAAAGGTCGATGTCCTTGAGTGAGCTTATGTCTTGAAGAGCTAAAATCCATTTAACATCTCCACTGAAGCTAGGGAGGAACTATCGGATGACAGATTCGCGTGTACAGGAAACATTATCATGTCCTCGATTTCCTAAACAGAAATGAAAGACCCAAGAGCCTGAAGATCCAAAGTCAAATTTGACCTGAAGTGTTCTCCGTTTGTGCCGACAAGTGAAGCCAACCTGAAAGATCTACGTAATCCAGTGCTAATATGGTTTCCCATGCGACCTTTTTTTCCATTCCGATATAAGTTATCTCGATATAAGACATTTAGATCAGAGTGAAAGTCTAAGTGCCGCAGGAATCTTTGACATCACTGGGACACGCGATTTGACAATTAGCCTCAATGAGAGCGGGTCAAACACTCCTCAAAAAGCAAACCAATCAATCTTAGTATTAACAAACAGAAGGATTGATTTCAAAAGAATAATACTAAATCCGTGGTATTTATATGGTTAGATAACGAGCGATATTTCCAAATATAGTAAGTATATTTATCTCCAAGGCCTCCAGTTCATAGCATAGAAGGCGCATTCGTGAAATATTGCATCCTGGGAATAGATATATGACCAGCTCCAATGAACTTTTGTTGTTCTTTGTTTCCAAAATTGAATCTTTCTCGAATCGCCATCACTTTATCCTCAAGCTTAACGTTTTTGAAGGAAAAGTCTTTTTAAACTTTCTACTGCTGTACATTTTCTACTCTTAATGCGTGTCATGGTCCTACTCTGTTGTTTTCTGCTCTGGTCAGCTACGGTTCTCTAGCAAATGCGTGGCTTGGGCTGTATAGCTTATGGCTTAGCTTCTCGGATGCTTGGCATTTTGATTGTTTTGTGTGGAAATTTGCCCGTACATTGGTTAACAACAAAGTTTCACTTTTGTTATAGACATTAACAGTAGTTTAATAAATTTACCTTTATAGAAATTTGAGCTGATTCAAGTAATGTACGTCTCATTTACAACCCAAGACTAACAAAACAGCCTTCGATCCTGCTACCATTAGCTCTAGACTCAATCACAGTCTAGATGCTTAATTTCCAGCAATGAAGTTGACCCCCCTGGAAACAAGATTTTTTTAAAGCAACACTGGCTCCAATGGTTTGGCTGTAACAATTTGTTTGCACTTGAATTTAGTTTGAGGCTATTGTAGTTGGACAAGCATCAGCAAACCAGGCGGCGTACTGACAAAACCAGAAATTAGTGAGCCTAATCATATGTCTGTGAGACATGTTTAGATCCATACTTGCCATCCTTACCTTTGTTATTACAGCACTATTTATTACAAAATCATACCTAATCATATGTCTGTGAGACATGTTTAGATCCATACTTGCCATACTTACCTTTGTTATTACAGCACTATTTATTACAAAATCATAAGATAGAAAGCACAGTTGAGCAGTGGACCAGAACAGGCGACTGCCTGGTTACATGGTATTTTATCCGGAGAAGCATTTTCCAATAATCTAATGACTCACTCAGTGTTTAACTTTTCTACAATCAGTGTTTTTATTCAAACTCTTACCTATGTAGATGCAAATTTTTGAGGGTAGGTTTATCGCATGTTCTATGACGACTGTTTGACACCTGTACGCCACATCCTCTTTTTAAATCCAATGGAGTATAGACTCGTGTCACGTATCATTATAAACGTGGTGCAGCTGGTGATTCAAATCATATTTAAAAGCTTCACTCCTTGAATGGGTTTGAGTTTTGATATTTTAGTACAAAACATGAAAAATAAATCGAGCTTAAACTAATAAAAACTATTTGCCATTACGCACGCAGAATACTAACGAAATAATTTTTGAAATGCATACAGTAACTACATGTTAGTAGATACATTAAAACTTTGGACTGTATAGTTTTTGAGAAGATACATCAATACTTTTGCCTGTATAGTTTTTGATTAGATAAATTAATACTTTGCTCTGTCCAGTATTTGAGTAGGTACATCAATTCTTTGCCCTGTCCAGTATTTGAGTAGGTTCGTCATTACTTTGGCCCGTTTAGTTTTTGATTAGATAAATTAATACTTTGGCCTGTCTAGTCTTTGATTAGATAAATTAATACTTTGGCTTGTCTAGTATTTGATTAGATAAATTAATGCTTTGCCCCGTCTAGTTTTTTATTAGAAAAATTAATTCTTTGGCCTGTCTAGTTCTTTGAGTAAATACATCAACACTTTGGCCTTTCTAAATTTTGATTAGCATTTGAGAAGGTATATCAATACTTTGGTCCTTCTAAATTTTGATTAGATGAATCAATCCTTTGCCCTGTCCAGCATTTGAGTAGGTACATCAATACTTTGGTCCGTCTAGTTTTTGAGCAGATAAATTAATACTTTGGCCTGACTAGTTTTTGAGTGGGTCTGCGTCAAGTTTCTTTATACTTTCATTTCTCTAGTAAGCTCAAACAAAAAGTTTTAACATGGCAAAGAGACACTGTTTCCATGAGATGCTGGGGAATGTATATCAGAGTTAAATATTGTTAGCCCTAGAGGCTATGACTGAGCACAATTTCATTGCCACCTCTTGGTCTGTTTATTTCGTCATTGAAAGTATTTAACTCCTAATCTTTAAATTTTGTTTAAAACAATTTTTTTTTCTGACATTTGAAAGTGTAAAACTTCATTCATTTATGAACATTTTGGTAAGAAAATTTTCACTTCGTCAATGCATTCTATTCATAACACTATTACTCTGCTTAACTTGATTTATTTAACTAAAGAGTTCGCAAAAATATAAACGGTAACTATGTTTGCACTCTCATCTCTCATGAGGAATATTGTAATCGCTGCTCAACTAAACTTGATTCCTTTTAATAATCTAGCCTGGATTTAATGAGACACGTTTCATCACGGAGAAGGTTTTTGAAGCTACATTATATTCAATTAAGTTGAATACGTCACAGACTTAGGTGTCTGACTGCTTGTTTCTCTCCGCAAGACTTTGCTTGTTTCAGCTTCGGAATGGAGTGATGAATTGGTTCTACCGGTAATAGAAATGGTGTTAGGAAAAAAAATCTAAAGCTTTACCAAATCTCCGACAAAGTAAGGTTTTATAACTGAGCCCACGTCACAGCAATGATGACCGAATACGGTTTTACTGACGTCAGTACGGGGCTTGGTCTGCAAGTTGGACTAGCAGTATTAATGTTATTGGACACTGATCTGAAATCTTCATTTAAATACTCCCAATACTCGGTAATCGCATTACATCAAAATTTCCACATCCGATCTAGAGATTTCAACCGTGACAATTATTGACAACTTAATGAGTGTGACGGATAGAGAAGGTGTTAAGAGCTCGATCTCGTGTTTGGGAGAAAAATAGCAATATCAATAGTCTTAATGTGTTTATGAAAAGAGCACGAGGCTTGCAAGCGACTTACAGCCTTTCATCTTCCTACTGAAAATTGTTCAATATATAATCTTAATGGCCGCAGCGTAAGTACGCGATAGCACTTTTGGTTGAGGAAATGGGGTTGCTTTATTGGATTATTTTTAGGTTTTATTGTCAGCCTCGTTGTTTTGATAAATAAACTGTTACAATCCAATCGATTGGATACACACAGTCTTTTCAAGTGGTTGAGACTCAATTTTTTTTTAATCTATTTGCACTGTTATAAATTTGCGCAGACTGCTTTTATTTCAGTCTTAATGTCAAAGAGCAAACCAAGAGATATAAATCAAAACTTTGTTCAGACAGCTTATTGAATCTATTGCGAACTTTTCATCATCTGATCTCTACTATTGAAAAGGTTTTTTTTAAACCCAGCTTTACTTTTTTTTAACGCACAGATACCACAATTGAGCATGCAAGACTGTTGCGTTCATTGACTTGAAATGAACCGTTATAGTCAGTCATTTTCCACATTTAATTTAGTTACTATTATTCAAGTAACAAAATAGTTTTTATGATTTTCCATGATTCATATGTAAGGTTATCATAATATATTTATAAACCTTTCAAAAACTCGAAATCATAAGCTTCTCTACGATTCTTAGATATATATAAAGGCTGCACAAAAGCAGCTCTCTATCTTTATGAATCTTTTATTTGCATCCGACAGTCAGCCACTGCGACTGGTTCCAAATAGATTTATGCATGAAGTATTATATTAAACTGCCGAGTTTTTTTTAATATCCATGTTTTTGCCTTTCTTCACAGCAACCTTTCCAGCTGCGTGCTTTGATCTGTACACAGTCGCACTTTGAAGCATGGTTAGAAGAATAAAGTTAGCTATTAAAACCTTTTAAATTCACATGCTAGATCGATACTTATAAAACCAGACGTAGAGAGATCTCTTTTCAATAACTAATCATGTATATATTGTTTAGTCTTGTGTTCCTAACAGTGCTGTGGTTATGTTACAGGAGCTTGTCGGTGAAACACAGCGGTAGCATTTTCAATTACATAAAATGTTTCGATGTTTTATCTATTTGCACCTATAATTATGTTTGTAGAGATGGGTTTTTTTCCATTTCAAAAGAGCAAGCAAAGTAATGCGCATCAAAGTAACTGTACGGTCCGCTGCTTTACTGTAGCTTATCTGAGATTGTTCATTATCTACTCTTTATGATTCTGGTATTGACAAAGCTTATAAATATTTCAGCGGAACATGTACGACTTCTTTGAGATAAATTCTAATCATCATCATTCACATACAAAGAACAATTTAAATAACACTATCAATTATAGTTAGATGAGCTGATTGTGTATGTTTCTAACACTCAGCCTCTTCACTCTGTAAAGAAACTAAGACAGATCCTTGATTTAGTAAAATATATTGAGCTTATATCTTCACCTTGATCTGATTTTTTTGTCCTCGAACAAAACACGGAGCGGCTGGTCTTAACTACAAGTACGTTCATGTGTGGCGTCATCATGCATTTAACTGTTGTGTTTGGATAAAATAATATCCGTGCATTCACCCTTGTGCACAAATAAAACATATCAAATTTTGAAATAAAAGTCCATAAAAAGAAACAAGAAAAACAACCGAACAACATCAAACAAGCTATTAATCTGTTTGGATTCTAACAATCATCCGAGATCTTTCAATTATATAAATCAAGAAGAGCAAAAAAAGAAAATAAATAAAAGGTTTTTGCGCTTCTTTGGACATTTTATTTACTTCTTTATGGCTAATGTCAGAGCGACCTAAGATCTGTTGTAGGTGATACTTATATCGTCTTTTTTACCCAAAACATGCGAAACAATCTTGCATTGTGCTTTTTAACTTTTCTGTTTTGGTTTGCTTTTTTTTCTATTAATTTTGATTGATGCTTTCCTTGCAAATTGAATTTTTTTTTCTTTGTATGTTTGTTGTTGTTGTTTTGAATTTGCTATTATTATTTTTTTTATTACTTTGTAGTAATTATTTAAAATAAAACCTTAAACCTATCCTTATCCTCACATATCCATTTCTCTCTCTCTCTCTCTCCCCGCCCCCCTTTTTTTTTTCACCCCAAACAAATCTCATTCCCTCTCTCAGTTTTGTTTCGCCTTATATGTCTCACGCTTTTTCTCTCTTCCCCTTCTCCCCTCCCCCTCCCCTCTTTTTTCTCTCTCTATCTCTTTTTCTCTCTCTCTCTCTACTATCTATCTCTCTCAAACTGACAGACTGTTTTAAGGATATAACGTAAAAGGGGTCGAACGTAAATAATCCTCCCAAGAGAGTGATTGTGACGGGTTGACGCTTGTGACTGAAGCGATGTATCGGCTAGCAGCAAGTAGCTCCAGATGTCAGCTAGAATGCGGGCTTTGTGAACTGGGGCGACCATGTTTACTGTAACCACCATATTGGCTGAGCAGAAACAAAGCAATGATTCACTTGGGTGGATTTGATCTTTGTTCAGCAACATACCTGCATTAAGGCTGATTGGATTGGAAGTGTGAAGCAATGTTTCAGATGTAGTGATAAGAACCCGCAGTTTCAGTCGCTTCATTCAGCAAAATAGGTCGATGGCATAGATACTCATTTTCTCACCTGGTGTGAAAAAAAAGCAGTTAACAAAGAACGGGATGGTCCAACAATGAATGAAAAAGAAATGATAACAAAGGCCAAAAGGACTAATTAAATTGTTTTATAACTTTAACGGAATTGTTATGATGCTCTGTGATATACATATTCCTCCAGAGACTGGGAGAAACTCTGTAATACTAAATAACTAGTGAACTACAACATAAACATTTTCTAAATTCTGAAACTTACCTGGATAAATGACTAACAACTGGTAAGACAATATTTCAGATCACTATTCTCGTTCAAAGTCAGCAAGGTTCTATCGAGTCACTAGACATGGTCTTTGAAAATAGTCTGATTTTAGCTGCAGAATAGAGATTTAGACCTAGTCTGTATTTTTCTTGGATTATGCAATCTAGGAGGTTAAAAATACAGTCCAATTAAAAAAAATTGCACTTTTTAATTAGAACTTTGGGACGCTGCTTTTACAACAACAAAAAACAAAAACAAAAAAAAAAACGAATTAACCGAATGCTTAGATTGTAAGTTTTTACAAGAGATTCCCATAAGATCCATCTGAAATTACTGTCAAAAGAAAATAGAGACTAAATCATATTTTGTCTGTCAATAGTGAAGAGTTGGTAGGACAGGCAGAATCGGTCTACAGAAGGGTGAGAGGAAACCGCATGGCTATCTTCTAGATAATATGGTTGTGGCTTTGATCTTTAATGGTGAATTTTATTTTTACATAACTATTCATTCATAAAAAAGAACAAAGTAAGATGCATTTGCATTTCCTTTGTTATATAATCATTCATGTAAAACAATTATAATTGATAGTTATGATTCATGGAACGCGTGAGCTAAATTTCGTAACATAATTACCATATTGCGGTAAAAATTTCTAAACCTTGATTTATTTTAGATTGCTTCAATGAGTGACGAAAAAGTGATCTTTTATTTCATTACATTTGTATTACTTTTTAAAGAGAAGTTGCTTGTTTCGATCAATGCCCATCCCCTTTTTTGATCGTTTTCGACCAAATAAACCTTTGATCTAGCACCGACAGTAAGTGATCAAGAGAAGTCTGGAGCAGTGTGACCCACTTTAAACCCAATAACCTTTGTGTAAGAGGTCATTATTCCACTATCTGCCCGACTAATCAATGCTTCCGACAGATGGAAGACATGCTCCCACTAGGAAAAGGCAGAGGCTGTTTGTTGATGGGCGGATGCACACAGCTGTTGTGGGGCTGGAGCACTAGAAAAGGTTCCCATTATAGTTTAAATCTCTTCAAAACTAGTTTTTCCACAAATGCACTGATTGTATTTGACACAAAAAGTATTTGCGGAAGCATCTTGGTTGTAAATATACAATGCAAATCCAATTGCGGTCGTTATAAACTATGTGCGTCTCAAATTATTACTCTATAACTAAATGAGTATTTACTTTCTTTTCAAATAATAACCTCTTTTTAGTAGAAAAAGACTATTCCTTATTTGATAAAAAGATACCCTGTTTTCACCCCAACACGTTTAAGGCGTCTAGAATCCTTTAATGTCTTTTTTATCTTTATCTCCATTAACAGCTTTAAAGAAACATCTTGCGAGAAAAATCTCTCGATTGTGTGAGCAATAACTGTCAGAACTCGCCCGACTCGGCTGTGAAAGGACTCGAATGGTTGATGAGTTGCTCAAAACCGTTGCTAGTCTTAGCAGACGTGCTCTAAAGGTTTTGATTACATTTTTATTATATTTTTTTTGTTTTGCTTTAGTTTTTTTTTTATTTATCAGTTAGAATAATTATTTTATTTGATTGTCCTCCATAACCTCCCTGAATTCGCGGAATGAACCGTAAACAAATCTCACTAGGCAGTTAGTCTGCACTCACGCACCGATACAAATGCTACCTACATGCATGGTGGACGATGTAGGAAAAGTTCACGTCCACCCTTCATTGATTCCAGATCTCGTCCTTGTGTAAGAACCACACACTGGACACGGGCTGATTACCGACATTTCTATTAGCTTGTCTCGCGGAAGAAATTTGAGACCACAGAGCATCTCTCGAGGACACCAAAGATGCTCACCTGTACAGTAAAGATGATCATGTAAGCGGAACTCTCCGTTTTTAGTTGTTTTAGGAAAACCTGCTTTTTCTGACTGCCTCTTACTTGCCCGGAATTTTTATGAGAGAGTATCTCAACTGGCTGTCACCATCAACAAACCTTGTGTTAGTCAAACAGTTTGGATTAGGTTGGATCTTCTGCTCTGGAGCACGATATAAAAATGTAGCCTGCATTATGATTGAAAATGAAAGAAAAATGTAGGCCTAATATCCTTTTATCTTTTGGACAAAAAATGTTTTTCAAAGCAAGAGAGACTTGATCCAGCTTATTTATAGTTATATAATATCGTATGGGTTATTGGCGGCACTTTTTAACTTAATAATATTTTGGAGTCAGTAATAAGTATCGAAATTATTAATACTGGCAAAGAATAAAAATGACTGTCCTTGGCAACCATCATGTTTTCAATGGAACAAAAAGATCTTAACAGTGTTGTTTTCAAAAGGAAACAGTTAAAAAAACAACGAATTCTCATAAATAATAATTAGTGAAACAAAGGAAAAGTCATTTATGGCAACCTTAACCTAGTTTTGATTTATAAGAGCCAGTTTGGCACAGCTGCTATTCTAAACTATTGACGCTCATAATTATAAAGAAAACAAATTTTACAAAAGCTCTTTAAAAAGATAGACAATGATGCTAGATAGGGATAAATAGATTGATACATGATATGAAGACAGAAAAAATTAATTTAACAATTTAGTAGGTAGACAACAAAGAGAGAAAAAGAGAAAAAGAGAAAGAGAGAGAGAGAGAGAGAGAGAGAGAGAGAGAGAGAGAGAGAGAGAGAGAAAGAGAGAGAGAGAAAATTCTAAGGATGAACATCTCGAGGGATATCATTTTCAAAAAATAAAAAATTATCAGAGGAAGTTGAAAGGTCTATGAGAGGCACTGACGCCCTGATAGGAAAAACTCAGGTAACAATTGTCCTAAAGATATAAAAGTCAAGTTAATCTCTCTCTCTCTCTCTCTCTCTCTCTCTCTCTCTCTCTCTCTCTCTCTCTCTCTCTCTCTCTCTCTTTAACTTTTTACCTACTATCTTTATGCATTTAAATCTTTCTCATTTTCTTTCTTATGTACCTCTTGAATGTGTGTGTGTCTCCTTTCTGTCTGCCTCTCTCTCTGTCTCTGTCTCTCTCTGCGCCTCTCTCTGTCTCTCTCCATTCCGCTCTGTTTTGACTTTACACTAAGCTCTTTCTTTTCTATTATTTCTATTTCTTTTTCTTGGCTTTATTTCATCATTCCTACTCCCTGTCCACGCCCATCGGTCTCTGGCCACTATCATATTAACACGCCGCTTTCGAGAGAGAGCATTTGTTAAGTAGCTGTTTCTCGGCCTCATGCGATACAAAGCTATCCACCCAGACGATAAATCGATGACGATTTCTTTCTAAGGAGATGTAGGAAATGTGGTCTCTAGCGGGGACAGGGAAGAGATGCCTGCTCAGAGAAATAGATAAAATGGGCTCATTTGCATAATGAACAGTATTGGGTTTTCTGCGAAAGCCGGCGGATGTCTGTGGATATTGAAACTCTGCCTGGCCGTGGGGACAGTCTTTGCTCCTTGTCCCCAGTGACATGGAGAGCGAGAGGGCGAGAGAGAGAAAGAGAGAGAGAGAGAGAGAGAGAGAGAGAGAGAGAGAGAGAGAGAGAGAGAGAGAGAGAGGTGTGAGAGGATGTGGATGATATAAGAGTCTAGGACAATGATTGAAAAGTGATACAGAAATTAAAAGGGAAGCAGTGGGACAGAGAAAGAAACAGAGATTGAGAGAAAGAAAAGGGGGAGGGGGGGGGGGAGACTCAAAGAGATCTAAAAAACTAATAGAGTATAAAAGAGTAAGTTGATAATGAGAAATTCATGATTCAGAATCCGGATGTGTGTTTGTAAATAGTGACAAGAATATTGAAAGTAAAGGCAAATCATGGTTGACAGAAAAAAATAGAACGCACTTAAAGGGAGAAAGATATTAGTATAGGGGAACAAAGATGGAAAATTCATTATGACAACAAACCAAAAAAAAAAAAAACGGTTCCATGTAAAGCTTAATTATCATAGTTGTATTATTCGTCAAAGACAAATTACTATGCACACAATGGCATCATGAAAAGTCAGTTTAGGAGGATGACAGGAAAACGGATGATAAGCAGCGTTTGCCAAAAACAGTCTGGCAAAAGATTTACTGTTATTTACGTAGATTTATTTATAGCGAATCTATTGGCTCAGTTCCCAATATTTACTGAGTCAACAGTTGTAGGATTCAACTCTGCAATTTTTCAGGACGCATTCTGCTTCCTGCCGTTGAGGTCCACACAATCATGGCGGTGACCCTTTCAATCTTAATCATTCAGGATATCAACAGTGTCGGCTGAGGTCCACACAATCATGGCGTTGACCCTTTCAATCTTAATCATTCAGGATATCAACAGGGTAGGCCTGAGGTCCCCACAATCATGGCGTTGACCCTTTCAATCTTAATCATTCAGGATATCAACAGGGTCGGCCGCACCGACGCTTCTGCAAAGAGATCGAGGATTTTTTGGGGAAAAACTCCCCATGACTGCTTCAATTGATTCATGGACATCCGGCGAAATAAATCTGTTGGTTCGCGCTCAGGGATGGAACAGACTGGTCAAAGTTGAATGTGGTTTGTCTTTCATATTGTTTCATATTTCAATTATTTCCGTCTCTCTGGTCGCAGAAAATTATTTTCTAGATTCACCCTCGTCCCATTAAACTAGGAGCAAAAATGAAAGCAAGCTCAGAATTGAGAAATTCAACATTGTTTAAAGGTTTCCTTATGAACGAATGATCTTCATGAAATTACTTTTGCATATTATACTCAAATAACAAATTTGTTTTTCCTATCCCTCTGCCATTCTTTAGCCACGTGGACTAAATGTTTTCCTCAACAATAACTTTCCTACTTGAGATTGCTCTCCACAACTTCCCTGTTTATTCGGTGTATCTGTTACAATCACTACATAAGCTTGTGTACAGAGACCGAAGTTTGTAACATGTTTAGTGGTCTTGCCCAGCTTGTCTGGATCTTGCAAATGTTAGGAAAGATAAAAATTGATCGCTAAATCAATGGAAGTAAGATTTCATTAATTGAAATTTGATCCCTCACCAGTTGAACAGTAGATACGAGCAAGCAAGTTAACCTGGATTCATGTGGTTTAATTTAAATTTTTTTAGTATTTATTTGTATGAAATACATTACAAATGTTTTGTTCACATTTCATCATTCATTTATCATGATATCTATTACATTATTGGTTGTGTGATGTGGCTGCTGTTACTTCTATTACTACTTCTACTACTACTACTACTACTACTACTACTACTACTACTACTACTACTACTACTACTACTACTACTACTACTACTACTACTACTACTACTACTACTACTACTACTACTACTAGTCTACTACTACTACTACTACTACTACTACTACTACTACTACTACTACTACTACTACTACTACTACTACTACTACTACTACTACTACTACTACTACTAAATACCTCTGTATATCCGTCTTCTATGACTCTTTTTCTGTCTTTCACTTCCCGCCTCTCTATGACTGTCTGTCTGTCTGTCTGTCTGTCTGTCTGTCTGTCTGTCTTTCTCTCTCATATTTCCCATCAATTTTATCATATCTGACAGTTGGTTTCCAGCTTGCCTGCCATCCCTCATGATCTCTATTGCTCAAGGCCGGTCATTCCTGCGCATGCGCCTATGCAACAGCCATTAGAATTTTGAGCAATTTATTGACGGCCGTAGTTGCTTTTTCTTTTTTTTTTTTGCAGCGCTCTGTTCCGATTGATTACACATTTTCTTTTAGATGGAAATGAAGTCATTTTACTGCTTGTTGCAAAACACTTTTATTTTCAGCACACAACCGGTCCCTTTCTCTACATATCACGTTTCCATTAATAACCCAGACAATAATTTCAATATGATGTAAAAATTATCGAGTAAAAAAGGGAGTTCATTAATTATATAAGGGTCCACAAGTTAATGTGTACGTCATCCAAATGTTAGACAATGGGTTATTTCTACACTACAGCTGAAGCCATTAAATGTTAAACCATTGTGCTTTCAGATGTGGATCCACTTTTACTCATCAAACAAAGTTTAAAAGATTTTGTGTTTCGCATTATTTCTGATCGGTTTATACTTTTCTCTACCGTCTCCTTTGCATTAATTTCTTGGCAGCAAATTACTGGTGGTATGGGTCAAGAGCGTATAATATATTGGCATTGAACATTTGCGTGACATTTCAATTATTATGGATCCTGTTTTAATACTTGATCTCTAATTTATGGCGCCGTTAAAACGCAATGACCTGACATTTTAGTTTAAAAAATGATATAAAATGATTACATCGCAGATGCTAGTTTAGTGTCACACACCACGAAAGGTTATCGTGGAAACAACATTTGAATTATGCGGGGTCATGGCAGTATTCTTGCATGGTCAGGAAATAAGAAAACCAGCTATACTACAAAATGATGCGGCTTCCTATGAGAAAAAAAAAAAAGATCTTAAAAAGGTTGAGTCTGGGAAAAAAAACAATCAAGGAGTGTAAAACATACGGAAAAGTGATGTGAAAATAAAATTATTCCATCAATAAAATTATGAGGAAGAGCAAATAAAATGAAAACCATTCCCCAAGTCCATTTTCTCTATCGAGTGCCACATATCGAGCGTGCTACAACAATTCGTGTGGTAATTAGCTTTTTTCCTGCTTTAGCTGATCTTGATGTTGGGAAACTCTCTCCAGCTATCAAAAAACTATCGTTGCAATCAATAAAGTCAATAAGGTCTAGGGAAAGGATGCAAGGAGCTTGATCTACACGATCTGACAGAGATTTCCCTCTGGGGGGGGGTGGAATCCGCGACTTAGTTTGCATAATGAACATTATTAGGTTTGCTACTGCGGTCGGGAAATGCATGGTGATATTGAAATTCAATCTGGACACAATATTACCAAGCCTTTGACATGACGCGTCTCCAATTGATGAAGATACCCCCCCAGGAAAACGCATCGGGAGTAAACCGGAGAATAGTATGACTCAAGTACGGAAGGAGAGAGGGAGATAGATAGATATATAGATGGAGAGGGAGAGAGAGATAGATAGATAGACAGAGAGATAGAGAGATGGATAGATAGATAAATAGATAGATAGAGAGACAGAGAGACAGAGAGAGAGACAGAGAGATAGAGAGAGAGACGAATCACAGAGATAAAAAGGCAACAAGCAAATAGACTTTTAAACCCAAGAGAGAGAGAGAGAGAGAGAGAGAGAGAGAGAGAGAGAGAGAGAGAGAGAGAGAGAGAGAGAGAGAGATAAGGGGGAGAGAGATCAAGACAAAGGCACAGAAACAATATGCAAACAGTGTACACACAACTCAATAACATCTATGAAATAAAAGATACAAAAAGAATCGAAGGAATTTTACGACAAAAAGTTCCTCGTGTGTTTGATCTATGTTAAGCTTAACGTACGATAGACTTCAGTGAGGTTAACGGTCTAGAGAGAAGAAAGGAGATCTAGATCTAGAATCGAGATCTCCAGTCTCTTACGTCAGTGGAAGCTAAGACAAGGTGGTTCGTGAGCTGTTCCCCTCTCTCTCTCTCTGTCTCTCTGTCTGTCTCTCTCTCTGTCTCTCTGTGTCTGTCTCTCTCTCCCTCCCCCCTCCCTTTCCACTTCTCGATTATGACAACTTGACAAATTATGTTTGCAGAACAAACATTAATTGTCATTTTGGGACGCGCACGGGCAAGAGATGAGGAACTACTATTGCCTTAGGGCAATCTTGAGGCTATTGTAGTCGCAGCACACGTACATTTTCTTTGGTTTCTCTGCCTCTCTGGAATTTTGTTTTGTTTGAAGTGAATGTGGTTTGCGCTGCTATTTTCTGTTATTGTACTATATGCGTCTGGGTGAACAACTTGTCTGGCATTTGTTTGGCACCATGTCTTGTATAAATCAAATGATCTCGATTCTGTAGTTTAGCGTGTATACCCTGGAGGTTCTTTTTTCGCTGGATAGCTCAATAATTTGTTAATTTAACAACATTATATCAAACATGTAATAAACTCAACGATAGGTTGAATATATTGACTAAGAGAAAGTTTATTTCGTTGTGCTTAACTGCCGTTTCCCATTTTTTTTTTAATTTGAGGAGTATATGGAATATTGCCAAAGAGGTCCCTAAGCGTGGTATGTATAGAAGGGGATACACTATAGAAACATGCCTTTATTATGCAGCGAAATGAAAACGAGGGGGGAAAAGAATGGATGTGTGTAGTAGACGAATTGACGATGGAGAATGGAAAGGAGAGAGAGAGAGAGTGTGTGTGTGAGAGAGAGAGAGAGAGAGAGAGAGAGAGAGAGAGACAGACAGACAGACAGACAGACAGACAGACAGACAGACAGACAGACAGACAGACAGACAGACAGACATGCAGACAGACAAACAGACAGACAGACAGACAGACAGAGGGAGAGCGTGTGTTTGTGTGTGTTTGTCAAAATCGCACATTGAAAAGCTCTCTAAAAATAGTAAATGAATCGAAAGAGAGATCGATCGGTTGTTTAATTTTTTATGCTATGCACATTAACTTGACTCCGTCAGGCATGGCAATGCCAAAAAACAATTACGATTAACAACATTTGCAATTTAAAAGGAGCCGGTAAAACCCCGCAGAAAGCGATTAGAGCTTAAAAAATGATCCACAAAAACAAAAAACAAAAAAAATTATAACAAAACTCCGAAAAATAAAAAAAAAAAAAAATAAAAAAAAAAACAAAAAAAACCAGCATAAAGAAATGTTCGACAATATCAGGAGAGCGTGCGAAAGTGAGTGGAGACAGACAGACTGACAGACACTCAGAGATACAGAGAGAGAGAGAGAGAGAGAGAGATAGATAGAGAGAGAGAGAGAGAGAGAGAGAGAGAGAGAGAGAGAGAGAGAGGGTGGAAGGGAGGGAGAGAGAAGGAAGACAGCAGAGGAAATGCCATTCAGTACTCTCCTTTGGACTGGAAAAGCTAAAGATAATAATCTTTTATTTTTTTGGACCTTCTGTTTATATTTTAATTAACCATCAGCTTTTTATCAGTTTTTATAAATTGAATACTCTTTCTCAATAAGCGCGTCAGAAGAAAGAATTTTTGTTCTTTTTCTCTGCCTGAAAGCAACTCAAATCCATTTTTTCAACTTACGTATTTTCTGAACCTCTTACTTACAAAAAAAAAAAAAAATGAATGGTTTTCGACCAAAAACAACCAAGTAACTAACACCTAGTAAACTCTACATGCTGCATCATGCTTATGGGATGAATGTTTTCTTCTTTTCCTAATATAGGGGGTGGTAGTAGTAGTAGTAGTAGTAGTAGTAGTAGTAGCAGCAGCAGCAGCAGCAGCAGCAGCAGCAGCAGTAGTAGTAGTAGTAGTAGTAGTAGTAGTAGTAGTAGTAGTAGTAGTAGTAGTAGTAGTAGTAGTAGTAGTAGTAGTAGTAGTAGTAGTAGTAGTAGTTGTAGTGTTAGTAGTAGCAGCACTGATAACTATTATTATTATTATTGTTATTATTATTATTATTATTATTATTATTATTATTATTATTATTATTATTATTATTATTATTATTATTATTATTATTATTAATGTTGTTGTTGTTGTTGTTGATGTTATTACAAGCGGACGAACGGGACGCAGGTGTCAATTTGCCAGGGGTGTGCGTGTGTTAATTAAATAGGCTTATGAACTGTTTTGCATCTATCCTTTTACTTGCATGATTCAGATATATGCTTCCACCTACCTATCTTTACATATTAGAATGTAGATAACTATATAATTCTAAACACAGAATTTCGATGTAGATTTTAAATCCATTTAAAATTCTTAATCGGAGGATAAACCTAGATCCAGATCTATATTTATTGATTTGAGTTTACTGTTTTAAATAACTAGGCACTAGATCTGTCTTCTATGTTAAGTAGCTTGTTACATACTTAACTTAGATTTTACTCTATAATATGTAAACCCACTACAGACGGTTTTAGAACTGCCGCCGCCTACACTGTAAGATTACTTACCTCCAGTTTCATTCTAGCCATCTGTGTCCAGCTGAGCTTGCAAAAAGTGGTTCGCACTATCACCTTTTTTTTCTTTTAAGATTATAATAATCTCATTTTTGCCTTTTATTTTCCATATATACCATTTAGGTGAAAAATAACATTACCATTCCAATCTTTATGGCAATTTACAGCTTTATTCCAAATTTGACTTGCTAGGCAATCTAGAAATGCTCAGTTGGATTGTCCTCATTTTTCGCCTAATTCCATATTATTCATCGATTAACAAAATTGTTATTATCATCATAATTATTGTTGTTGTTTTTGTAGTTCCATCTCCATTGTTACTATTATTATTATTATTATTATTATTATTATTATTATTATTATTATTATTATTATTATTATTATTATTATTATTATTATTATTATTATTATTAGTATTATTATTATTATTATTATTATTATTATTATTATTATCATTATGATTATTATTATTATTATTATTATTATTATTATTATTATTATTATTATTATTATTATTATTATTATTATTATTATTATTATTATTATTATTATTATTATTATTATTATTATTATTATTATTATTATTATTATTATTATTATTACAGTTGCTGCTTTTGTTTTAAATGATAATACCAGAATTATAAATCGTTTGCTTTCAAATTTAGCAAAAAAAAAAAAAAAAATACTGTTGGTGTAAATGTGTGTTTGATTTTTCTTATTTTAAAAGTGTCTGTGCAAAGAGAATGGTATGATTTTAATTTCTGTCCTTTATCACTCAGCACCAGCTTATCTCTCGGGACACCTCCAAGCAGCGTAGTGAAATCTGATCTCCCCCCCCCCCCGCCTTGCCATGCTTGATGTCAGTTTATCCCGCCTGTGATCCCCCCTCTACTTCTTTTGAACAAAAGGTTTCCTTCCTTGAATCGGTTTTTTAATCGGTGTGCGCCTTATCCGTGCAGACACTTACAAAGACAGCTATACCAGGACTCTCAGATGATGCTTTCCTCAGCTCTCTTTGTCAGCGAAGTTTTTTTCGTAGTTTCTTAGAGGAGTGAGCAGTGAACATCCATCGGTTGTGTAAGCCATTAAAGCCGAAAACTGGCATTTCATCATTTGATCTTTAGGCTGTGGCGGTCCACATGCAGTTACATTACCGGGCTGTTGCAAATCCGTTGTTAACATGTTTGGAGCAGCAAGCATTATCAGTTTCAACAAATCTCGTAGATTCGGAAAGATCCACGCATTCTATTTTCTCGATACCAATGATTTAAGCGTTGCTCTGATCTGACGCTGTTCTTATGTGAATGTTTCTTTGCAATTTTTTTTATTCGGACCTTTCTTTTGTGCAGTCTTGCTGTACTTTGCTAAGCATTTTGCTTTTGTGGAGCCTTTGGGACACATCATTTACTTGAGTATGTATTGTAGAATTGGGACATAATTCCTCCAGTCAAGATACCATAACTCACTATGAGATCATTTTTCGATTGTTCAGTAATTGCCATAAGATATTGTAAGACGAAAAATACTTGTGTAATTTCTTCCCCTATATTTCGACTTTCTAACAGGCATTGTATGCAAGCGGCAGCTCGACTTTGTTGTTTGGTCTGTGTGAGAGTGACGGAGTGGTGGGGAAAGCCCGCCATGTAAACATTCTCAAAAGTTCACCATGATAAATTTACATTTTCAAAAGCAAAGCCATAATCGATAAAAAGATAAATACCTTCATATCTACTTTAATCCATCTTACTGTATAATCTGAACATCTCATGACATACCAGCCTATTTTCTTAATCTTTATTTATTTACTTGTGTTTGTTTTAACTTTGTTTTGATGTTCTCAAGAATGATTTGCAGCATAATTGACGTGCATGGCTGATCAGAAAGTAATGCATTATTTTATCATCATCTTTGTGAAGCGCTAACAACCCAACTGCAGCATAATTGACGTGCATGACTGATCAGAAAGTAATGCAATATTTTATCATCATCTTTGTGAAGCGCTAACAACCCAACTGCAGCATAATTGACGTGCATGGCTGATCAGAAAGTAATGCATTATTTTATCATCATCTTTGTGAAGCGCTAACAACCCAACTGCAGCATAATTGACGTGCATGGCTGATCAGAAAGTAATGCATTATTTTATCATCATCTTTATGAAGCGCTAACAACCCAAGTGCAGCACAAATGACGTGCATGGCTGATCAGAAAGTAATGCATTATTTTATCATCATCTTTGTGAAGCGCTAACAACCCAACTGCTTTCTCTTTAGCAGTCGAGTGATACGCGTTCAATGCTGCAACAAAACTTGACGTATTTCTTATGGAGCAGCACCTCTTGCTCTCCTAGTTCTGTAGGTCTACTGCCTTGTCCTGTGGTTTACTCTTCTCCAGTTTGCTTCATGACATTGCCTCTTTAGTCTAAGTAGGCTGCTTAGCTCTTTGCTTCTATCACTATTCGTGTGTCATTGTTAGTAGTCATTTTGTTGTCCTTCAGCTCAATACTAAGTCATTCAAATATCATTAAAGAAAAAAACATTTTGAAGTGTGTTTGCAAAATATCTCAATTCAGTATTGCTATGCCAAGTCAGTTCTATGTTATCTAGCAGAATGCAGTTTCAAGTTATTCGGGCGTACTGTTTTCAATCTATGATGTAAAAAAAATTGCGATCGTCATAATTATTTCTTTAGTATTCTCTTTTTTTTCATATTATCCCGAAAACAACATGTACACCCTAGAAGAAAAATCTTGCGTCGCTTTATATATCCGTTTGTTTTGTTGTTTTTTTTCCCATTTATTTCTCTATTTTTGTTTCATTAGTCTTACAGTAAGTTTAAGTGAGGTGTACGATTAGAAACGTTCCCTAGAGCCAGCCGGATGTTCTTGCAGTAAAGAAGAATCTCTCAGGCTCAGACTGAAATTTAGCAACTCAGGCTAATTTAATAGTGTTCGCGAATCGATCGCATAATTTATTGTAGAAACTTCGGGAACGACTTAAGCCAGCGCCTCCCCGCTCTGTCAACTGGGATGATGCTATAATAGGATTACTACACACTTTTTGGCTAATTGTCGCGGCCACTTTGGATTACCCCAGAGTTTACAGAGGACAAGAAACGAGGTTGGAAAAAAAAACCAAGAGAAGCGGATAGAGTAAAGATAACGAATATCGAGGGCAGGTGAAATAGGAAAAAAACGTCTGGAGGAGGAATTTTACTTTCTAAATCAAAATGGGTGCGTGTGTGAAGGTCTTTTGTCTTATCGAAAAATAATTGGTTATCCAAATATCTTATAAAAATTCTTTACACATCATTATTGGACAACCATTATTTTTTCAAGAAGTTTTGTTTTATATCCTTTTTTCAAATAGAAGCGCCAGTAATATATTTTGGCATAAAAGCATGATAGAAAGAAACAATGTGAGATTGCTGTTGATTCCAAACAACTGAGGACAATAAGGGCTACATTTTATTTCCTTTACTCCGCCCCATTGTCAAATAAATATATACACCAATAACGCCTCTTAGTACACATGGTTGTTTTGTTCTAAATTGTTCTAAAAAGATTCTAAACACCTAGTACAGCCTGCTTTTAAGGGATAAAAAACTAAGCATTAGTTAAAACCTATAGAAATGCGCTTAATGACATTGATCTGAGTGTGTTTTTGTGTGTGAGAGAGAGCATCGTGAATTCTCACCAAAATGAAAAAAATATCCATTGCATTGATTTTATGGTGGTTAAAAAGGGAAAAAATAAGACCTAGGGGAGAGAGAGAGAGAGAGAGAGAGAGAGAGAGAGAGAGAGAGAGAGAGAGGGGGGGGAAAGGGAAATAGCAAGAAAGAAAAATTAGAGAGAAAGCAAGAGGGAGAGAGAAAGCAAGAGAGAAAATAAAGGGAAAGCAAGAAAAAATAGAGGAGAGAGATACCGAGATAGATAGAGAGAGAGCAAGGGAAATAGCAAGAAAGAAAAATTGGAGAGAAAGCAAGAGGGAGAGAGAAAGCTAGAGAGAAAATAAAGGGAAAGGAAGGAAAAATAGAGGAGAGAGATATCGAGATATATATATATATATATATATATATATATAGAGAGAGAGAGAGAGAGAGAGAGAGAGAGAGAGAGAGAGAGAGAGAGAGAGAGAGAGAGAGAGAGAGAGAGAGAGAGAGAGAGAGGCAGAAAAAAGGAGAAAGATAAGCATTGATAAATGGTTGCAACTTTTAAACGCACAATTATAAAGAAAACGTAAAGAAAACGTCTACTACATTAAAAGAAATGGATTCAGAGCATAAGTAGGGCATGGACAGAAAATTAAAAAGCAGAAAAAAATAAGAAGAAAACTATACTTATCTTTCCGGAGGCATGAATCAATTTTTGTAAACCAAGATACTGGAAACAGCATCTTCCGCATTGTTTGAGAAGAGAGTGAGATAATTGTAGCGCATGTCAGATAGAAGGGTAAGATGTTTTAAATCAACTGCGATTATGATCGAGAGAATAACAATGTTGAAGGAGGAAAGACCTGAGCTATACAGATCGCAATTCCTCAATAAAACTAATAGGTGCCGAAGGAGTGAAGAAGAGCTTTTGAAAAGATGCTTCGGTAACTTTAAATCTTTAAAACTAAAACAAAAAACGGATAAAAAATATCATGGAGTAGTTTATAAGAGCAATGAAGAACTAAAAATAAAAAAGCAGACATATTGTGCACAATTATCTTTAAAGAGAATCAATGAAAAAAAATGCACCTATGACTTTCCATTGTCAAAAATAATCCAATGATAGTGAAACATAAATTTATGGGAGTACTAGAGATAGGAGTAAAACAAAGAGAAATGGGAGGAGATGGACACAGAAAATAGAGGAGGGGGTGGAGAGAGAGGGAGAGAGAGAGAGAGACAGAGAGCATGAGAGAGAAAGAGAGAGAGAGACAGACAGACAGACAGACAAACCTAGACAGACAGAAAGAGTGAGCAATAGTAACAATATTAAATTTCGAAATCCCACAGACCCTAGCGATGTCGGGACTAGACGGGGCCCAACCATCAAGGTAAAGACTAACCCTGGTTACTGCCCCTACCAGCAGTGAAAGCTGCTCACCAGGCGCCCTGAGAGAAAGAGAAGGGGCGCGCGCTCACCACCACTTCCCGCATGTGAAATCAGGAACATCGTCCTCGCTCATCATGGGTTAGAGAGCGGGCGAGGGGAAGCGCCTCAGGGAAACATGTTAGCGCGTAAGCAAGTCCACAGCCCAGGGTTGTTTCATCTGTACATCAAGACATCAGTAGCAACAACTTTCTGGGATCTTCATATTGAATGCTTCGACCATTCCAAACACATCTGTCATTTAATAAACTTTGGAAAAATATCATTTCAGTCATTTACTATTTTTCCGTATACTTTTGTCACATTAGCTACAAAAATAAGCATTGCTATTTCCAAAGTGTGTTTAATATATTTCTGGAGTTCACAACAACAATTATCTTACAACGGACTTATCTTCAATAGTGCTATTATCATCCTCCTCCGATGTGATAGGTTGATTTGATTAGCATTAAAGGTTGTGTGCTTAAAACATTTAAGTTATAAATACAGGAGGCGTTAAAACTCCACACAAACAAAATATTTACGTGAAGCTGGAACGTGGAATTCAATTTAAGAGAGTCGATGAAATGAGTATGTAAATGTATAAAGTAATACGTCATGCCTTCTTAATGTGAACTTTTTCAGTGTTGAAATATAACGTTTCTTAAAGGTGCAGTTGGACAATAAATGATCTGCAATACGTCAGGCAACTTTACAGAAACCTATAACCAGCCCTTCTTTCCATTTCATGTAAGTATTACAATGGATCTTAGAGTTTATACTTACTTAAGTACAACATTTCTATATTTTATTCTTTTATTACAACAATCTCTTAAAAAAAACTTTGGTTGCCAAAAATTAACTCAGGGTTTCTGTATCTATTAGTGAAACTTAAGATAACCATTCAATTAAAAAAAGAATAAAAGATTGTGAGACATTAACCAGAAACTTAAAAGTAATAACTGCAATAAGAAATTCTTTGAATAAAGCAAAGGTATCAAAAGCAGATAAGGTAAAAAAGTCAAATGAAGCAACATCAGCAGCAGAAGTAATAGTAAAAGTAGTATTAGTAGTTGATGTTATTGTAGTAGTTGTAATAACAGTAGTAGTAGTAGTAGTAGTAGTAGTAGTAGCAGTAGTAGTAGTAGTAGTAGCAGCAGCAGCAGCAGCAGTAGTAGTAGTAGTAGTAGTAGTAGTAGTAGTAGTAGTAGTAGTAGTAGTAGTAGTAGTAGTAGTAGTAGTAGTAGTAGTAGTAGTAGTAGTAGTAGTAGTAGTAGTAGTAGTGGTGGTGGTGGTGGTGGTGGTGGTGGTGGTGGTAGAAGTGGTAGTAGAAGTTAATGTAGTTGAGTTAGTGATATAGTTGTAGAAAATTTACCAGGGCAACGCGCAACAGTAGTTGTAGACAAAGAAGTCCTAAAAAATTTTAAAGATTTAAAAATTACTTAAGGATTTAAAAAAAAAATAGTACTCTTTCGTCAATACGGGTTTACTCAACATAAAAACAAGAAAAGAAAACAATTTTTGTATAATTTGTAAATACGTTTTTAAAATTTAGTCTGTAGGATAGGAATGTTTACTGCATTATAGTAATTGTTTGTATAAACTGAAAAAGAATGGGCTTTTATTTATTAAAAGATTTTCTTGTTTTTGGTTTTTTTTTAATTTGGCAGGATTTTCTTAAATAACGAATCCAGAAAACCATTTCAGAGCAATAAATAACATTCAGGGTGAAATGATTTTGCAATAAATTACAATTCGAAATGGTAATAGCTCACCTTCAAAACATTTTTTGTAATCAGGTTTTAGCGCTCATAAATCATGTGATCTATTGATATAAACCATCATGAAAATATAGCATCACGACTGTCGAACTCGCAACGATGAATCTATTTATCAACGACGGAGTTTTTAAAATTGTTTTTTTACTCATGTTTTAAGACTTGAACGCATTGTCCTACTTTCCTGTATAATTATCAAGTTGGTGTATAAGCACAGTTTCCTTGTGTCCTTGAGGGTAAAATTCGATCATTATATTGGCCGAACATGATATTTATGCTCTCGGGCACGCTTTTGAAATAGAATAACCTTTCAGCACTCAATATTTTCCTGTAGGTAATATTTGTTTTATTGTGTCCCTCACTGCATCAGGTAAAAATGGGTTACTTGGCAAATGTTTATTATTATTATTATTATTATTATTATTATTATTATTATTATTATTATTATTATTATTATTATTATTATTATTATGAAAGATCACAATAAAGTGAGAGGAGAATAACATGTTAGTGGAACTTTGAGAACAACTGGATATGTTTTGAACATTTCTTTAGAAATTCTCGATATTTTATTTGAAATAATAATTTATTACATTTTTCTTAGTCGTTTATGTCTTAACTATATCACAATCCTAAAAATTGAAGTTTATTGCACCAAAGGGTTGGAGATTAATTCTGAAACCTGATACCATTGACAACAAAATCATCGGCTTTAAGGCCAAACCTGATGTTTATTTACTCCAGTATTACCTTAAAGCCTTAAAGTGCAATCGTATTCCCTGAATTTCCCCCCCCCCCCTCCCCCCCCCTTTCCCCTTGTCCCGTACAGGCTGGATTGAAACTCCACCAGCTGTTGACTTTATCAAAGAGCTTTATGTCAGAGATCAGGCCTTGCGATGTTTTGAATCGTTTAGATCCGAAATCTGTGTCACCGACTGCGACGTCATATTTTGCCTGTTTGAGACAATAAGTGTCAAGTGTTGCTTTCAGTCAACCGTCTCTCAGTTCAGCACGTCAAAAAAGCAACGCTTCTCTTTGTAATAATAATAATAATAATAATAATAATAATAATAATAATAATAATAATAATAATAATAATAATAATAATAATAATAATAATTTTTCGTTTTCTGTTACATTCAATATGACAGTAGATTATTTTTTTTAAGTGGCAATTAATTAATCTATCCAAGTCAGCAAGCATTGCTGCCTAATGTCTACTTTAAAAACGTTTTGTTAAAACTGCACAGCTCCTTGCGCACTGCTAATCGTGTTATTTTGTTGTTCTTTATACTGAAATAATTCATGCCAGTTTTTATCAGTCTTATTTAAAATTATCTCAAACAGCGAAGGTAAATTTATATGACATATGAAAAAACTAAGGACTCCCTTCATTCAATATGGGTGGTTTTATATAGACCGTTCATTACAAAGTGATCTTTTATATGTTTTTGTGAGCAGAACAAACTTTTCTGAGAGCAGACATCTAGCTCTTCTTATCTTGAGCAAGCATTAAACAACACAGATCCTGTATATCTTATTATTGTTGTTTGGCATCATCGTTTTTCTTTTCTCATTAATTTGCAAGTATCATAAGTTAATCTAAGGCATTTGAACTGTTGTCAAACCACACCCATGCCCTAAGTGAGAGGAAACTAGGTGTATTAATATTTAGAGAATAATTATCTACAGGGTAAAGAAGAAGAAAAACAAAATGTACTGAGTATGCTCGTTATTTTCTTTATTTTTTGAAAGAGCTTTTGTTGACAGGTATATTACTGTGTATAGCTTTGATGGTGTTAAGAAGAACTGTTTTTCCAGGGAACGCTTTCACTTTCTCAGGTGTTGATAACAATAACGCTTATGATGAGAGTTCAATGTAATGATAATAAAAATCTTGACTGTTTAAAGAAAACCAATGAATAGGGCATTATATTTCTTATCTCTTCTTTACCTCTGTTATCGACCTCATCATTCTCGTGATGATGATGAAGGATATTTCGCTCCGTTGCTAGGGGTATCTGTTCCTCACGTAGTTATATCGCTGATTACAGGTCGTGACTTGCTTTACTCTGGCCTGTTTTCCATTTCCGCTCACCTTTGGTCAACGACTGATCAAAGCGCCGCGCCCGATTATTTTCTTATTATTAGAATTAACGGAAGAAAGTCTAGGTGAAGAAAATAGACCTAAAGAAAACAGTGGTTATGGAGGAGGAGGTGTCGGCGACAGTCTTTGGACATTGTCTTTATTTGTGACACTGTGTGACGCCATATCACAGGGATTGAGGTGAGCTGAGCCAATCCTGCTGTTTAAAAGTCCGCCCACTGGGGTCGAAGGGGAGCATTGCCCAGGTCGTAATTAGACTTGCGATAATCAGACTTTAGGGTATTGCCCTTTTATAGTTCTCTCTCTCTCTCTCTCTCTCTCTCTCTCTCTCTCTCTCTCTCTCTCTCTCTCTCTCTCTCTCTCTCTCTCTCTCTCTCTCTCTCTCTCTCTCTCACTCTCTCTCTCTCTCACTCTCACTCTTTCTATTTCTCTTTAGTTTGCTAACATTTCCGAGATCACCCTGACATGGAAGCTTATTTCACGCAACAAATTAAGTCACATTCTGATAACTCATGCGAACTTCGCAATGTTTCTGAAGGTAAGTCAAAATGTCAAGTAATTTTTTGCAATAACACCACTTCAAACTGATCCGTCTATCAAAGAATTCGTATTAAAAAACTTTTCAAAAGAATGAATAACTTTAAGGAGAAAAAAAAACGGCTTACACTGGGGTAAGTCAGGTGGGACTTATTTTTTTCAATTAAATTGAACATCGTTTACATGAATCCCGGCAAGCTGCTAACAGAAGCCAAATTTGATGTTTTGCTCGGCATCAAGGAAAGAGCTGATTTTATTTAGTTCCTGACACCGAGAAATGCTTCTCGTAATTCTGGAGTGGAATTTGAATGTTACTTTGTTTTTCCCGAATCATCGATAGAGAGCTCTAACATCTTCAGAATGTCACCCCGCTGCATTTGGAATTAACTTTACAAATGACGTCATTATTGTTTAATCGGGGGTTAGGCTTCTGTTTTTTTGGTGGTTTTTTTTTTATTTTTACCCTATCTTGCTCACTTTTTTTTCCTTTTTTTATTTTTTTTTTACTTAATATTATTCTTTATATATATATATATATATATATATATATATATATATATATATATATATATATAGATAGATAAATAGATAGATAGATAGATAGATATATTATATCTTTCACTCACTATTTCTTTTTCAATGTTTCTGTCCAATTCTTCATGTTTAATTAAGCCGTGTCTCCCCTTCACTCTCTCCTTCTCTGTGCACACCTGTCAGCTTTGAAGTCAATTTATTTATCCTTCTCTCTATCCATCTTTGTTTTGTGAATTAACCTAGCATGTTAAACTTTCTAATATTTACGCAACCCTCCACCAGGTTTTCATGAAACCTTTAGGAGTTTTTTTTTAAGGTGTCCGTGTAATAATTATGAAACCAAATACTGGTGGTGATATCAATACTTGAAAACTAGAATGCCCTAAAAAGAACTTAATCCAATTATTGATTAAGTCAACACCTATATGTTTTTTAAATGAAAGGGTCCTGCAAACTTGGCGGGATCCAAAATTGATAGTAAGTTAGCTTCAGCTAAATGAATAAAAAATATTGAAAGTCAAGCTCTAGGGGTTCCTCACCAGTGGTGTTTGCGTAAATCGCGTATTCATAATGGTTTTGAATTTCCTAACGCCCGTGACTGTCTCTTGATGCGTGCAGCTCGAGGTGATCATATCTAGATGTAGCGCAGTAGAATCCAATAGATTTAAGATGGAATCATGAATTTGTTTGCATGGCGCAGTTGTTTCAGGTTCATCAATTGATAACTCAATAGATACAGCTTGCATTAATTCGATGGTAAACTTTGTTTCTCCTCCAGAGTTGCATTTAAACTTGAGGCAGTGTACAAACTACTTATATCTTTCACCGGTGCACCAGTTTTATCCCTTATATTTGAATATATCGCCTTCATGCAAAACCAAAAGAGAAAAGGTGTAGCTTAAAATCAATGCACGTAATGCATAAAACATTTACTTTCCTCTTCACAGTAGAATTGCTCAATCAGAGAATTGTGAACGTTCTTGAGGAGAGGCAAACAAGGATGTTATCACATTGACCCAGCGGTCGTCGCTCAAAGCACGAATCCTAACAATGGAATGTTTTCACAGCCATTAACCGCACATTGTGTGACATGTTGATTATCACCAAAGCTGTTTTCATCCTGAAAGAATAAATATCTTAATTTTTTTTCAGCTATATGGTTAGACAGGATAGAAAAGGAACAAAAATAAACATAAATTCTACGTTAAGACCTGTAAAGATCCACTTTGTACACTGTATAGACTCAAAGTCCGCTAGTGCTTGCTAGTAATTAATTAAGGATACTTCTATGAATCTTGTATTAATTCTTACAATGGGAACAAACTTTCTATATGTGATTAATCTAGTACTGATTCTACCGCCGTCAAGTAAGGTGTCTTAACCTCAGACAATAGACATTCTAAAACGTCTGGCTTATACTCTGATCGTAATTATAGTTCTATCTCCATAAATCGAGTTGGAGAATCATTGATTCTTCTTCTGCAGCCTCATATTGTGAGGCGTGGGGAGCGCTCTTTCAGCTGCGGTTCCTCATCAGTGTCACTTGAGCTCCATGAAGGAATCTGTCAAAACATGAACTCCAGCTATGAGTCCGGTAAGATATCACGAATCTCTTCATATTTCTTTGAGCTCAATATTGCTATTTAAACTCTTATAAGAGTTTATTGATTTGTGTCGAGATTTCGAAATCTTCCATGCCTATCTCTTCCATCCTCTCACATGGTTTTCTTACCTCTGACCAGGTATTTTCCGTTCGAGTTTTATAATACAGCATGTGATTTATGGTCAAACGATTTTTTCCACGTTTTTACTTTGACATAAAATAGAAGAAGCAAAACTTTTAATTATGCATGTCTGATCTGCCTGGAGCAATAAAATAAAATCCAACATTTTTAATGCAATCCGAGCGAAGCAAGTCGATAGTGTTGAGTTCTGTCGCTCTTTGCTCGCTGAACTTGAAACTCATCACTAATGAGGGTTTGCAATTGGTCTGATTGCCACAACTACGAAGATGTGCGATAACATCTTTTTACACATTCCTAAAATTGTTTGCTTGTCGTAACATTTCAGTTTATTGTAGAAAGCGCGCGACTTCCTATATGTGATAGCTGCCCATCGATCATATTGAATCTGCTCTAGTTTTTACTTTCTATACTCCAGAAATTTGTGGTCTCCAAATTGGTTATCTATTTTTTTCAATTGTTTATATTTGCGAATTCTTTGCAAAGTACCAAATTTGCTCGCTCATCCTTTCTGCCTTATTTTTGCCCATATCTCTCCTTGTCTTTACATTATCCCCTAACCCAATCCTAGTTTACCTCTCTATCCCAATCTTACACGTTGCCTAACTTAAGCCCTTCTTTATTTCATAAGCGTCACTTTGCAAATAACACAATCTATCTATTTATTCTTCTATTCTAGCTATCAATTGGTATTTTCCGTTTCTTTCTCTATCTTTTATCGACATATTGATCTATTTGTCATTTACATATCTATGAATCCATAAATCCATGTATCCGTCTATAGATCACTTTTACACAGTATTCTTCGCAAGTTGGAGTCTCATACAGTCGGTAAGCGAGTTTAGGGCCTCATCTTCTTTTCAGTTGCGCCCTGCCTGACAGTTCAAAGCTACATAACAAGCGTTTAAAAGGATCTAAAAACATTTTGGAGAAAGTATAGAATTAGTCCATTTCCTTTATTCCAAAAGACTTTAAGTCCTTTATCTAATTTTTGTGTTTAGAATAAGAATTATCGAGCTATCTAGATTCTAGGTAAAGATGGGTAGATGGAGGCGTAATAACCTGGATCATTTAAGGAAAAGGATAGATATCAAGATCATTTATAAGCATATCTGATATATAGGCGCACCCCAGCCCCGGCAAATTGACACCATGCAAGTTGTATTGTAAAGGATGTATCTTTTATTTTGTGAAATGTAGTATTTTTGCGGGCGTGTTAGGTGTGATACATTTGTACACGTGAATCCCTTTCTTAAGCTAGTTTGAAGTTAAATTTGCACACTTCTCTCAAAGAAGTTTCTTAGAGAAAAGAAAAACTATAAAAAAAAGTATTAAGAAAAAATTAAAATCTTCCATTCTTCATGGTTCGCGATTGAGTTTTTCCCTTTAATGCACGGAGATTTTTTGTACGGATTGGATTAATTTATTTCATCAATGTTAATTAGATTGCTTTAAGATTGAGGGTGCAAAAAATCAATTTCATGAAACAAGATTACAGAACGACAGAGACATAGAGAAAAGGAAGAGAGGGAGTGAGAGAGAGAGAAGAAGATAGAGAGAGAGAGAGAGAGAGAGAGAGAGAGAGAGAGAGAGAGAGAGAGAGAGAGAGAGAGAAAGGCAGGGAGATGGATAGATTCTGAAATAGAATTATATTTAAAAAATGTTCAGGTTAAGAGATTGTGTGTGGGAAAGAGGGAGAACCAACAGTACAGAAGAGACTGATGCGCTCAACCTCGATGATAATTAGACACGAAACGTAAAACAATGAACCCTAGCGTTTTTTTATGTTTTTTGTTTTCTTTGTTTTTTGTTTCTGTTTTTTGGGTTTTTTTTTTTTTCAATAATCATAATTTTCTTTTGGTATCTTGCCGGCATGCTTTATAATTATTACAGAGAATTTTACTCAAAGCTATTTGTAAAACATCAAAACAAGTAGTGCGATAGTTAAAAATGAATTGAACCTGTTTTAAGATTGCGAAAAAAAATCTGCTGTGCTTGGAAATGTGACCCTCCATGACAATTTCATGCAGAAAACTCATGCATCTGCCATAGCCTTCGTGGTCGACCATGTACAAAGCAAAACAAAAAGGAAACCATAAAGAAAAAGGAAACAAAAATTCTCAGCACCAATGAGCTACCAAATTGAGATTGTGCACACAAGAAACCTATTAGGCAGACCTCCATGATTGAGAAACAGATTAAACATTGGAGGTAAAAGCTGTTATTTCCTCAGAGTTTGGTGGATGGTAAGAGAAAGATAGGAAAATCTTCATGTGTGTGTGTGTGTGTGTGTGCGTTTGTGGTTGGAGACAAATCTACCATCAGTTTGAAGGTGGCTGCAGGAGCAGACAGAGCATTAGGCAAATATCGATGAGGTGATTCACCTTAATTAAACCAGCGGCATTCCTGGATACAAACCGCTCGCGATTATCGATTTCAATAAGATAAAGTGCTCGTCAAAGGCCTCAGGGCCCCGGTGTCATGCTGAGCGACAAGCCCTCCTGAACCTGTGATGGTTGAACAGACTTCAGGAAGTTGGCTATCTTACTGACTGCGGCACACTGCAGCGTCACACTAGCCAGCTCTGCACACCATGCTGTCCTAACTACCACTTTGCAAGCAACAAGATTCGGTTAAAGAATTAATGTGCATATGATATACCAGCAACAAGAGCTCAACTGAAGATGGCTAATTGATGCAGCCAACTCTTCGTTATTGCTACATGTTTTTTCTGAGAGCAAGTGAGACTTTGTTCCAAATATCTACAGATGTTTCTCATTAAAATCACAGGAAAACAGGGGAAAGGGGGAAAGACGAGTAAATAAGCCGGCTTAATATGACGAACCAATGCAAGAAAATATTGCTGGCTCTGTCTCATATCATGTAATGTATTTTGTTTAAGAAAATTATCTTGATTCTATTAGTGGATATTTAGAACGTATGTTTTGCAGATATTCCTATGAGAAATTCCATATCAACAAAGCTTTGAACTTTTGCACTCTCTCAATTACAGGGGCTAGAATGTTAAATAATGAATGCCAGTCAATTTTTGTTTTTACATCACTGTTTTTGTTCGTATGTTATCTTTCTCCTGTTCCTACGTTTCGTAGAGAAGTAAAACACAAGAATCAAGGTAATTCGAACTGTAAGAAGATCATCATAGACTGTGCATACCTTGTGAGCTGCGTGATGGCTACTGGTTTGGGGATGGGGACGTGCCTCCATTCCGACTCATGATCGTAAGCTGTGAAAACTAGCCTGGTTGCCCTTTGCACCTTAAGCCAATAAACTCTATCCTTTAGATATGCATACGAGGAAGGCTATGCGCATCAAAGGTACTAAAATAAAATAAATGCTGGTAAAAAGTAGCAGTAGAAATGGACTAAATATGTACTTTTCAAATTTATGTACATATCCTTCTTTATGTCTATTCTAAAGGTAAGAAGTTCTGCCTTGGTTGAACCTATAAGACGAATGGATTTGTCTAACAGAATTAGATATTTTTATTCAAATCTCTAAGAGGTTTACACCATGGCTTTTGAATCCCATAGATTAGGAAACCCGTAAGTGCCTAAAAGTAAGTGTTTCAGTTCTATATTTTTACTACTTTTAGATGATCCGTTTCAGAAATGTACTGACCGAAGAATTCAAAATTTTCCAATGATGTATTTTTGTGCATTAACGCTTTGTTTGAATGTAACATGCGTGTTGCAAAGTGATTAGTTTAGCGTAACTTCACCTACCATCAAAATGCGTTATGCAAACTAGGCTTGCAAAAAGAAATGCGATATTTTTGTGTTCCTGATATTCTACCATATAAATTATAAATTCCGGTTATCTTTTTTTTTTTAATTTACAGCAGATATTCAAAATACGTGAGCAAGAAAGCTGATTAAAGAGTGATGTTTAAAAAATTTGAAATACAGAGTTCAAAATCAGAATGTACCTTGCCTGGGCTGAAATTTTTTCAGTAACTTTTGATGTCGCCATTTTACAGTGTTTCGCAACA
The DNA here is from genome assembly GCA_033675545.1 of Elysia crispata. Classification (NCBI taxonomy): domain Eukaryota; kingdom Metazoa; phylum Mollusca; class Gastropoda; family Plakobranchidae; genus Elysia; species Elysia crispata. The sequence continues at coordinate 705,507 of JAWDGP010000029.1, read as the reverse complement.
ATTATGGTAATACCAATCAGATTTGAAATGGTGATAACTGAGATATGATTCACTGACCTAAAATGCGGTATAGACGAATCGTTTTGTCCCCAAATCAGTCCAGTATTTTTTAATATAATTTTTTTCTTTGTTTCACCGAATGAGCTTGTTACTACAAGAGTTAGAATGTATCTGGAGTAAAATCTAAAATTATATTCATACTACCATAACACAGTTCTTGCTACAATAGAGAATGAGATTTTCCAAAAAAAAAATATGCCTCTTAGTTTTATGTCATGAGCTGTGTCCAACAATCAAGGTATTTCAAAGATAACCGCCGTAGTATACTCTTAATGTAAATATTTTCCGTGTTGTACAACTTTAAGTTATATTTATTTCTGATTAAATGTTCACACCCTTCAGTATTTCACACTGTATTTTCTGCTGCTTGATACGTTAACATATACTTCAAGTGCAGCCCCTGCCATCTAACTAGGTAGTTTTTAACTTGTTTGTGACATCTTAGTC
>JAWDGP010000029.1:680000-700000 GCA_033675545.1 Elysia crispata | reverse complement strand
GTAGTAGTAGTAGTAGTAGTAGTAGTAGTAGTAGTAGTAGTAGTAGTAGTAGTAGTAGTAGTAGTAGTAGTAGTAGTAGTAGTAGTAGTAGTAGTAGTAGTAGTAGTAGTAGTAGTAGTAGTAGTAGTAGTAGTAGTAGTAGTAGTAGTAGTAGTAGTAGTAGTAGTAGTAGTAGTAGTAGTAGTAGTAGTAGTAGTAGTAGTAGTAGTAGTAGTAGTAGTAGTAGTAGTAGTAGTAATAAAAATAATAATAATAATAGGAGGAGGAGGAGGAGTGCTGCTAGAAGTGGTAGAAGGAGCAGCAGAAATAGCAGACATGAGGCACTGTTTTCAAAAAAATGACCTAAGCGGATATATAAAACGAAGGTTTGTGAAATCCACATAATCTAGGAAAACCAAGAGAAAGACTCACAAGAAAAAAATAAAAAAAAAACCAACCCACAAAACCGTCTTTTTCCCCTGCAATCTTTGAAACAAGAAATAGCGATTTTTCCAATAAAAATCCTGAGAGTGATACAAATCACTCGGGGTTGTAAGCTTGGCAGCAACGAATGTAATCACGACAACATAATCATCACTTTCAAAATGATTCATTATTTATTCATTATTAATCAATGCCAGTTGGAATTTGAAGAGGTATAGAACGAGGTAAAAACATACGCCATAAATTTCACTTATTGTAGAGTTTGCATTTTTTTTTGGTTAGCGCAAAAACTTTACACTTATCCTTTCAATTAGCATCGGTAATGATATTTTTTTTTACTCTTTCTATTTATATTATGATAAAAGGATAGATATATAATTTAGAGGGTAGAAAAATGCCAAACAGACAATTTAAAGTTACAATGATATGTAATTTGAAAGTTAAAAGATAAAGTGATTGATAGATAGATAGATAGATAGATAGATAGATAGATAGATAGATAGATAGATAGATAGATAGAGAGATAGATAGATAGATAGATAGGTAGATAGATAGATAGATAGATAGATAGAAAGATAGATAGATAGATAGATAGATAGATAGAGAGATAGGTAGATAGATAGATAGATAGATAGATAGATAGATAGATAGATAGATAGATAGATAGATAGATAGATAGATAGATAGATAGATAGATAGATAGATAGATAGAGAGATAGGTAGATAGATAGATAGATAGATAGATAGATAGATAGATAGATAGATAGATAGATAGATAGATAGAAAGATAGATAGATAGATAGATAGAGAGAGAGAGAGATAGGTAGATAGATAGATAGATAGATAGATAGATAGATAGATAGAAAGATAGATAGATAGATAGATAGATAGATAGATAGATAGAGAGATAGATAGATAGATAGATAGATAGATAGAGAGATAGAGAGATAGATAGATAGATAGATAAATAGATAGATAGATGGATAAATAGACAGATAGAGGCAGAGACAGAGACAGAAAGCGAGACTGAGAGAAAAGAAGTGACATAATTGTACATGGTTTTGAAATCTTAACCATGTAAACATTGCTAGGCGTACTTGCCAACTATGCCTCACAGCAAAACCACTCTACAACATAGATGCTGTCGTGCTATTGATTAGACTTTAATCTCCTTAGAATTTTTCCCCTTTAAAGCCTGAGTTAGAACTTTCGAATCTATCAAGCACTTAAAAATTCGATAATTTTCAGGTTTTTTATCTCTCAATGTATCTAATGATTTAATTCTCATGGATCTCGGTATAGCTTTAAGTGATATTATTGACTCACTATTCGTTATGCCTATACAGCGAGGAGGAACGAGAGGTGGGCATTACCGAGTAATTAGTAACAGAGACTAAATCAAGATAGATCTAAACACCGAGACCATTGTGGACAAAGAGCTTTTTTATATCATATTTACCATCGAATGGTTGAGATCTATGCCCAGCAAAGTCTGACAAAGATTAGTTCGAAATTTTCAATATCTAATGTGTTGTTGCAATTTGAAGAGAAAAAAAATACAATTATAATTTCTCGGTATCTCCAAAATAGTTCTACTTTGAATTTAGCTCCCTTAATGTCCGCAGTTGGATATTCCTAAGGTTTATTTCATATATGTTTTAGAATTTCAACGGAGAAACAAAGTCTTTGCATTTCTAATTATTTAAAAAAAAGAAAAAGAAAACAGCAAAAAGATGTTATATTTTACGCAGGGACCATAACAAATTCATTCATACCTTTCTTATTTGTCATCAGGATTGAAACGACCTATTGTGTTTAATTGATAAAACAAAATTAATGATTCGCAATGTTCAAAGAACCATCATTCATATTTTCTATTAAAAAAAAAACAATTTTGAATAAAAATTTTGAGAAAAAAACCAAGAGGTACTAGATTAGTACAAGGACAAAAGAATTTCCGTTTGTGAACCTGAAAAATACCATGCATTCAGATAACTAAATTGGAAGGAGAGTAAAATAGTTTGTATAGCTCCCACGGTGCAGGGTCCAAATTCATTTAACATAGTCATAAGTAGTAGTTCTAGTTTTTATAACAAAATTTCATTTGGTTAAAACATTAAAACAGATCTCAAATCCTTGGTTGAGCTTTAAACTTACTGTTTAAAAAGGGAACATTTTTCACCCTCCTTCTCTCTCTCTCTCTCTCTCTCTCTCTCTCTCTCTCTCTCTCTCTCTCTCTCTCTCTCTCTCTCTCTCTCTCTCTATCTATCTATCTATCTATCTATCTTTCTCTCTACTTCTCTTTATATTTACCTTACTATTTTTCTCTCCTTCTCTATCTTTTTCTCTTCAACTTCTGTCACGTGTCGTACGGTAAGCCGTGAGACTGTCAATCTGATAATAAAGCGACTGAGATATTTAGTCTTGCGGGTTAAAAAAAAATTACGTAATTCAGAATATTAAGCATTTAAAAAATATTGAAATTTTACACCTCATAACATCAAGTGTACCCTCAAGCAGAATAATAAACAGTGGGCTATCGTCATCAACTCAGAGAAAAACACACACACAAAAAAATAAATGAACGCAAATAGAAATGGAAGTGAAAGAAAGAACGTGAGAATATGACAAGATATTTGAAATTCAATTAAAGGATCGGTCTTGCTTAAAAGTTCAGATACACATTGAAAAAAAAAAAGAGAGAGAAAAAAAAAAAAAAAAAAGAAAAACCCAGAGGTAAGGCAACAAAAACATTTCACACTGAGAAAGATTTTCAAAAACTTTATTCGCTCGAAGGTACGCAGCAAAGGTTATGTAATGAAGAAACAAAAAAAAGGTTGGGGGTGGGGGGCTATTCTTACCCGACATCTATTGGATGTGTAATTTTCGGGCTTTGACTCTGTTTTTCTGCCTATTATACGTCTGTCTTTTTTTCTTATTATTTCTCACTACTTTTTTTCCTCCCTCCTCCGCCCTCTATCTCTGTCTATCTATGCATCTGTCTATCTGTGATTTTGTCTCTTACACATATAAAATTTATTATAACTTTATTGTTGAATATCTCGTAGCAAAATCAAGTGTTAATAGATTTAACTTGACCCTAGATTTCATTTTGTCTTTTGTAGTTATTACTATACTACTTAGAAATTTTCACTAATCGTATTATTTCTTTTATCACAAAAAGTATTATATGGGATGACCGTTTGACTCTTAGAAATGTATAGATCTCCAATATTGCTAACTCGTCATTTTTTCCTACATTTACGGCCGTGGCTAAAAAACTATCGAATAAGAATCTTTCTCTCACATAGTTTTGTTTTCCAAAACATCGACCACATACAAATAAAAAAGTCATGATGCTAGATAAAACTATGACATATCATCTCTCAAATATTACTCCGCATCCATCATCTGGTGACAACATTAACACATAAGTAGCGTAATAAAAATGATACTAATTTATCTCCCTTTTGTCAATTTCAGTATGGCTTGTCGTCTAAAACACCATAGATATACTTAAATATCAATTATCCAAATCATGTTAAAATTTTCTCCCCTCGATTTTATGTTATTCTACAAAATTATTTAGTTTTCATGAGGCTCCAAATTGCTCTTTACAATTTTAGATCAAAACTTCTGATAAAAGACAAATTTTATTCGTCTATATCGTCATCATCATCATCATCATCATCATCATTATGATCATCATAATCATCATCATCCTCATCATCATCATCATCTCTCTCACACTTGTATCTATGTATCAACTTATTTATTGATTATCTACAGGTCTCGCTTCCTCTCGTCCTCCCTTGTATAATCGAAGATTAAGTTGTTTCGTTAAGAAGTGACTTAGAATTCACGTTGTTCCTTTTAGCAACACGTATCGAAACAATAATACTATTTATCTTATGCAATGACATAATGTTATAACTATTTTTTTATGCAACCTACAGCTGCAGAATATATTAAGGCGGACAAAAATTTGAAAAGGTAAAAGGTATAAAAAGAATTAGTAACGGGGTCGGCAGCAAATAAAATAGAAACGTAAACTATACACAGAGAAACAATGTGCAAAAGATAAGAACTAACAGTGTTTAAAGCAACAACAGCAGGAGAAGCATCAACGCTTTGCATTTTTTAAAGCAACATCAATGCTGTCCAAAACAATAGCAACGTTAGAGGGGTCAAAAAACGCATATAACAAAAAACATCAATATCAGCAACAATAATAGCAACATATGCAGGATCTTATAAAACAATAAAAATCAATAGCAACATCACTAATATCATCAACAATATCAACATCGGCAGGAGAAACATGAAAATCAATTGGAAAAAAGCAGGGACAACAACATTTAGAGCCATGAAAATCAATAGCAACAAAGCTGTATATAGTTTAGTTTTTGTAAAGGATTCTATGAGGAGTCCTTAAAGTTAACTTGACTTCATACACGTAAAATAATCATTGAAAATATTAAAAAAAAACCTTCTCTCATAAAACATGCATCTTTTGCACTGGCACTGTTTCACCGAGCCGTGAAACAAAGCTAATTAGCTTTCCTGCAAATCTGCTTCATACTTTATCATTGTGGAAAATATTTTTAAGTTTGATGACACATTCTATGAAGCTTGCAGAAAGCCGAGTATGTAATCTAGGCAATCTAGATCGATTCTTGAAATTTTTACGCTGCTATCCTCCTCATCAGTAGTTTTTGTGGACGCCCTCTCCCAGAAGTATTGACTTGACACGTAGCAATCAGCATTTGGCCTTTGTTCATATTTTTCTTCTATTATTTTCTTCGAGGAGGTGGTTCAGAAAAATCATGGTAAAAAAAGATACCCAAGTAAATTAGCTTGTGATCGCAAAAAATATGGGTGCTTTATTTTTCTACGATTTTTATATACAGCCTCAACAACTTAATAGGCTCCACAAAAAACAACAGCAATAAAACAGAACAAAACAACATCCCCCCTCCAAGTAATAATAATATTAAGGCTGTAACATGAAACCCAGATAATTGGCTAGACTGATTTTACATTAATTTCATATCAGTCGTTTTTTAACTCTTTTGCGGGTTCAAATTTCTGCATTGCTCTGTTATGACACAACTGCAAGTGGTAAACTTTTTTCTTCAATTCTATTCTATTGGATTCCTCTTTATCTCTCTCTCTCCCCCCCCCCTCCCCAACCCTCTCGATACCCTCTCTTTTTCAATCGACTACCCCATCCTGACCTACAAAGCCCGCAGACACTTCCTTTTTTTTTTTTTTTTTTTTTTCTTCAGTTTTCTGTATACCTCATGTGCATGATTCCTAAAGCTTTACGAAGTCTTCATCGGCGACTTTCAATCAAAAAAATTGTGTTGCGAAAATTAATAATATGAGCTCTCATCGATTCCGAAGTTACTTTGAAGCCAACGAATCATTAATAAGGTAATTCAGGCTATGTCAGATCCGTAATTAATGATAATAACTGTTCGTTAATTATGCAAACAATCTCGTCTCTTATCGAAGCTTCACGATCTTTGATCGAGTGCCCTCAATTGTCACCTTTTCCCCCCCACCTCATTCTAAATTTTTGATGCGCTGTCGGATCACTGAGTTTCATTGTTAGGCTCCATGGTGCAGTGTCCGTGCACTAAGTTCCATGCCTCGGGAAAAACAAAACAAGAATCAATATTCCACTGGCGCGTTGATTAGTTTTGATCAGATCTGTTGCAATTACTGATAGTCTAGCCCGAGGCAAGTATACACATGTAAAACAGTGTGTATTAAGCGATGTGAGTGGTGAAAATATTGTAAAGGTTTCTTACGTAGCAAGCATTGAACTTTTGAGCCAATAAAGAACTGCACTGAATGGAATATTATCTCCATTGGCTATAGTTATGTCCTAGATTTACTATATGTTGCAATAGCTTCGAAGGCTGAAGCCGGCTTCATAAGGTGTATACAAAGGTTAATCATAATTATCCCAAATTCAGAACATTGTCTTTCGAAAAATAAATGAGGCTCTCGACAGATATCAAATTTGCCATTAACAATATAATCATACGATTATAATCTCATACATCAAAAGACTTACAGATTACACAAACTGTAGCAGTGGAATTATATTGAAAAAAAAATTTGGCAATTTTATAGATTGACTAGTGGCAAATAACTAAAAGATTTCTCTTCAAATTTTGACTTTAAAACTTTTATCCAAGTTGTGAAGAAGATGTTATATTTAATGTTGGGAATCAATGAAAATAAAGACATGGTAGCAAAAAACAATACAATAGATAATTCGGTTGTAAATGACGGATCTTTCATAAATAAAATAGAGATCATCATTTTCAAGAGGCTGAAAAACCTCCCAAACTTTAGATTCTGGAAATATCATACCATAATGTTCATATATTTTCATTTGATATCTGGAATTTCGCGATTCAATCTGCTTCTATTTATACAAATAAATATATCAAGTTGTTTACTATTTAAGGAAAGATAAGGTAAGCTATGTAACTTCCAATCATATCCTATTTTTCTCTCTTAATTTTGGAGTATTCAATGACTTAAATTAAAAAAAAGCATTTTGTTTTTATGTATTCAAGGTGACATCTGGTGCGTTAAGTCATAGATTCAAATTCCATTTTCTCTCGAAACTTTAATCTGCATTGTTTATCTAAATGAATCTACTCTCTGTGATGCTGAATAAAGTTTAACACTGTTGGACAAGAGATCAGTGTAATCAGATGTTGATAGGTCATTAATGAGAGCTGTTACGGGTATGGTTGGATTAATTACTGCTGGGTGGGGAGGGAGGACGTTACGGGATGTGACCTTAACCACGGAGGACCATTAGTCGCAGCGTCTCCTGACAACGGTCCAGTTGCCACACCATCAAGTCCATGAATATTTTAGGGCTGGCGCTGGTGGCGCAACTCGCTGGTCATCGGGTCAATACTGGTGCGTGCTGGTGTGAGCGACATGCTTGCTGCCCGCAACCCATGTCCTTGGGCTGGAATTGAAAGAAATTGGCGCACAAATCTCAAAGATTCTGTAAAATGTAGATTCTGGGCGAGTTGTGAATGAAGTGAAAGTATAATGTTAAAAATACTTAATGAATATTGTTTCGTATTTTTCATAGAAAAATTGTCTATTTATCCTGAGGAAAATTTTGTGAATCACTAATTCGGGGGAGAATGATACATTAATTCAGCTTACTGAAATTTCACATTTTACAGTGCACAGTTGCACTAGTTTCTTATTTCATAATGTAGGATAGTGGTTGGCAAGCGAATTCGGAAAGGAGAGAGAGAGAGAAGAGATAGAGAGAGAGAGAGAGAGAGAGAGAGAGAGAGAGAGAGAGAGAGACAGACAGACAGACAGACAGACAGACAGACAGAGATGCTCATATTGAATACGTTTAATCGCTTCCCGCTGGAGACCCATCTTTTTCACTCTCAGCTGATTCGCATGTTTGAAAATATAGCAGATCAATATCACGTTTAAACAGAACTCTGACCTATAATTTGGTCTTCTGTCAACAAACGAGATCAAATTTAAAGAGCTGAGAAAAGGCGATAACTGAGATTTATATCAGATCAAGAAGGCGTGTAGAGATGATATCCGATTAGCATTTTTGGCTTTGCTTCTGCTTATATAAAGACTGACGTTATAGTATTTTCTTCCACTTCGCCATAGATTCATCTCACTCGATAAAAAAGATGATTAGCAAGCAAAAAGTTTACGCTCATGTTTATTGTTGTTGTCCCTTAGTCAGTTACATTAAATTACATTAAGTATTTTACTTCATGCAAGCGGCAATGACTTTAACATTCTATATTCGTGTCTCTTGAATAAGCAGTAGTTATTTTTAGGAGACTTAAATAAATCGAAGAATGTTCTAATGAACATTCTATATCTGATCAACTAAGGCCTTTGATCCTTACCTGGCTTTTCTCTGTTTTAATTTTTATTTTTTTAATGAATTGAGAATAGAAAAGATAGGCTTATATCGCTAGATTTAGACAAAGATCATTGATCGATATTAGACAATAGCAAGCAAGTCCTAGAACTGGGTCCACACTTACTCTGATTTATTTGATGATGATGCTACTGCTTCCTGATGTATGATAATTCAATATTTTTCGAATCTCCATAGTTACACATTGATTCTATTCACAAGCCTTCAGGGCATAAGTAGGACATTTTCTTTGCGTAATGTTTCTTTTGCGACAAGGTATAGAGACCCTAAAGAACTGTTCACGTGCAAGCTCTTCAAAGATTTTGGCATGTTTAGTATCCAAGGAAGAGGTTGTAAAAACAGCAGAGTAAACGAAAAGAGAAGATTATTTTTATAACAGTTTCCAAGTCCATTTACCACAAAAAGAAAATTGAAACTTTTTCTCTTTTTACGTTAGAAAATGCCCAACTCAATTGGTAAATATTTTAAAGAAGATAAAAAAGGAGCCTGTTGGCCCTGTTAGAACGTGGTGCGACTTTTGCTTAACGCGAGTATGACGATAAGTATAGTTTGCTAATTTTGTCAAACCCCAGGTCATTTTTTTATCCTTTTAAAAGCCTATTGCCATATTAAGGCTGAAAGCATGATTCCCGTAAGGCAAAGTACTCCTTTGCATTTGTTGAGGAACGAGCATTTAGAATGACCTTTATATAAAAAGTACAGAATGAGGTGTTTTTCAAACCAGTATTTTGCATTGCTATCCAAAGTATTCCTCTTTTACCTTCTTTTACCTTTGACTACAATTAAAAGGAAAGAAGGAAATATTATCGTGTATACCTATCTTTTATTGATATCCTCATCATCATCTTTTTGTGTCTTTCAAAAGGTTTTTTTTTTTATTTTAATTATGACTGAATTTGATTATCAAACCAAAGCAAGGACAATCTCATCACGATGTTTATGAAGACTGATACGTTTCCACATTACAATTTTACCAAATAAAAGAAAAGAAAAAAAGAAAGAAAAAAAAACCTTTAACTTTATTGCCATTCACACTGAGACACACACGAAGTTTTTAAGAAACATTAAGTCATTCAAGTAAGTTCGATTCCTTTATAGGAGACGATTTGTGGAGGTGGTGATTCAGTTTGATCATTTGAATGATGTCAACAAGAAACAGGCTCAGAAATACTTGAATGGGGCTGAGTATATTTTTGACCCATTTTACTTTTTAAGATTTTTAGATCAGAATTTGGTCATTATCGATTAAAGTATGGATTCCAATCAGAGAACTTACCGCATGCCTAAAACTTTGACAAACAAGAAACTAATCGCACTAACGGGAAGTAAGTGGAAGTCATTTACAGTGCGTTTTCTTGTTTTCATGTACTTCGTCTTAAATCAGTTTTTAATTCGATCTACGTATTTCTATTGATATTGTATGAACATTTCTTTTTGCAGATCATGCGGCAAGCAAATGTCTGTAGTTTTTCTTGTAATTTTATTACTTTTAATTACTTCCGGGTTTGAAATCCAGGTCATTAAGTAAAACTTACCGTATGAGGTAGATCTAAATTTGTGGTAAAATTAATTAGCTAATTCTTTGTGAAAGATCCTTTTAAATGCCTATTTGAAAGAAACGAATTAACACAAGAAGGTGTCGAAAAGTGCGCTGCTTTCGGAAATTCGTAGCTCTTTATTTATATAAACCTTTTACAATCATAACTGTTAAACAGGATTTCTAAATTGCGGTAAATGTTCTTTTAAGCATCGCATCATACTTACTCCTTAGATCGTTGTTCCACATTTCTAGTCTATTAAATAGGTTTACGTCAGTCTACTGTCTCTCGCTCACTTCAACAGCAACTGCCTCCAAAGTTTCTAACCGTGAAATAAAGTGAAACTGGTAATGAAGCACATAGAATCAAAATCACCGATTGTCTTCCCTCAAGCGTTTTATTAACAAGCCCGAAAACAAAACTTTTTCTGATTTGATGTTTTTTTTTCCAATAATATATAAGTTCAATGACCGCTACTCTGCAGTGACATCGTTTTGTCTATATTTTGTATGTATAAGTATCAGCTATCACTTCAATTAATTTTTTTGTTTGTTTCTTTCGGTTAATTGCCTAAACTATCTCGAGTCATTAATCACCATCTGTACTTCATACCGTAGAGGGTTGACTTGCCACATTGTCAAGTACGGATCAACTTTACATTCTGATATCAACAAGCTCAGACAATGTGTTCATTTGACGGGACATAAAATATCTGTAAAGAAATAGTATAAGCTTTGAAGGCAATTTTGTTGATGAAATCAAGGGCGTGACATCTTGAATGACTTTGACCTTTGACGCAAAAACTATGTCTTAAATCGGAATACAATGATTTTATAAATAAAAAGTCTTTTTTTTTCCTGAGCTGACTTTTTATTCCATGCTTCAGTTGTATAGAGATAGAGCACTTTAGTCAGTGTTGTGATTCCATCATCAACCTTGAATCCTAGAAAAGCCTCGACTTGTTGAGTAATGACCGGTGTGAACACAAGCCGGATGTCACACGGGCTCAGTCCAATTAGCGCAAGTAATCATGTCATCCGAGAGATACGCTTGCAGCAAAAGGATCCAGGTATTGATAGAATGGTCGTTTGAATCATTTAAAGCTTGAAACGGTGAGTCAAACAGAAGAAATTCAAAAAAAAAAAAAACAACAACTCCACAACTTTGTTTCATGAATTCCAAGTAAAAATCTTTTCTCTTCTGTTTCAAGTGGCCAGATTTCGATGACGTTGCCAGTATTAACAGCCATTATGGGTTAAAGTCAACTTCATTTACTATACGGGGAAGAGAAATCACTGAAGCTGCTGTATTTTGAATCATCAAACTCCTACACAACGACTCGCCTGGATAAAATACAAACAATCAGGAACGACCCTCTTTTTTATGTGAAAAACGATCTTGCTTTTTTCAATGGTAGATTTTGGTCCTTCATTTATAGCAATGAATTTCAGAAATGAAAAAGTATATGGGCCAATGCATTGTTGTTATTATCTTTTAAAAAGATGAGCTTTTTTCATTTTTTTTCAAATTATAGCCTAAGAGCTCTATGTAGCGTAAAGCTAAACTGTCTGCGGTGTCTGAGTCTGCTCAATCTCTGTGAGTGATTTTGGTGCGATAGGTTTAACTGATTGATGATAATAAATGTCACGTTTACAAGCGGGTAAGATATAAAAGTCACAAATCTTACACGATGATCATAAACGTCATGTTTTGGATCGTTTTACAAGCTCACCAGAAAGCTACCATTAGTACCAGCTCTTGGCTTTACTTCCCCGGAGATTAACAAAACTCTTCGATATCAGACGTATAAAGAAAGGACGATGACATAAAAAAGCAATGAAGTTGATACGCAAATTTAATATGTAGCATAAATGTAGAAAAAAAAAACATAAGTGAGATCGTGTTTTAGTTTTTTAAAATTTTTAATGAGAGGATATTTTAAAAGCCGTACATATCTACTACATTCTTTTGCGTAATACCACCAGCAAGTCATGAGACATGATAAAAGAGCTTGCACATATTGGTTTTCAGCTCGATGATATTGCCTGGTTGTGTTTTATGAAAAGTGCTTTTCTGGGATCGAATTTCGTTTTGATTCATCATTATCATCATGGCATGGCATACGCGGTATGATTATTAAGTAAATGCACAAGTTGATCATTAACACAGATTGATGAGTTTCTCATACTTAAGAACTATCCATTATGCTCAATGTAGCAACAGCTGTCTGGCTTAGAAAGGGTTAGTTTCAACTTTTTCCAAAATGTTTTCCGATCGAGCTTCTTGAAGCCGCGGGTATATAATTCAGCACTCAGTAATCTGCTCCTCACGAGATTCATATAAAAAGGTGATAATTTCTATCATTCTGGTCTTATTGGACTTTAAGTTCTATATCGATGACAGCTACAGATTCGATAACAGTCAATAAACACACATTTTAACTGCATCTGCTGGGTACTACCACCCACAGAAAAAAAACCTGGCAGGCCAGGCAAATAGATATTCCAAATAGGTCAAACCTCGGGTTGTAAATGAGTAAACCAATAATCGTGAAGCCTGGTAGAGATGTCCAAATATTACAGTGGCCTCCATTAATTTGGTCTGGCTCCCATACTCGGAGAACATGTTAGTGGAGGGACTCGATTGATGAACTCCGGACCCCATTCATCTCTAGAGCAACCTCTCTCCCCCTGGACCGCGCACAACCCCCAAACACCCGCTGATCCTGATTCGATCTCGGGGCTGAGCTCTGGGGCCTTCCTTTCTTGTGTCCATGTTGTCTAAACAAATAATATCTCTCCCCTGACGTCCGGACCTCACCGGCCTCCCATTCATCACCTGTAGCAGCCTACTCAGATTTTTCTCGTCATGTGACAATGGAAATGTCACGTACAACCTAATGAGGCCAGCCCACCACTTCCTCACCCAACTAGACTTTTCTCATCCTGAGCACTGTTTACATCACACTCCAGCAAACACAGGAAAAGTAAAAAGAAATGATTGAAGTATTTGATTGCATGCGTTCCGTGACCATTCCCATTCCTGTTTTGTTTTGGTTTTTTATCCCCTAAAACTCACGTCTGAGAAGAAATAGTTTGGAAAGATGAACCCTGCATGTGGAGTAGAGTTCATACATATCCGTAAAGCTTCATCTGAAAATATAGCCGTTACAGTTGATAAAAGAGGTCTAAAGAACAACATCATCTTAATGTTTCAGCTTTTAAAATTATGGCTTGTATTCTCTTCTTCAATCACTTCGATGTTTCACATGGAATCATGCCGCCCACATAGTCAAAGCACTCGTTCTGCGTATTAAATCGAGACTTGAAACACATCAGCTCCACACTCAAGGATGCTATCTCTAATGCTGGTATAGGCAATTTAATATAAACAGCACAACAGCTGGTTGGGAGTGGCCGATGTGTCCCCATAGCATGAAGAACAGATATTTCACAATCTTTGTGAACTTATCTAGTGTCTTATTCGATTATGTTTTCTCAAGGACTAATAATGATGCTTTTTCAAAAATATTTTTTTTAAAATTGAACATTCGCATGCAGCTTGTGTTTGTAACTCGAAACAAACAAAACAAAGCATAAACACGAGAAAGAAAGAAAACGATGAAAAGCAAACAATATCATTTCGTTCTGTGACTAAAACAGCATCAAATTTTTTCCATATTCGCTTTAATTCCTTTCTTAACTGCAGAATAAAAGGCAATGGTCCGTAAATAGATTGTTTAATTAGGAATCTATCTGAGCCCTTGAAAATCAGACTATTTTTCACCCAATCTATCGGAAGCTCATGGGTGAAGTTGAAAATATAAAAATATAAGAATTGTCTTAACACAAGAATATCAAATCTCCTCAGTTTGACTTACATCTTTCTAATAGATAAAATCTCGACTTGGACGGAAGGTTGATTCTGGGTTGTTTTTATTTCATTGCGGTCGAACTGGGATTTCCTGTGATTTATTTCAACCTGTTGTAGATAAAAGTTAAATAGAGCAGAAAGATGATTTGAGATAAGTATCAACATTTTGATAAAACCAAGCGCAGTTTTTAGTTATTTAGATCACTATATTCAGAGGGAAAGTGTGACGTCACACATGGTTCTAAACAATGTGAAAACAAAAGAAGCCAAGTTTCATTTGCTCTGATTAGCCACTTAAGTGAACTCAAAGCATGTGACATCTACTGCGAGAAAGACTGAAATAAGTCGTTTTAATTGTAGTGGTCTTGCCGTGTGGGGACCGTAACAAATAGCCTGTTCCGAGCCAGCAACTAAGCGTTGCTAAAGTCCTTATCGTAAATGACATCACGACTTTTCTTGCTATTCAATAAAGAGAATTTGACCCAATAATCCTTTCTTTATTGCGTTTCTTTGTATCAATAAAACGTCTTGATATTTAAACGTAACATCTCTTTACGAAACGTTATGCCCCACAAAAGTGAGATTGTCTCATATAAAGATGATATGCTGCGAATAAAACTGGCTTGTGGATGAAACAATGGTATAGCTTGATCTCCAATACCCGTGGTATGTATGAAATCAACATTATATTCCCGGTAAAATTCTGATTTTGCAACCAAACGTTCAGACCACATCCTTTATATGTATACGCTATATGATAGCCCAAATACATCGAGGATCTGAAAAGGGCTTGGTCTTTCAATTCTAACGGAAAATTCTAATAACTACGCCCGTCTCTTGAACACTGACTGAATTGTGTCAGCGAGCAGCTCTGCCATGATATCAAGGTCTGTACCAGTATTTGCATGTCACACACCTAACAAGAAAGGACAGCACCAGCATGGCTATCATTGTTGTGTCGCGCTCCGTGCACAGAGTGACATGAACTGTTGAGAGCTGAGTCTACACCCAGAGCTGCTCGTCTCCCGGGAAATCAGGAGCTCGCGTGTGTGGAGCCGACCCTCTTTGCTGGACGGAAGGTGAAGACATTCCTTTGTGGCTGGGTGCTGTTTGATCTATTCAGTGGATTCATGACGCCAATAATAGTTGCACCTTGGGTAGACAAACAACACATGACATCGCACTGCCTTGAGCTATATCGATCTCAAGAGAGTGCTAGTCGCTACATGTGCAGGAGCACGACCCAAAAGCCAATCACAACAAAGTTCGGTGACATTGCTCATATATTTTCGCTCTTATCTCCTTTTTTCGTCTCGACGTTGGAGGTTTTTTTCTTCTTTTTCACTTGTATAGTTTTGTTGGGCGTGAGGGAATTGTTCAATGTGCAAGATATCATCTGCTAAGGATTAAACAATCAACCAAGAAATTAATCATTCAATCAAACCACTGATCAATTATTCAACCTACTTGACAATACATTTTTTCTGACGCTGGCAAATTCAACTGTTATAAAATGAAAATTAAAATAGTTCTAAACCGAATTCTTTTTTCTCGTCAGTCAACACAAACTTATCAAATGAAGAAGAGAAGTCTTTCATTTTCTACTCGTCCTTACTTCAATAAACTTTGTCTTCCCTTAAAAAAATGTGAGCACTAAATACGCGCGCGAAAGTTCTCTCCCAATATATTGTTTTATTGTACAGCAATCAACAAAGCTCTCAACAATTTTAAAATGTAGTTCTTCTTTGTTTTCTTTTCCTTATCTTTGTTTATTGACAACAAACAGCGACCAAAACAATTTTTTTTTAACAAATCCCATTTTCAAGTGCACGGCATTACTCAATCTCTTTAAGTTCAGATTATGCCTCAAGTGATCTTGTTATTTCCATCCTTAATAACTAGAAAGGAAAGCAGAGGGTAGCTCAGTGCGGACGGTTCATTTCTCACCGGAGTAGAAAGCTCTCCTTGGTGCTCGCCAATAAACCTCTCCGTGAGGTGATGGACCTGCCACTTAAATTCCATCCTCCCTGGTTCCGTGGGTCATGTAACGGGGGGCTTGACCTGAAATGGATCTTTTATAATAACAGTCAAATCAGCCTGGGTCGTGCCATAAGGCAAAACAAAATATGGAGAGGGAAAATGAGAGAAATTTCATTTCATTTGGTATGTTTTGACGGTATCTGTTATATAAGAAGTAAATGAGGGAAAGAGAGCGAGAGAGAGAGAGAGAGAGAGAGAGAGAGAGAGAGAGAGAGAGAGAGAGAGAGAGAAAGAGAGAGTAATAGGCCTCTCGCTCTTCTTTGTCTTCTTCTCTTGCTCCTCGTCTTTTTTTTTAATCTTCCTCTAAAGCGACTATAATCACACATGTTTTTTTATTTTTTTTTTTTTATTTCAATCATAGGGTTTTAATTTCCATTTCTTTGCTTTAATGTGCCTTTTCTGTTTGATTATTCTGTTTCACCTTTAAGCAATATTCCTATTTCCCTGGTCTATATAATCATATACTTGTTTTATGGCACGGAACATTAACATTAACAGTTGATCTTTTTGGAAGTGGAACAAGCCGGTAAATTCCCCGAGCACGAAAACTCTTGGGATGACGTCATGGACCTTACCGAGTGGTCTCCTAGCTGCCTTAAGTTCATATCATGCTGATCTTAAAATAGAAACAAAGTCATGTAAGAGGCATTAATACCTTTAAGCACATGTTTGGGTACCGCAAAGGGTGGACATACAAATAATACAAGTTCATTTCTTGATTATGATAATGCTATCAATAAAAGTTGATCTTTCGGCGGACAAGCGTCTTTGCATAGAACCAGAGTTGCTCTATTTAGGTGTATAAAATCGGCCAGTTTGTTTTGCTTTCTTTCAAGAACGTTCAGTATGCCAGCCTTTGTTCAACTGTCATTTTTAAACTTAAAATAGAAGTTAAAAAAAAAAAAAGAAAATATCCAGTTTTTCGGCAATTATCTCGGTGTATAGGACTTTTCATGTCTTAAAGAAATGAAGGTCATCTACCAAAAAAATTGAAATAAAAAAGCAAAGCACATAAACAAATACAACAAAAATGAATGTATGAGGCGGTGCGACCTTCTTGAACCTGCATCTCCCTATCTAATGTAAGTATAATATGTTAAAAATTTGCTACGTATCTTGAAGAATCTTCTTTTTCCTAAGATTTCTTTATTTCTACCAGAAATTATTGTCATTGCTTTACAATTTTTATGCAAACACCGGCAAACATTATTTCTATTAATTATCTAGGCGCTCGTTAAGGATGCTATTCTTATGAGGCAGTATAAATCGAGAAAGTAAATGTTTGTTTAGACTCTCTAATGTGGCCCATGGATTGAAAGGTTTTGATGTAGCACGCGCTAGAAGGTGTGAACAAGGTCGGTGCTAGAGATAGCCTGGTCGGTCAAAAACAGGATGTGAAAGAGCGAGAGGGGTGGGGCACGTCTTCGAAATCAGTTGGTCGAGAGAAAGGAAGAAAAATAAACACTCAGACAGAGAGATGAAAAGAAAAAAATACGAAAAAAAGGCAGGCTAACAACGTGCGGCACAGACGGAGAGAGAGAGAGAGAGAGAGAGAGAGAGAGAGAGAGAGAGAGAGAGAGAGAGAGAGAGAGAGAGAGAGAGAGAGAGTCCATGAAAGGTCCAAAGGGGAGGTCGTGAAAAAGATAGAAAGAAAAGGATTGAAAGAGAGCGAGATAGAGAGAGAGAAAGAGGAAGAGGGGGGGGATAATGCTAGTGTTTTGTTTATTATAGCCATGACATTGAAGAGATAAGTTATCAAATATCGCTTTGCGATCTGTATGAAAATAACTTTGATCGTCTTGCGAGGACTTTATATGTTTAAACATATATATAAAGCTATAATACGTGTTGTACGTAGAATATTTAAAAAAACTGGTTACATTTATACGAATACCAATATTCAAGACGTAGGAAGTAGCAGATTATAATTGCTACAAGACTGTTGCTCATCAACAGAGATTAGATTCTTGTCCATCAGATTGTAATTATAGAAATATGTAAGTTTACTTGATGGACCAAGAAAAACAGCTTTTTAAATTGTGTATTGTAAGAAGTTTTTGTGTGATAGGATGTAGCTCAAGGCTCTGGGATGTGGATGGAAATATTAAGATTAGCGACGATATTTGACTCTTTTATTTCTCTCGAGTGTGAAGAAAATCGAGTGAATGATGATAATGGTGTCGTGATCTCAAAAATGTTCAAATATTCGTCTTCTTATTTGTAGTTTTCCTGTTTCCCTTACAAATAATAAACAAAGTAAGCGATACATTTATCAGTCCCCATGAAAAAAATTGAGTTAAGTGTCAGTCTAATCTAACAGAGCCAGTTCGTCGTCTGACCGGGGTCGGCGTAATAAGGGGCGCTCGAAAATAGAAATATCGAAATGGGAAATTCGATACCGCCCTCTCCGGTGGCAGTCTGAGAGGGTCGAAAGAGCTTTCTGACGTCAATTAGACCGCGAGTTCTGGTTCCTTCTATTTATTTTTATAGAGATCGATGGGGAAGTTTATATCAGTTTCAAGCTAACTCCGTCCCCTATGATGTGGAACATTTTGATTTTGGACATTTATGTCAGGGTATGGATTAAAATTTCTCGTCGTGTCAAAATAATAAAGATGCCATTTAAATGTTTGGACAGAAAATAGAAGAGCTAGAAATAAAATATCCCTAATGTAAACCTGACATTCTTCTGAGTGATAAAAAAATTAACAACGTGTGTGGTCCGAATGTTTTTTTTTAAATCGTGAAAACACGAAAACAATGCAATGAGATTGATGAGAATGTTCCCCCTCATCAATTCCCAATCAGCAGTATAATCGAAACCAATCAACAGCGAGGCGAGGCGGGGCTGCAGCAGAGATGGAAATGTCGGACAGCATCTCCCACGAGTTATCGGTCCTGCTGTGACCGTGCGAGCCTAGGGCGACGACAACCAGGACTGCAGTGGCGAGCCAGGAGCCCAGAGCATGAACAAAACCAGACGTGCTAAGACAGACTCCGAAACAAACAACACATCTCTGTCGGGAGTCGAGAGCTGAAACCGAGGCACAATAATTTGTCTATGTTAAACATAGTCGCGGAAATAACAATTAAGCAATTTTTTTTCACAATTCTTACTGAAAGAAGGGAATTCTAAGCAGTTTTTTTTTTCTGAAATTCCGTTTGCTTTTTCTTTTTGTTTGCTTTTTTAAATTTTTTTTGTTTTTGTTTTTTTTTTTAATTGTTGCTGTTTGAATTTCTTTTCAAGGGCGGGAAATGTATTCTCAGCTGAAGTCTTTCCAGCAGTCTGATTATGTTGTCTGAGGAAAGTGTGAGAAAGCTTTGTAATGATTCACTACAATCTTTACTGTTTTCCTTGATCATTTCATAATACGTTCATCGCATGCTGAGTCACTCTTCATTATCCTTTCTATTTTTGTATATTGATTGTAAGAAGAAAACGCTCCAATGGTGACAATATTTGACCACACTTTTGCATTACTAATAATTTGATATTTTAGTACAAATTTAAAAATAAATGAATTGTTTCTATTTTGCAATACTGCATTAAGATTGTTTGCTGCGAGGGTACAGCTTGAGCGAATTGCAAACGTGTAAAATCTTTTATGATTTAGTCGCACGTGTAAGGTCATCACTGACTGCTGTGAGACATGGGCATATTGAGGATTGCGACATTTTCTCTAATCCAAACTTGATAAGTGTTGGACCCCTGTGTTTGCTGGGAAAGAAAAGTATAGACATAATATATTGACTGGTGTTTTAAGTCATAGAAACTGAGTGAGAAAGAGCAAGAGCGAGAGAGAGAGAGAGAGAGAGAGAGAGAGAGAGAGAGAGAGAGAGAGAGAGAGAGAGAGAGAGAGAGAGAGAGGATGGGAAGGAAGTTGGACTACCAAACAATTTCCCAGTGAGCTGTTTTTCACTTTTTATCAATCCGAGCTGTCGACGCGTTTTGCGATTGCCTTCCCTACTTATCAAAAAAGTAAATAGTCAGATGCCCATATTGTATTGAACCAATACAATTTCATTGGTGAATCAGATTATCGATTCAAAGCCTTTTCTAGGCGCTAGGTTATTATACTTTGCCACTACATCTTACCCTCAGATTAAATTCAGAGTAATAGCTTAAAACGCGAGAGGTTGTTGGCTCGTTTCAT
>JAWDGP010000029.1:647500-675000 GCA_033675545.1 Elysia crispata | reverse complement strand
GAAAGAGAGAGCTCAGCGAGGGGGGAAGGGGGGAATAAATTAAAAAGAATACTGGCACGCCTGCAAGGTTATATATTTCAACACCAGAGGATTTTTAGAATGTACCTGGACAATGATAGATACAAGATGGGAAATATGCATGCAAGGAGGAAACATATTCGTGGCAATAAAAGGTAACTGTAAGTGGTTTTAATATATAGAAAAGTGAAGCAGAAAGTCAAGGAAAGATTCAAAACCGCAGATTTGAACTCTCAAAAAAAACAAAACAAGCAAAAAAACAAACAAACAAACAAACAAAAAACACAATTGGCTGGTCTGCCATTGCCTACGAGCAGCAATCATTAAAAAACCTTTTTTTTTTTTCGAGAAATAATACTCTTTTATCTTCCGTGATAGAAACATTTTTTTTTCTATTTTTCATAAATGATATACTCTTTTAAACACTTTTGAAATAGACCTTTGGTTACGACGTATTATTGTGATTTAAAATCTGCCCACGCATCTTCCTTGTAATTTTTATGCGTCAATCCTTCTATTTGTAGAAGTATAGAATGAGTAGAGTTGCTGTAATTTCCCACACGGTGTGTAATGAGTTGTCGCAGCCTCTTGGTGTGGCGGCAAACACCTGGTGCACTGCGCGCCTGCCCGTGGCTCCACACGACTGATAGCAAGAGTATCAGTGTGGGCGGGGTGATACTGGACGCGATGGTTTCACGACACCTCCTGACACAGTCAATTTCTACACTTCCTAAATACGCCGAACACAAAGATTGTCCTAAAGTAGTCCTTGGCTGAACACTTAACACTAACGTTACAAATTTTTAATCGATAAGCGCATCCCAAACGGACTTTATGATGTTCAACATGAAAAACGGTAAGAAATTCATTTAGCTTTGTCGGGTCGAATTTTCGAGGAGAAAAAAAATGAGATTGACTGTTACCAAAAATTACGCTCAGAGTAAGATGGAAAGTGTGAATCAGGGCGATTTTGTGGTTCTGCTATTAGAACAGACTGCGATACGATGACCTCAAAATAATTGTCATACATAATAATTATAATTGGTTAAATTTTATAGCTATACTTGATTTTTTTTATCATGCTTCATTTCATCCTCTTTTTTTTATTCTGTGTTAAATTCAAACTACCTAATACCGCTGTTTCTACAACACATGTAGTTTATTAGAAAAATAAAAAAAAGATTCTTTATGAAGAGTTAGATTTTTTACTATAGGCAAACAAAAATAATCAGGTACCTTGGTTCATCACTTCAAGAAACTTTGATTGCATTTAAGAGATAGCTTCGAAATGTATTACAGTCAATGAAAGCATAAAGATTTATTTAACTTGCACCAGTTACTTTGAATTAAAGGCTAAAGAAAGGAACTGAGTATACCTCGGCCAAATCTTTTTCATATGAACAGGAATTTGGACTTAAATACACAAAATCGTAACGAAAACTTGGATAAATTCTAGAACGATTGCTAGACTTACTGCCGTGTCTATCTCAGTACTACTATGAGGTCTCAATAAACGGGTAATCCTGAGAAAATCAGCCCTACATAATAAACCGCTGACTTAACAGCCCATGTGCTCCGTCCACACGATACCATAGTGAAGCTGAAAGGATTACAGTATTAACTGTTATGAAGGCCAAGTCAGAAGTCATCTTCTCGTCACAGAAAAGACAAACCCCAAGAGCTTTGGGCGAGCTCAAAATGAAGAATAATCCTGTATTTGAGAATTCCCGTTTATAAATTATACCTAGAATAATCCTTTATTTGAGAATTCTCTTTAATAAATTATACTTAGGATAATCCTATATTTGAGAATTCTCTTTCAAAAATTATACCTTAGATAATCCTGTATTTGAGAATTCCCTTTTATAAACTATACTTAGGATATCCTATATTTGAGAATTCCTTTTTATAAATTATACCTTAGATAATCCTGTATTTGAGAATTCCCTTTTATAAATTATACTTAGGATATTCTTTATTTGAGAATTCCCTTTTATAGATTATACTTAGGATATCCTATATTTGAGAATTCCTTTTTATAAATTATACTTAGGATATTCTTTATTTGAGAATTCCCTTTTATAGATTATACTTAGGATATCCTATATTTGAGAATTACTTTTTATAAATTATACTTAGGATATTCTTTATTTGAGAATTCCCTTTTATAGATTATACTTAGGATATTCTTTATTTGAGAATTCCTTTTTATAAATTATACCTGAATCTGAATCACTTCTCTCTTGTATTCTGGTCCTGATTCTTCTTTTTTTAGTTTCGTGTCTGTCAGACATTCTCTCTTTCTAATTTTGTTTTCATTGTCTCTATCTATCTCTCTGTATCTCTCTCTCTCTCTCTCTCTCTCTCTCTCTCTCTCTCTCTCCCTCCCTCTCTCTCTCTCTCTCTCTCTGTCTCTCTCTCTCTGTCTCTCTATCCATCTATCTAAGTAACTGTTTAATGAGATACGTCCGAAGTTAAGGAATCTGTTGATATACAGTGAGAGGGATTCTGTTTTTCCCTAAATATCATTAGACTCGGTCTTTTGAATCATCATTTTTTTGTAGACTGCCAATCACAACTCATTCCTTGCGAAGTCAAAGAGACAAACTTTTCTATCTTTTCTTCTTAGGTCATGTTCAGGCTGACAAATTTAAAATTTTCTATTTAAATGTTCAAATTTTATATTGAAGTCACTCGTCGCTAGGCTTTTTTCAAAGGTCAGTCACTAACGAGACATATTCTAAGGGTGTTGGTTCATGTATTAAATTTGCTTTACGGAAAATAATTACACAGAGAGAGTATTAGATATACGACATCTGCGATTCTTGCTTTAATCGCACGCTCTGCCATTTTGTCCATCTTCTTCCTCAGGTAGCATTGGGCAATACAGCTGACCCTGGTCACAGCAAGTGAGCACTTGGTGAGCTGTCATGGTACCAGATGCGTTGCTGTTGTGTTAACACGGACCAGCGCTGCTATTGGAATCGGTAAACTACATGTTGTTAATTCAGGCGAATGCTTTATTTTTTCATCATTTTAAGCGTTGTTTGAACTCACAAGTTGATTTCCTATGTTGTCATTCAGTTATACTTAGAATGCGAGCTGTATTATTGCACAAGTTTGTTCTACATCAACGCCCAAACATCATAGTAACCTCAGCAACTAATTTTAGTCTCGGGACATTCTCAGAGAAATTTCTTAGTACATGTACAATATTCAGATTTAAATCTTTACTTGGATCGAGGCTATATTAAGAAGTTCAATTTTGACGAAAATTTTTCTCATTTTGCTTTTTACAGAACTAGTCTATTCCTGCATTTCTGCCTTATTGGTAACAGTCGAATGATTCTATATTTAGCCATGTCAAAGATGTTCACATTCTCTCACAATAAATTTTTAACATATTCCAATGTTTCAAAAGACACAAGTTTCCATCTTCATAAAAGTTAAAGCATGAAAAAAGAAGTGGATTAAAGACATTTAGTTTTTAATATTCAACATTGCTTTCAAAGCAAACATTTTCTCCTTAGTTTTTTTACATTTAGCTTTAGAAGTATAAAATTTACACATTTATAAATGAAACTCTAGTAAACAAGTTTATTAGGCGGACCAATTTTTCTGCATTAATCCTTTGCTCGATATAAATGCATATACATATATATCCAAACAGTAACTATAACAAAAAAAAAACTGCACTTCATTTCGCCTTTCCTGTTAATTTTAGTCCTTAGTCTATAGTAAATTCGTTTTTTGTTTTGTTATGTTTTTGGCCAAACAAATACTTAATCTCACAAAACAGAAATGTGAGTTTTAGTTATTTCCTTTCATCCTGAAACGATGCCTTTCCATTAGAAAAAGTTTCAACGTGAAACAAATAAAATAACTCTATTGCATTTATTTTTTTCCCTATTTCAGTTAAGATCGCTCAAAGCTCACCCTAACAGTGCACCCTCAACAGCAGACTTTCCACCTTTAAAACCTTCCAAAACGAAGAATATCGTCTCTGTTTCTGGGGGAAGATGCTGTTGTCCTGGTTTGGTCTCATGGCACAGCTTGGTGTCTCCAACTGATCTGCTCTATGATGTTGATCGCGTCAGCTTCACGTGGTGCTGCTAGAATGAGCCCTACTCGGCACTGACGGACTGGGCCAACCTCACATAATGACCACGCCATACGAGGTGGTCAGCGCCTCTCCTCTGCCGATAGCAGTCACGCTGATCGCATCCAAAGAATCGCCGTATGACCACGCGTCCGGCATATTTGACAACGTGACCCTGCACCTTCTGGGAAACCTGAGTGATGGCAACACTACAGAAAAAGGAAAAGACGACATGGTTATCTACCCCTATCACCACCCTCGGTATG
Source organism: Elysia crispata (assembly GCA_033675545.1). Classification (NCBI taxonomy): domain Eukaryota; kingdom Metazoa; phylum Mollusca; class Gastropoda; family Plakobranchidae; genus Elysia; species Elysia crispata. The sequence goes on along the minus strand of JAWDGP010000029.1, from coordinate 670,617 downwards.
GAGAGGTGCCGATGATCTTCATTTGCATCCTGCTGGGTGGGATGATATTGGCCATCATTTTGGGCAACATTTTCGTCATCACTGCCATTATTGTGGAAAAATCACTTCAGGGCGTTTCCAACTACTTGGTTCTGTCCCTAGCCATGACTGACCTTCTTGTGGCCGTGTTGGTCATGCCACTAAGTCTTATCAATGAAATCAGCACGAACTGGTTCCTCGGAAATGTCCTTTGTGATATGTGGATCTCTATGGACGTGCTCTGCTGTACGGCGTCCATACTACACCTAGTGGCCATAGCGTTTGACCGCTACTGGGCTGTCTCCAATATCGATTATATTCGCAGCAGGAATGCGCGACAGATCCTCTTTATGGTTGCCATTGTGTGGATGGTATCGGTGTCTATATCGATACCGCCTCTTTTTGGTTGGCGACATGAGTCGGACGGACCAGAGTTTAATGGGCAGTGCTTGATCTCTCAGGACCACGGCTATACCATATTTTCCACTGTGGGAGCATTCTACTGCCCTCTTTTACTCATGCTGGTTATCAACTTTAAAATCTACAGAGCGGCTCGATACCGCATCCGCAGAAAGCGGTTTGGAAACCGGAACTGCCATCATAACGGGTTGCAGGCGATAAGCGTTCCGATATCAGTCGTTAACGCGGACGCATCTCAACGGACAAACACGCGTCATTCATCAGGAAGTGACGTAAGTCAGGATGGTGTAAGTATGTACATGCCCTCCTGCACCAACGCCAACGAAGTGACTCGAATGGACACCGAATCCCCGCTGGATTTGGCGGAAACAACTGATGCGCTGCTGAGCCAAGACCCTAGCCTTCAGCGCATGCTCAGCAACACATTAACTGTCCCAGCATGCACTGTAAATGTATCTTTGGCGCGGCCGGGGCCAGGAGGCATGGTCTCCAACAACAACGTGACCAAGCGCGCTAAACGAGGTGCCGACAAGGAGCGGTACCGGCGAGAAAAGATGGAGATGAGGCGAGAGAGGAAGGCGGCACGGGTACTTGGCATCATCACCGGGGCGTTTGTTGTGTGCTGGCTGCCTTTCTTCATCGTGGCTGTACTGTTACCGATGTGTGGTGAGCGCTGCTACATACCCGACTACGTACTCAGTCTCTTCTTGTGGCTGGGCTACTTCAACAGTCTCATAAATCCCATCATATACACAATATTCAACCCGAGTTTCAGAGTCGCGTTCCGGAAAATCTTTTTCCGCCGTATAAGATCAAAGAGGCTGAGATAACAGGAAATATTCCATTGACATGTTCAAAAACACTTTCATTTTCCTTTATACTTGTTTCCATTCTTTTCATTTCCTTGAGGTCAATTGAATTTTTTTCTCAGTGCACTATGTGAAGACTACTTACAGTAGACACAACTTATCATGGACACAGCGTTCCTCATCTACAACTTTCGCTCTGATCTCAAATACCTAGATTCCAGGTTCCGTGCTTATGTTCAAGATTCTTAGTTTGACGTTATAATGACAAATGTTTTAGCAGCTTTTTGAAAAGCCGAATCTTATTTTTGCAGAAAACGCCATAAAAACTGAAACTTAAAATGTATCGGAATGTTTTTAACCCTTTATGCTAAATAAATCGCAACGTGCAATTTCTGACTTGAATTCTCATGAGCTTCTTACAGATTAATCCTAGGACGTCATGCATGGACGTGGTAAAACTTACAAGTAAAGAACTGAGAAAAATGTTAAATAAGAAATAATGAAAATTAGATTTATATTAAATTGACTTTCTTTTGTACTATCTGTTGCCTCTATTTATGTACTAACGTATCCTCGTGGATCTATTTAAATATTTATTTTACCTACGTTAATATGCGGGTCATCAAGTTAACGCATGGGACCTCAAACTGATTCTGAACAAGGAAAGAATTCTATAATGTACATAGATCTCTTGTGCTTAAATCTCTCACAAAATAATGTAAATAGAAAAAGAATGATATTTTCACTGTGATATTGATGAAGAGGAGTTTTCTATACAACTTTAATTATGAACAAAATTAATTCTTGGTGCGTCACTCAACACAATATTATCAAAATGTTCTTGATGACCTCCCCGTTGTAAAATATTCTTTTGGCGCAGTTCTCTCTCATGTAGGCTGAGTTCGTTTTGTAAAGAGACCAATCAGAAAGATGCATTGCCTGGGTAGCGAAAACTTTTTTCTACCGATTTCATTAAAAAAGTTATGTCAATCAATTTAAAGTTTGATCTCATTTAAAATAGTTATTGATCGTTTCAGATACGGAATCAAATCTTTTTCAAAGCAAGTTATAATCACAATATGGAAAGTTCAGGACAGTATACTGAAGAGGACGACATTTCTATAATTTTTCTAATAATATCACAAAGCCAAACGTTTGTTGAGCAGTTTTGAACATCATGCTGCTGTGGTTATGCACGGATCGCGCCAAGCACTGAATGTTTAGAAAGATTTCAACATGAGTCTCAAAGGTGCTGAGTCATTCAAAAGGGTTAAAAAGTTTAAGTTGCAACAGTGGCACAATAGTAATGTATCCACAAATAAAAATATCGTAAAGCAAGTCTTAAAGCTCAGCTAGCTTAAGTGACGCGGTTTTCACCAAAATGAATGCTTTTGAGGAATTTTTTCAGGACTTAGTCGTCATCTTTAGACGTGAGACCAGCATAAACTGATCAAAGTAGCTATAAAATCAATGTTTGCAATATGAATACTGATTGCATTAGAGAGGTCATGGTTTTACAAAGCTCCAAGCTTGTTTCTAGCTAGATCTATATCTCTAACTCTCTTTGAAGAGACCTTGCCGAATAGTTTGAATCACAGCAATGTTCCTGGCGTATCTTATGGTCTTTGCATCCAACTTTGAGAATTTGGTAGAGACGAAAACTCTTTTTTTCGCATCCAAGATGAGCCACTTCAAGCTCAATGATTTTCTTGTCATAAAAAGACCTGGAGCGACAGAGAGGTACTTTATTCCAGTAGTTTGGGAGAACAGACCATGTATCAGATAAATCGCGGTGGTTCCACTCTGTGTGACATACAGAGCCGTGGAGTGTAACTCTTCCTGGGTGAAGTTCAATAAAACATCGGAGTCCTATTTAAAGTTGACACGAGACGGATGCCGTTGTCCCTGGTTTCACCGAGAAGATGAATCGGCCCGTTACTATTGTTAGCTTTGTCACTCTATCAAGATTACTGGAGAAGTCGAATCATTCTTTTCTTTATAACCTATTTTTCTCTTTGATTGAGCTACTGGGTCTTATACGTTATTTCATAATAATAATTATATTTCAAGGCCAAATTTCCACACGGTGCTCCATTATTATCAGTAAAGGTAAAGTCAATCACAGTAATAAAGAAAAAGTGGTCATAAAAAGGGGGGGGGGGGGAGACAAAAAAAAAAACCAACAAAGATTTAAGTTTTTCCCTTCGTTTAGTTTTATTTGTCTGTTTGATGTTTCAAAGAAATGCGAAAGGATTAACCCAAGCTTTTATCAAATCTAGGAATTTCAGAGTTAAATAATATAAAAAGAGAGAGAGAGAGAGAGAGAGAGAGAGAGAGAGAGAGAGAGAGAGAGAGAGAGAGAGAGAGAGAGAGAGAGAGAGAGAGAGAGTTTTTATGCTCTACAACCTTTGCATCAAAATCGGCTAATTTGAAGTAATTAGATTATGATAAAAACAAGTTTCTTTTTCCTGGTCCAGAATTTTTCTCCAGTTCTATATTTACTTAAAGTCCTGAGCCGAGCAGAATCTGTAAAATTGGTTTTTCGATAAATGGTTATCTTGGCAGCAATCATTTTAAAGCTTACGCAATCTAGATTTATTGGTAGCGTTTTTTTCATTCGATAATGTGTTTAAATTGCCAAGATTTTAAATATCAGTTTAATTATTTTTTACAGAGAATATATAATCATTAGATGAAACTAACAGAAGATTGCTGAACCCGTAAATAACGTTTCCCATTAAAAAAAAAGCCTATTCTATATCTATTATAGTCAATGGGAGGAAGGGTAGTATTTGTCTAGTCGAATTTTTTGCTTCAATTTTTCTATAACAAAAAGATGATTGTGGTGGCACACAAATATGCAAATTCAAGCACTGTTTAACACTTTCAAAATAACAATACCTACTACATTGAACTTCTTTTTTAAATTTTTGTTTATTCCTTCTGATAAACATCATATTAAAAAGCAATACCATTCGAACATAAAATCTGGTCTCAAGTGAAATAAAGAAATCAAGAGTGTAGGTATTTTGATATTTTATGTGCCGTGGCAAGGTACTTTCTAATCACGAGAAGTTTTAGTTGCTCATTGTAAACGAAAGATAATAGTTAAAAATAGTTCAGGATTTTAAGGATTGGGGTACTTCTTTTTCCGAATAAATATCCATAGGTTAGATTGTGTTCAGCCTATGCAATACATTTTTCATTGTTTTATAGAAAAACTACCCATCTTCATAGAAAAGATGTCCAAATAAAAACGAATCTGGAAAGCGTCCGCTTTAAGAAGTGCCGCAATGGTCCTACCCAGCCAGTCAAGCAAAGATCTTGCAGGAAAAAAAAACCTCCCTCATAAATCATAGAACATATTTAAAGGAGTCCTTTGGTATTCTTGAAAGACCTGCGCAGCCAAAATCGATGATTCTCGTAACGCAAGCAGAAGCAAGTTGGGAAAACCCCGCACTGTCGACATCAATCAAAGATCTGGTAGAATCACAGAAAACTATTGGGAGTTGTTGCGTTAGATTTTTTTTCCCATTTGGGTTTTAATTGATTCGTTTCCGGCAAGATTTTTAGATTTTTAATTAGATCTCAAATTGGCTTTTCCTGGCCTTTATTCTCATTGACGGAAGAAAGTAATGAAGCGTAAAAGACGATGGTGATGTTATTAATAATAATTACACAAAGGGCAATTTATGGTTGTCCAAAATAAAAGAAAATGATCACCTCTATTTAATCTTTGCTTTGTCTCGATAAAATATGAGATTATCATTTGTTATGTTTAAAGCACGTTAACTGCTATTTTGTCTCGAGGCATATTGCTTGTTTTGTTTAAATTTAATGGAAAGAACTAATGAGCTCTACTTAGAATGTGGTTCCAACTGCATTGTGCACAATCTTTATGTTTGTTTTTCTTTGTAAAGATTAATTCTATGACATTGTACTGCACTGATGTAAATTTAGCAACTTTAAAGTGGGAACGAAGTAAAAAAAAAAAATTTGAAAGGCATGCGCATGATAGTTTGCCATGATTGTTTTTTTTAAATTGATAAATAATTTAATTAAAGAGGCCAACGACCATATATAATTTCAGGGTAATATTTAGAAACGAACGTGTTTTTTTTCTTTTATCGGAAGATGATTTTAAAAAAGATATTTAGATATAAATCCTTTCATTTTGCACTCAAGATTCTAAGAACAATTGGGCATTCAATTTCCTATTACTGGCTTAAGTCTATCAGGTTTTTTTTTTTTTTTTCATGTTTTCACGAATGCAAAAAGAACAATATAATATTCATAAAAATACTGCTATTTAATGGTCTTTCTTTTTTAACAATCACAGAAATTCCAAACCCGATATTGCATTTTACTGTTTTGATCAAGAGAAAACAGAAAAATATACCATGGAGAGGGAAATACCAATTTGTTTCACGTCTCCTAAGTCTCCCTCCTAAGTTGGGAACGAAGAGAAAATCCGAGCTTGACCTGAGCCCGGGTCAGCCACGCAACACTTCAAGTGAGATGAATTACTTGGGTGGGGATGTTTTGCACGGCTTGCGTGGCGCTTTTATTGAGTCGTGATGAATCAAAATATTTATGAGTTTGTTGATACGGAACATGCATAATATTATTTTTGTTGTTTTTAAAATTGTCGTTTTTGAAAAAAAAAAAAATAAACGAATTTGACAGAAATGCAACCAATGCATTTTTCTTCTTCGATCTTTGTTTTCTAGTTGTGTTATATATGTTCTCTATAGATTACTCATATCTATCTTATTCCTCCTTGTTATTTTTCCTCTCTCTCTCTCTCTCTCTCTCTCTCTCTCTCTCTGTCTCTGTCTCTCTCTCTCTCTCTCTCCCCCTCTTTTTCTCTCTGTAGTCATGTATCCTTAATTTCTCTCTCTCTAGTCCTCCCTCTCTTTCTCTCTAGCTCCCTTTATCTCTCCCCCTCTCGCTCTCTTTTGGCTCCGTGTTTTTTCTATCTCAAACAGCAAATATTTCATCAATGTAACTTTAATCTCTGGCAAACACTGTGTTTACTTTTGATGTAAACAGACGGATGAAGTTATTGATACTACAGTGACAGCAATAAAATCTGATAATCTTTTTTTTTTTTCAAGTTGAATATGAGACTTGCATCTATACGATTTTAGTTTTTTTTAAATATCGAAGTGTGTTAAAATAATTTGTAAGGTAAATTCAGAATGCGACAATGGAAAAATGGTGATAAGAACTATATTTTTTTATGACAGCTTAAAAATTTCTCATGATGATTAGAGTATACAATGGATGTGAAGGTAGGGATTTGGAACTGATGATGATTTGGACAAGGTCATGCTGTGAATTTGGGTATTGTGTAAATGTTTTGGTGATATGGAGAAAGTGATGATGAGGTTTTTAGGAACATGATGATAGTGTGAAGGTGAAACTGTGAAAGTAGTGGTAATCTTCAGGTGATGGTAGTGTGAAGGTGATATTATGAAAGTAGTGGTAATCTGAAGGTGATAGTAGCGTGAAGGTGAAACTGTGAAAGTAGTGGTAATCTTCAGGTGATGGTAGTGTGAAGGTGATACTATGAAAGTAGTGGTAATCTGAAGGTGATGTTAGCGTGAAGATGATATTGTGAAAGTAATGGTAATCTTCAGGTGATGGTAGTGTGAAGGTGATACTGTGAAAGTAGTGGTGATCTGAAGGTGATGGTAGCGTGAAGGTGAAACTGTGAAAGTAGTGGTAATCTGAAGGTGATAGTAGTGTGAAGGTGATGATAATGTGAAGGTGATACTGCGAAAGTAGTGGTAATCTGAACGTGATGATAGAGTGAAGGTAACGATGATTGTTAATGTAAAGATAGTGACAGTATGCAGATGATTATAATCAGAAAATGGTGAGAGTACGATGGTCATGATGGCATGAAAGTGATGATAATGTGACGGTGATACTGTGAAAGTAGTAGTAGTAGTAGTAGTAGTAGTAGTAGTAGTAGTAGTAGTAATAGTAGTAGCAGTAGCAGTAGCAGTAGCAGTAGCAGCAGCAGCAGCAGCAGCAGCAGCAGCAGCAGCAGCAGCAGCAGCAGCAGCAGCAGCAGCAGCAGCAGCAGCAGCAGCAGCAGCAGCAGCAGCAGCAGCAGTAGCAGTAGCAGTAGTAGTAGTAGTAGTAGTAGTAGTAGTAGTAGTAGTAGTAGTAGTAGTAGTAGTAGTAGTAGTAGTAGTAGTAGTAGTAGTAGTAGTAGTAGGAGTAGGAGTAGGAGTAGTAGTAGTAGTAGTAGTAGTAGTAGTAGTAGTAGTAGTAGTAGTAGTAGTAGTAGTAGTAGTAGTAGTAGTAGTAGTAGTAGTAGTAGTAGTAGTAGTAGTAGTAGTAGTAGTAGTAGTAGTAGTAGTAGTAGTAGTAGTAGTAGTAGTAGTAGTAGTAGTAGTAGTAGTAGTAGTAGTAGTAGTAGTAGTAGTAGTAGTAGTAGTAGTAGTAGTAGTAGTAGTAGTAGTAGTAGTAGTAGTAGTAGTAGTAGTAGTAGTAGTAGTAGTAGTAGTAGTAGTAGTAGTAGTAGTAGTAGTAGTAGTAGTAGTAGTAGTAGTAGTAGTAGTAGTAGTAGTAGTAGTAGTAGTAGTAGTAGTAGTAGTAGTAGTGGTAGTAGTAGTAGTGGTAGTAGTAGCAGTAGTAGTAGTAGTAGTAGTAGTAGTAGTAGTAGTAGTAGTAGTAGTAGTAGTAGTAGTAGTAGTAGTAGTAGTAGTAGTAGAAGAAGTAGAATAAAGCATAAAAGTCTTCGCGGTCAGGAACAGTAAAATAGACATGGTTGTGACTTTTTTTTTAATTTTAAAATAGCTCCAAAAAATTTACAATGTAGACCTTTTTTGTGAGGGATGCTCTGGGTTACCATTATAGCTCGGAGCGACAGGAGAGCCATATCACTTCCCACACAGGAAAGTCATATCAGTTACAGAAAATCGATGCCCAAAAATTTTAGGGTGTGCGAAACAAAGCCTGCACAACTTTGCACATTACCAATAACACACAAGAATATGAAAATGGAACTTTTCTCTCCTCCTAACAGCGACATCTCCTTGATCACAGTATCTGTTTGGCACCAGTTCAAGCTAAATCAAGGAGGGGAAAAACAGTTATAAGGTCTTAAAGTTGGATTTCTAAGTTTTACATACAAAAAGTTTTTTTATTTTTGCCTTCTTTTTTGGGCAGAACTAACTCTGCAACCCGCAAGGCTCAATAAGTTGCGAAGAGTAATAGACGAATCAATAACTCATGTCATGAAAAAGCAAAAAAGGACCGCAGCCATTTCCCTTTGAGAAAAAGATGATATCCCTACTAATTTTCAGCTAGAGTTACCTTCCTTGAGATCCTGACAAACACAGCCTACGTCTAATCTTAAAAATGTTAAACATATCCAAAGAATTACAATAAATCTTAATTTGAAGAAAATGATGTATTATTATTTTTAATGGTTTAAGTTGGATTGGTGAGCTTATGATCAATCAATCGATCTGGTGACGCCAAGAGTCCAGGGTTGAGTAGAAATCTGACGCCACACCAGTCCTCTCTCTGTTCAGCCAATCTGGTACATTCTGCTAAGCGTGCCCTGACCACTCCTTGATGTTGTTGCACCACTGAGCCCGAGGCTTATGATAGTGCAAATAATATATTATGCCACAACCTGATATTAAAGTTCAGATTAGAACAACAATTCTAATTTTCTCGATGAACCCATTTCTAAACAACTCCTTTCCCAACCATTTGTTTTAATCCTTTGTCAAGAAACAGTAGAGGTACTCAAGCACGCACGCTCGGGAATTGTCAGAATAGTAGGTCGTCTTATCAACTCCCATAGTCGATTCAAAACTAGGGTGAATAGCATCAAGATAAGTTAGGGCTGTTTTAATTCTACTCTATTTGCTTTGCATTGCAGAGGATAAGTCAACGTAATCCTCCTTCGATGTTTGCTGGCACAGCGCGATCTGCACCTAATGACATGTCATTTTATTTTAACCCAAAATGTAATCAAAAGAGCTCATCTTTTTATATTACGTGCCGTTTATCCGCATGCCGTTTCTCATTAACTTGCGGCGAGGATAGATTGTTTCTGTAGAGGTTAGCATGACACTGGACTTAATCAACAGGATAACTTGACTTGAAGCATACGAGGATTTCATTTTCAAACGAAAACATATGTTCTGGGCTAGTGAGGAGATATCAAAATAAACAATGTGAAACCTGATTGTACGTAACGAACCTATAATTTCTGGAAAGGTCTACGAAGCCATTGCCTAGATATAAAAGAATTCCATATCCATGCGCCATGGCTAATTTTGTTAATATAAGTGGCATAGCATGTCAGAATAAATTAAAAATTACAAATAATTATAATGGAAAAGCCAAGGTTTGTTTGCACTGGCATTTCTGTTGGGTTTTATTTTTAGAAAACACTTGTGAAACTTGGCTTTCCATGAGCGAGATATCCATGAAGTTAAAAGGTCACGGGTCACAAAGAAGGCCCGCTGAAACAATGTCAGACAATAAACAGATAAACAGAATAATTAAACAGAGTACCACCATCTGTGACAAGATCATTGTAAAATGATTGTTTAGGTTAAATCCGGTAGGCAGATCAGTTTCGCTTCGGATTAAATCTCTTCATTCACGGAATGATAGCATATAGATGCCCAGCTGTGCCGAAAACAAAAACAAAAACAAAACAACCAAAGCAGATGGAGGTCGGACAAAGTGTTCCTACTAGAGGATTTTTCTTTTACCTTTTTTTTTTTTCTGAAAAAATGAGAAATCTTGTCAAAAGGCATTCCTGTGAACATTAAAAACACTTTCATTTAATTTTTGCAGAGAGAAGACTATTCACATGAAACATCTGTAGATTTGCGGCCAACTGGACCTGACCTTTCCTCACAGTGGAACTGGACGCTTTACAAATAGCTAGACTTTATTGAGCTGAGTTTTAATACTCCACTAATTAGATTATAGGAGTGTTAAGATTATTATTTATATCAAGAAGCTTTTGAATCTCTCACTCTGAAATAATGCACAATGGAGATTGGGTATTTTTTTACTCTCTTGCTTGACTGTAAAATTGTCTAGTCCCTCTTTTAAACACATCAAATTATCGAGGGGTCGAAACATCTAGGTATAAGTTTTAATCTTTGAAGCATCAGTCATATCGATGCGAGAGTTACAACTTTTTTTCCCCAGTTTTCTATCTGCCAACGTTAGCCTCTGTAATGCTAATGTAAATTAGGTCATTCAAAAATCTTTTCATTATTAATTTCTGCTTAAAATAAAAACTCTCTTTCAAGGAAACATAAGCAACAAAAAGTTGTCCCTCAATATGAAAGCATTGGTAAAGTTTCCACGAATTTCGATCAAATTCCTTCCGATCTTGAAACTCTGGTTCTTTGTTCCTCAGGGATTTAATCTGGTCCCATGGGCTATCCGTCACAGATACTGAGGACATTGAGCCTCAGTCCTCTCCATTGTGACTGGTACTGTTAGGACAGAGTATAAAATAAATACGCACACCGCAAGGCTGGCATCAATTCATCATGGATATAGCATGATTTACCATCAATATTACCATTGTCAGATACAGACTCTGAGGTTTCCGCTTCTAGTTTAACTCAGATTCAATTTGTCTTTGTTGTCATCTCGTGCGAAAACTGAGGCAGAACTACTGAGAATTTAAGTGTGCACTACAATTTGATTGTTACACTTACATATTTTGTTTGCCATTTTTTTTTATTATTTCTCTGCAAGAACTTTATTCCCTCTAGTTCTTTAGATAAGAAAAATCTCACGGTGACAACTTTGGATGCTTCGTAAATGGATCGTCAGACCACTCTTCTTTTAGTATCTACGGCTTATTTGAGGTCGAAGTTCCTGTGTGCCTGTCTGCTAGGATATACATTTTGTATTATTAATGTGCTCCCGTTTTGTGGTCGTCCCTTTCTGTCTTCAAACTACCATGAAGTTTTGGAAATGTGGAAAAAGAAATAAATCTTCTAAATACACATTCTTTTTCCTGCTTTTTTTTTTAAAATAAATATTGTTAAAAAGTAAGTAAAAGTAAACGATAATTACCTCCTTTTTTACTGCAAGATCCATTATTGTATTTGACTAAATTCTAATTTACTCTCTCTCTCTCTCTCTCTCTCTCTCTCTCTCTCTCTCTCTCTCTCTCTCTCTCTCTCTCTCTCTCTCTCTCTCTTCCATATTGAATTAGTAAACCGGGTGTTCTCTCTCAACAAAGACTTTTTATCCATCTAAATAAGTTAAGAAATACATGTTTTCGTGCTACTCTATAGCAACTCATATGAGGAAGTGACACACATTTAATTTAAAAGTGAGGTAAAGGAGATCATTTTTTTAATCACTTGATTTGCGGTAATTTAAGGTTTTTTAACCTCAATTAAGTTCACATTTGAGTTTTTAAAGACACTTTCAATGCCATCAGGTCATCATTGAAGAAGATAACCGTCATCTGAAAGCTTCCGACATCTATATTAGGCCTCCTGGAGATGAGAATTTTCCGGTGAGGATAGCTGTGGTGAGGACGTAAGGATGGGCGTGAGTAATCTCTGGACAGCAATCTTAGGTTCTAGACCTAAACACGATGCTTTCAAGAAACTGGAAAGCGTATCATGCAGCAACGACAGCAACTTTTGATGTGCCTCGCAAATACAGCAACGTTGTGACTCTAGCTTCAATCTCACCCACGGTCTTACCCTTTCAAAAGGAAAAGTGATGTTGAATTCTCCAAAAGAGGCGGGTTCATGTTGACCAACTATATTTTGTACATAGTCAATGGCGTCAACCATATTTTAGATCCAAAACAACACAAAGAATATGGGCAGTTTGTAGGATGAAAAATGTATTGTGCCAAATTAAAAATATCTTTTCATAAGACCAAGATATAATGTGAAGCACAATGCCATCGCAAAAATATACAGTTGTGAATCTTCAGATTCAATTTGTTTTAAACATAAAGAAAAGTTTTATTGTAAAGCTATCATTTCGTTCTATTTGATCATGCAACTTGCGTTTCTAGCAGCATTGGATTAGACTTTTTTTTTTAAACAAAAAGCTATCATGACACTGAGCTTTCCTGTTTGAATTACCTGTGATACTTTTTTTTTTATAAGTTTTACTACCACACTTTGTGGAATATTTTGATGTGCCCGCCCATAGTCATTGTCCCATTTAAAGGTCAGAGCAAAAATTGACCATATAGCTTTCGTATGAGATGTGTTTGGTGAAAGAGTTACACTTTCTTACATTTGGCGTTTGTGCATTGCTTTGTTAAAACTGTTGTCTGATATGGATTAAAAAGAAGATAGAGTATACAAGAGTTCATTGCACACTAACAATTTATCAAGATACTGAATCTCACAAGCCCAGCTTAGTCCTATTCAAATCAAGAAATCCTCTGTAAAACAAAACCTAAACTTGTAACCCTGATGTTTGATTTAAGCGATTTAAATTGTAGCCGGACCATATTTTTTGCGCATGGCTTTATCAGTAACGGATGCGCTTCTCGTGCCGCTCCAAGGATCGGACCAAGTGGGTCTGAACTGCTCACAACCTGAAATAACGATATGGAAAGAAGTCTGAAATATATCAAGAGCTTAAAATAAAACTTAAAAAAAAAAAGGATGTTCCTATCATGGGTCTCTGGTTGGGATATAAATTCGGATGTTATTAAGTTGAGGAATCACTCAACAACTTGATGTGGTTATAAAAAACAATATATTATTATTACATTACAGTTAGTCAGTAACCTTGAACTCTACGAATAGATTTGCCTGGAATAGTCTCTACGCTAATTGTTTTCTGTAGTAACAGCTACTTTAAGTCTTTTATTCAGGGGCGGTATCGGAATGTTTGGACTTCCCGTCAGTAAACATACATTTGGTTGGACGTGCACCCCCTGCACCTAGAGGGGAGGAGGGGGGGGGGATATCAGTTCCAGAGTTAGGGATAGCACACAGAGCAGAAAAATGATTAGCCGCATGTAAATATCTGCTGTCCAAGAAAATGCCACATAAAATGATTATAATTATATTTGCACGCGTAAACTCCCAAATGATTCCATACCGATACCTATTTTTTCAGCCGTTTGAAGATCCCTACGTTGCGGCTATATTGCGATCGCAATGAACCAAGATAGTTCATGAAGTGAACCAGTAGGCTGCAAAAAAATAAGCTCAATGTTGTTATTTTCTATTTTTTTTACATAACATAATTTCAGGCATCATTAAGGAATAAAAATCTTCTTTTGTGGTATTACAGAGTCTCCATGCTCGCCGACACCTGAAGAAGTCCATCACACATAGAGGCAATAATAGCTCTAATGCAAAGCGTGTATATATATATATATATATATATATATATATATATATATATATATATATATATATATATATAATCAATCTATAAATGAACGGGGTAGTAGATTAAACATACGTCATTAGAAGACATGTCTAGTAGATTATTAATAAATTAATAAATCAAGTTATTGTAAAGTCTGTTATGGAAATAAAAAAGGATCTCTTAACGTAAGTAATAGTTAACTCGACGATGTAAATAGATTGATATGATGTACTTTTCTCTTTCCTTTTTTTCATTCTAAAGGACGGTGATTAGAATACAAAGGAACTGCGTAGATAGTTTCACTGAGCGAATTATCGATGGGCGTAAATCATGACATTTGATGAAAGATATAGTAGACGCTGAATCTATTATCCGTAATTACTATTAACCCATGATCTGATTAAACACTTTCCACAAATGTAAATTACTTAGAGATGCATAGAAATACAATAACTCTTGCCACACAGTTTTTGTTGTTGTTTTTACCCAATACTATATTGTTTTGGTAACTCTTTTCGGAGCAATGTCCTCCATGACTATAGAACTATTAAACCTCAAATTTTACAGACCACAAGCATGATTTCCCGTTCAAATGAATAGTTAGGGAAGAAAACTACATTGAAGGTAATCAAACTTTACATCGATAACAGATTTATCTCCTCCAGAGCCATACAACTACAAGATGGAAAGCAAATTTTATAAAATAATAAATTTATCTCCCGAGACACTCATAGTTCAGTTTTACAATGCATGTATATAGAACCTTGAAACTTTAGAGAGAGAGAGAGAGAGAGAGAGAGAGAGAGAGAGAGAGAGAGAGAGAGAGAGAGAGAGAGAGAGAGAGAGCACTAAGCTATCACCAGATAATTATTTCGGTGGCGCTCTTGTCTTCACGCTGGGGTGGAGGAGGACAAATTTCATTTTATTTTTCAGTTTTTAAGTTTTTCACTCCTTTAAAGTAAAAAAAAAACCACGATTTTTTTCTGCATATCTATATCTAAACAAAATAATTTGTTTCAAAAGAGCAATCTGATTTTTGAAAATTCGAAAAAAACTGAGAACAGTCTTTTAAATTTTCTAGCCGAAATCCATAATTTTTCTTCATTGTTTTTTTTTTGTTTTGTTTTTTTTTGTACCGCATGGAACACTGGTTGTAGCAGATCAAAATCGAGTAAACTTCGTTACTGTATATTGAATGGTTTTGGAGGAGATAGCGCAGAAAGAAATCACACGCAAATCTTAAAGTTGAACTTGTGATGTTGATTCTTACAAAAAAATTTCCATAACATTGGCGTTATGTTTTTCCGCTGAAAAACATTCAGATTTTGAAGTCTTTTGTTGAAAGTTATTTTAAAATTCGCTTGCAGATATGCTAGGCCCTATTGCTAGATTACTTTCCTGGTTACGCCGACTTACGTATTGAAACACTCAAATTGTTCAAGAGCATTGACGCTGTCTTTGGTGCTCAGGTGCCCACAAGCTCGAACTACAAAAAAAATATTTTATGAAAACACAGAGTTCATGATTTTGAAATCGAATGTCTTTTTAATTCCTTATGAAATCGTATATTGGATTTATACAGATCGAAGCGTGCTTGTTCTATAGAAGTGCATTGCTGAAGTACTGGCACCTGGTCGATCATTTCCATTATTCCATTGAATGTGGGCTTCAGCTACAATCAAATAAAATCTGCACTTACAAAGTTAAAAACGGGCAAGAGTTCTTTACCAAAAGTCTTGTAACAGAATGATTACTATTTGTTAATCTTGGCAGAGCTTCATCGAATTATACCGTTGGGTAATACCTGGCTACCTTAAGTATAAGCTTGGATGATGTCACAGCAAAATCAGGTTATACATCAGCAAATAGGAGGATAGTTACCTGCATGCAATAGGAACTACTAGTCGCGCTTTTTCAAGGAACACATAGGTGATATTCAGCTCTTTGCTGTTGACAGAATGCTCCCAAGACATTCTAACATTACTACCCATTAGCAATAAAATCACGTCATACCACGATATATATAATTTCATACATATATATATATATATATATATATATATACAGAGAGAGAGAGAGAGAGGGAGGGAGAGAGAGAGAGAGAGAGAGAGAGAGAGAGAGAGAGAGAGAGAGAGAGAGAGAGAGAGAGAATGTGGTTGAGGGTAAACAGACACAGAAGCAAAAGTTGCGATATGTAAACAGAAAGAAAGGACAGAAGTAGGTAAAGAGAGAATAAAGGAAAGAGAAGAAGCGAGAGAGGGAAGGGGTGGGAGGGAGATATTTGTTATAACAAAAGCTAGCTCTGTGATGTAATGCTCCGGAGTTCCTGGAATATAATTATCCTCCTACGTCGGTACAAATGTAAGACTTCCCGTGGCGCAGGACACGTCATGACGTGAATATGATTCTCGGTGAGTAGCTCACACAAATCACAGACAAGGGCACTAAACAGCTCAGAGCAGGATTCCCGACTCGCAACGTCTGAAGATATAAACAAAGCCAACGGGGTGCCATGTCTAATATCTCGAGAGTGCAATGCTTGGGGCTACTAAAGCCACCGGTGGGCAGTTGATATTAGTTGTTTACACAGTCTGACATTGACCCTTAAATTGAAATAAAAGGTAAAATAAATAGATTGTAAGGTTATAAAACCATCCCGTTCTAAAATCTTTCAGCGAAGTTTCCCTTCACCAAGCTTTACAGACAAAGAAAAAAAGAATATTCGATTCTCAATGCTAATAGCTTATCCTTTCATTATTGAAGCGTTCATATTCTGTTATTGAATAACTTTTTTATGTTAGCTTGTTACAAATTGAGAAAGCTTGGCTACTCATGGAACTTGTTAATGCTATGGTTAATCAAACATAGCGAAGCTAAAAGAGTGAAAAATTATAGAAGCTGAAATATGAAACAAGTTTACATAAGTGTAACTTTTGTTGACAAATTGACGAAGCTATCAAATGGCTTTCATAATGAGTTTTTGATCAATTTTTTACATTAAAAATAATTATGCATAGTTAATTTGTATTATAGTTCTTTGTCATTATGACAAACCATTTAGACATACGAATAGCAATGTTTCATTTAAAACTATTCATCATTTGGATAAAAAATCAGTAATGTCTTTATGTTTACTTAAAGGAAAATTTTGTTTTGGATCTTGAGAAATATGAAAAGCGTTCAGAATCTTCATACTTCATATCATACTTTACTATGAAAAAGACTCTGAAACTGAGCTTATTTGTAAATTTAAACTGAAGTGTTTAGAAATTTTTAAGAATGCTTCATAGGCTATGATGAGTAAAAGTCATGTCATGTTTATCTTTCGTTCCTGGAGCAGAAGTGATTCTGGGTTGATAACAAAAGTAGAGAGTAATAGAGAGAAAGCGAGATAGAGAGATTTGGGGGAGCTGGAAGCGCTGCAGTACATACTACACAATAATGGCTGTTCCATGTCGGCCCACTTCCCGCTTCCAATTAAGGTGTTTCGATCTTTGTTGTTTTCCCGCTATAAGAGTGCAATAATGGCAGGCCTGATAACACGCAACACCGATCACGGCTGGGAACCGGAAATTGAGGCTTCCCGTTTCCGAAAGCACACGGTTACTTTGAAACAAAAAGGCAAAATCATCCCAGTCAAATAAGACCAGTTTGCTTATCTATCAATGAAACAGCGTTTGCATGTTGGCGTTGTTTACCTAATTTGTCATAAGTATTTCTCGACACATTTGTTTTATAATTTTTTTTATTTACATTATGATATTTTTTTTCCAAATTACCTGTAGGCGATTTAATAATTCTGCGTTTCAAAGTGTAAACATATCAATATAAATCAGCATGTCCTTCTCCATAGATTTCAACACTCAGGCTTATCCACAAAGAATTAGGAATCGTTGAGATTTGGTAATTATTTTTTTTTTCCAGATATTTTATGGGTTGTGAGTTGTTTTTTTCTTTGCCTTCTTCATTTTAACCACCTAATGATTATTTACATTGCTTTCCATTACTTACTGCAGCACGAATCGGAAGACCTCTAAAAGATTTCTGTATCACTTCGTGATTTGTGTTTCAATACAATTCTCAGAAAATCAGCTAGAGACAAAATGGATTAGATATCCTCTGTGACTCGCATCACTTTGCAGCAACCATTAACAAATGCGGCCTGCCTGTCACAGATCTTAGGCACATGCTACCAGATGCTTTACATCACGTCATTTGATATATGAAGTATCGACATATATTTTTTATATTAACCATAATGTGTCAACTTATCTTGTGAAATGATATACACTAAAGTATTCCATGAAAGAAAGACGTTTCGATTAAGACCATTTTAAAGCACTGCATTATGTTAGAGAACTATCTGTAACGCCTAAGACCAATTTCCACAAATCGGCTAAAATAGAAAGCATCAAAGAAACGCTAAATTAAAGCAAATGGCGCGTTAATTTTTTTTCCTCGTCGACATCTTTTATTCCCGTTCTGGTTTCAAAAAAAAAAAAAAAAAAAAAAGAATGAATTCACGTACATTTGAAACTCAACGTAGCAATGTGCAAAACGCCAATTATATAAAAATAAATAAATAAAAACCCAGCACACATAGAAAATAACAACTGCACATTTTCACCCTGCTTTAATTCGTTTGAGAAAAAATGCAACAAATTAATGCGTTGAACAGGAAGCAAAAATCTTCCTAAATCTTTGGCAAAGCCTTCCTTTATTCTTAGTGGTTTACAAAAATCAAAATTGTTACGTTAAACGAGAAAATATTGAACCACAAGTGGCAAAACCATATACTGGAACTTAAAACATGCCAATGAAATCTGTGTATATGTAGAAACGTGTCTATTTGACTGCAAAAGATCTAAATAGAGGCAAAAAAAAAATTAACGACAAAAAAGTAGACACAGAAACATACACACTGCAGAAGATGAAGAACAAAATGACGTAACAATGTACAGAATCTTTGTAAGAAGATAAACGAAAACAACTTCCTACAAAAGTCATATGTGTACCTAACACTAAACTAAATAAATGATTTTTAATTCGATAAACATCAAGCCTTTTTGTACTTGGCAGAAAAGCCTGTGCATCGTGCGAAATTTTGAAGTTATGACAGAGAGGGCTTTCGAAAGATATCCTTCTATAATTTGCGTCGAAATGGACAGTCCATTCAACATGGCCAAGAAGAGGCAGAGCTCCAATGTTAAATCTTGGGCATCGCTCAAAAGCATTTTTCTTATTTACTTAACTTAGATTAATTACCAATGAAATTATCTCATAGTAAGGATTTTTTACTCTATGAGAGTCTATGCATTCATGAGATTCATCAATGATATTCTCGTATAATGCTGCCCTTAAAATATGAAAACTGACAAATGTAATATTATTTATGGGCACCACAACTATTCTAAGGATTTTATAGACAAATAATTAAAGACAGAGGTATTAATAAAGAATAACACAAAAAAAAAAACCCTTAATGCGTTAACCATGTGAATACAGTTTATTTACTAACTCTATACAAAAGCAGTGTACCTTTTACTAGTGAGCATCGCCCAAGCAACAAGCTTATACCCTATCACCGTTTATATCTTGCAACGTGCAGACCAATGTACGTGAATCAACTGGTGCTGCCCGCCATCGTTTACTTCGCTTGGCGTGTGAGCGCCATTCATCTTCCGTTTCAAGCGCGGGTCAAATTTTCGAATTGCAATCAGACGTGGGCTCCCTCTGTCAACCTGAAGCGCAAATCTAACCTCGCCTGGCTTCAGTAATTTCCAGGCGACGAGTTCTCAAGGTCTCAAAGCTTCATTCCAAGCACACACGTGCTTTCGTCCACTTGACCTTTTGGGGGCTGATTTGGATCTGGGTAGAATTAGCTGTGGCATAGCTGAAATGCTGCATTGTGGAGCAAGAAGTGCAAGCAAGATGCTACAATTGTATGCACAGATTAGGCAGCTTGAAATACAATGGAGTAGGATGGGGATAGAAAAACAGGGGGTGCAGGAATACGCAGATCACTGGATAGACACCAAAGAGATAAATAGATGTTTTCGTCGAATCCAAGTTTCGATAACCCCTGAAACTGTAAGGTAAGTTGTTTTCATTCGCTCCGTCATTCATAAAGCGAATAAAACTTTATAATCTTAAAGCTCTGTTACTAGAGCACTTTACTCATTACTCTTATTGAAATGAAAAGATCTACATAGACTGCTCGGCCTATTGAGAGAGTGAGAGAGAAAGAGAGAGAGAGAGAGAGAGAGTGAGAGAGAAAGAGAGAGAGAGAGAGAGAGAGAGAGAGAGAGAGAGAGAGAGAGAGAGAGAGAGAGAGAGAGAGAGATGATATTGATTGGGAAAATGGCAGAGCAGAGGATGATTTCTCCTTTGCACTTTGTCAGGAAAGGAAGAGAGAGTTTTGTTTTCTCTTGTACTGCCATTGATAGGAACATTTGGAAGAAAATAAAACATGCGTGTGATTGCTGTCGATTCGAAGCATAAGGCTTCCTTCCATATTGTCTTAATAAACAAACATTTTTTATGGCGCAGCGAATGAGAAGAAGCAGATTTTTTATTGGCAAAGATATTTTTTTCTTGATGCGGCTAGTTTCTTGCAGAGATATCCACACTAATAAAGTTGTGACAGGAATTATCTGATTGTCTGAAACAACACGGGAGAATTTCGCTCTGCATAGCGTTGCGATATTAGGCCGCCATTATCTGGTCCATTCGTTAGTTGATTAAATAGAAATAATAATATTCATGATATAGGTGGAGCCTCGCTTACCAATCGGATTAGGTTTTGTTATTTTTGCTTTGGACCTTATGGTAATGATGTAGGAGTGAGAAGAGGAGGAGGAGGAAAAACAGAGTAAGAAGAAGGAGGAGGAGCAGCAGCGGCAGTAGGAGGAGGAGAAGCAGCAGCAGCAGGAGGAGGAGGAGAAGCAGCAGCAGCAGCAGCAGGAGCAGCAGCAGCAGGAGCAGGAGGAGGAGCAGCAGCAGCAGGAGCAGGAGGAGGAGGAGGAGGAGCAGCAGCAGCAGGAGGAGCAGCAGGAGCAGGAGGAGGAGGAGGAGGAGCAGCAGGAGCAGGAGCAGGAGGAGGAGCAGGAGCAGGAGCAGGAGGAGCAGCAGGAGCAGGAGGAGGAGGAGGAGCAGCAGCAGCAGGAGCAGCAGGAGCAGAAGGAGGAGGAGGAGCAGCGGCATGAGGAGCAGGAGGAGGAGGAGGAGCAGCAGGAGCAGGAGGAGGAGGAGGAGCAGCGGCATGAGGAGCAGGAGCAGGAGGACGAGGAGGAGCAGGAGGAGGAGGAGGAGCAGCAGGAGCAGGAGGAGGAGCAGCAGGAGCAGGAGGAGGAGGAGGAGCAGCAGGAGCAGGAGGAGGAGGAGGAGCAGCGGCATGAGGAGCAGCAGGAGCAGCAGCAGCAGGAGGAGCAGGAGGAGGAGGAGGAGCAGCGGCATGAGGAGCAGGAGGAGGAGGAGCAGCAGTAGCAACAGCAGGAGCAGGAGGAGGAGGAGGAGGAGCAGCAGTAGCAACAGCAGCAGGAGCAGGAGGAGGAGGAGGAGCAGCGGCATGAGGAGCAGTAGGAGCAGCAGCAGCAGCAGCAGCAGCAGGAGCAGGAGGAGGAGGAGGAGGAGCAGCAGTAGCAACAGCAGCAGGAGCAGGAGGAGGAGGAGGAGCAGCGGCATGAGGAGCAGGAGGAGGAGGAGGAGCAGCAGCAGCAGGAGCAGCAGGAGGAGGAGGAGCAACGGCATGAGGAGCAGGAGGAGGAGGAGGAGCAGCAGCAGCAGGAGCAGCAGGAGGAGGAGGAGCAGCAGCAGCAGGAGCAGCAGCAGCAGGAGCAGGAGGAGGAGCAGCAGCAGCAGGAGCAGGAGGAGGAGGAGGAGCAGCAGCAGGAGCAGGGGGAGGAGGAGGAGCAGCAGCAGGAGCAGCAGGAGGAGGAGGAGCAGCGGCATGAGGAGCAGGAGGAGGAGGAGGAGCAGCAGCAGCAGGAGCAGCAGGAGGAGGAGGAGCAGCGGCATGAGGAGTAGGAGGAGGAGGAGGAGCAGCAGCAGGAGCAGGAGGAGGAGGAGGAGCAGCAGCAGGAGCAGCAGGAGGAGGAGGAGCAGCAGCAGCAGGAGCAGGAGGAGGAGGAGGAGCAGCAGCAGCAGGAGCAGCAGGAGGAGGAGGAGCAGCGGCATGAGGAGCAGGAGGAGGAGGAGGAGCAGCAGCAGCAGGAGCAGGAGGAGGAGGAGGAGCAGCAGGAGGAGGAGGAGGATGAGGAGGAGCAGCAGCAGGAGGAGCAGCAGGAGCAGGAGGAGCAGTAGGAGCAGCAGCAGCAGCAGGAGCAGGAGGAGGAGGAGCAGCAGCAGCAGGAGGAGCAGCAGGAGGAGGAGGAGCAAGAGCAGGAGGAGCAGCAGCAGCAGGAGGAGCAGCAGGGGGAGGAGGAGCAAGAGCAGGAGGAGCAGAAGGAGCAGCAGCAGGAGCAGGAGGAGGAGGAGCAGCAGCAGCAGCGGCATGAGGAGCAGGAGGAGGAGGAGCAGCAGCAGGAGCAGGAGGAGGAGGAGCAGCAGCAGGAGCAGGAGGAGGAGGAGCAGCAGCAGCAGGAGGAGGAGGAGCAGCAGCAGGAGCAGGAGGAGGAGGAGCAGCAGCAGCAGGAGGAGGAGGAGCAGCAGCAGGAGGAGAAGGAGGAGGAGCAGCACCAGCAGGAGGAGGAGGGGGAGGGGGAGGAGGAGGAGGAGGAGGAGAAGAAGAAGAAGAAGAAGAAGAAGAAGAAGAAGAAGAAGAAGAAGAAGAAGAAGAAGAAGAAGAAGAAGAAGAAGAAGAAGAAGAAGAAGAAGAAGAAGAAGAAGAAGAAGAAGAAGAAATTGATACTGGTTTCAAGAAAAAAAAAAGGATTGCTAGGAATGTTTTCGATGTTATTTCTTGAGCACGCATGTTTTCTATGTATGCAATATGCCAATGGAGTCTACTAGCTGTTTTCCAAGAATGTATATACGTAGCGGGCACTGATATGACTCTATTTTCTCAGTGAGTTTCATGTCTCTTTAATTGTTAAAGATAGGAGAAGCATTATTATGAGGCTGAAGATCTACTAACGCAATCCTTTAGTTCTTTATTTTTTTTCCTATTAGCCAACCAAAACTAGCAATGTTTCTGTCATTGTTCAAGTCTCGAAAACATTGAAGGCTGTCCTTTTGCCCGCCCTTGTCCACTTTGGTAAACCTGTGACACTTACATAGCAATGTCCAGCACATCTAGTGGCTGCTTGAGTAGCCATATCTGATGTAAGTCTTGTCATTCCTAGAATTATCCGTACAGACATAGTAACCGTCTGTCAGAAAGATTAGCCGATCGACATAATTGTGACATGTCCGTCTGTCTTTGATGGTGTTCAGAGTTCATTGGGTGCTGCTAGAGGCAAGCATTATAATCCCCTAGCTCGAGGAAGAGGGAGATGGGAATAGAGAGACAGCGAGAAGTACAGAGATTGTGTATGTGTGTTTATGAGAAAAAGACAG